>MU603971.1:10427-54157 GCA_025201845.1 Martensiomyces pterosporus
TGGCAGAGTGGGAGCCGGAGGACGACCCGAATGCAGAGCATGCCAGGCGAGCGCCAGACTGTTTGTTCTTTAAGCTGGGCGCTGCCGAGCCTGTGCAGGAAAGCAATGGCAAGGAAATGGCCCAGAGGCGTACAGGCAAGCGTGTGTCGGACGCAGTGACTGTTGATGATTCAGAAGCGGACGATGGCGACACGGACTCTTCGCAGACCTCAAAGCGGCAGCGTCTGGGCAACGCCACCGAAGGGGACGGGACTGCTGAAGAACAAAGCGAACTGGAGAGCGAGGGAGAGAGCGAAGAAGAGAGCGAGGGCCAAGAGCAGGATGGAGGCAACGGCGAATACGTGGGATCTGAGGCTGAAGGTGACAAGGACGACTCAAGTGGCGATGAGCAGATTCCCGAAACAGCCAACACAAGCCTTGCTGTTGACGATGACAATGACGATGCCGACGGAGAAGAGGAAGAAGAGGAAGAAGAGGAAGAAGAGGAGGAAGAGGAGGAAGAGGAGGAAGAGGAGGAAGAGGAGGAAGAGGAGGAAGAGACCCACCTACCTCAAGTCAGTGCTGAAGCATGCTCCGAAAAGCAAGACAGCGATGGCCAAGACCAACCGGAGGAGGATAGCGACATGATGGTTTCTATGAGCAAGCAGACCAGCGCCGAGACAGACGCAAGTATGAGCGAGAGCACCAGCGAGGCCCAGCTACCAAGCACACAAACACCAGCATCGCCATCCGACATGCAGATATACGATTCGGTGGAAGAGGAAGCGCATGAAGAAGCTACACAGCAAACACAGCAGTCAACGCAGGTTGACGACAGTGCAGCACCGCCCGACTCTATCGTCGACCAGGCACAGGCCAGCAGCGGTAGCCCGCTGGCCCTTGCTGACACGGATGATGCAGAGGTCGGGGAAGCGTGGGAGCTGACTGAGGAGGAGGAGGGCATGACGGTGGAGGAGTTCATTCGTGCCTGCTGTAACCAAAAGGTGGCGTCGCTGGAAGCGTCGGCCGCACAGATGATCAGCTCGTTCATGCAGCGAGCCGAAGATACGCGCGACCGCATCGATAGTGTTTCCTGGCAACATTGAATAGATGCGATTTGGGAGTAGCTCTGAATGCGCCGCCGCCACTTCTAGCCAACCAGCGTTGAAAGGCGCAAAAATGACAGGAGCCGAGCATGTCTTTTGCGTGATATCAGATAGGATGATGGGTGGGGAAACAGCGGCGTACCGCTTCTATGGACCCCTTGTCGTGTTTTGCGTCATTGCGCATGGTGCTGATGGGTTTTTGATAGCACCGCCCCACGCATCACGGACGCATCGCACAAATGAGCTGCGTGCGTGAATCGCCTGCTGCTTGCGAAATGACGTGCATATGTGGATGCAGCGGCAGCTGTGCTTCCGCAAATCAGAGGGACCGCTTTCCCGCGCTGTTTCTGTCGCATGGCAGCAATCCCTCCGTCGCCAGCTGCTACTGTCGAGGGTGGAGCAGGCGAGGCAGGCCGCGGTTGACGTCAGTGGTGCCCTCTCCGGCGCCTGCTTCGCCTGCTCACACCACCCGGAGCCCATGAGTCACAAGCCCTCTTCGCAATCCACCGCAATACCACTGCTGATTGGCCCGGGCGCCCTTTCGCCGTTCTCCCTTTGCCTGGGAGCCGGCAAGAGCCCCCGCCAGCAGGCAGGCCGCACTTCTCTTTTCTCCCTTCTTGCTGCTCCGTCTCCTCGTTTCGGTATTTATATTTAGCGCTTCCCTTTGCACACGAAGAAGAGCGCGTCCCGCCCCTGCTGCTAGTCCGTTCTGCCCTGCCCTGCAACTTCCGCTCTAGACGGCTCGAGGAAAATAAAAAAAGTGGGGCTCTGTGCTATAGGCTCTGCTCTGCAGCCTCGAAAACCACGCCCGGGTTTGATCCTTGTATTTTTCTTGTTGCCATCTTATCTTTTCTGCAAAAACACGCTTACCTCTCCAGGCACACACGCTTGCGCACTTTGACCGGACGGCGCTTCCTGCAAGGCTAGGAAAAACTGACGAAATGACAAGCACAGCATCGTCCGCCTCGGGCTCGTATAGGGTAATTGCGCACGACGACGAGTCAAGCGAAGTCGAGGCACACATCGAGTTCATGGAGCTGGCCATTCAGCAAGCCAGCTTGGCACAGCCCATCGAAACGGCGTTCAGCGTGGGGTCGCTTTTGGTCAACGGCATGCACATAATCTCGACCGGGTACTCAAGAGAGCTCCCAGGAAACCAGCACGCCGCGCAGTGCGCCATAGTCAAGTCAAAGTCGACGACGCTGGCGCACATGGTTCCTGGATGTACATTATACACAACTATGGAGCCCTGCTCGTTCCGGCTCTCGGGGAACACGCCATGCTCCACGCATATCATCAATGCCGGCATCAAGAGGGTGGTCATTGGGGTCAAGGAGCCGTCAACGTTCTCAAACTGCCAGGGCGTTGCCAGGCTGAGGGAGGCTGGAATCGACGTAATACACCTGAAGGTTCTGGAGGAGGAGTGCCTACGGCCAAACATCCACTTGTTGACATGACGCAGCGCCATTCTGATCCAGGTTTCTGTTTTTTTCTTTTACATCTTGTTAGCCACACTTGTTTTCTTTTTCTTTTCTGACCGAATCGCACTAAGCCTGCTTAGCTTGGGTTGTTAGAGCAGCGGCTCGCTGGCGCCCCACTGCTCGTTTAGCAAACGGACCATGTCCCTGTAGCGGCCGGCGTGGTAAGAATCAATCGTCTTGAGCTTGCCCAAAATCTGCAGGCACTCGCTCTTCTCGTCGTCCGTGATCGACCCATGCTCGAGGTTCTCCAGCGCCACAAACGAATCAACGAGCTCAACCAGCGGCCGCTTGCTGTCCTCCTCCAGCTCGAGCAGCTCGCGGATGGCCTCAATCTTGCCTCTCAGCAGCTCCGACCTCTCGCGATCGCTCTTCTGAATATCCAGCAGCCACTCATGGTACAGCCATGCGTTCTGGTCGTCCGGGTCCGTATAAATGGCATTGAGGATAAGGCCCATCTCCTCATCCAAAACCCGCTTCTGCTCCTCCTCGCTGCTCTTTCCAAGAACGGCTGGCAAAAGCTTGCTCCTATTATGCCATGCCGAGTGGTTTGCGCAGTCCCTGTTGATCTGCTCGGTCGTGAATGCAAACTCTGCCCTGTCAACCGCATCCTTGTCTTCCACGGACTCCCTAAGCTTGGACACAACGAATCGCCGGTAATCCCAGCCGTGGTAGTTGCGCGCATCAACTGCCAAGAGCTTGGCCACCAGCTTGAGTTCGCGCTGCCAGTTTGGGCAAGGCAGGGAGGAGAGTGCCCACACGCGGTGGTTCCACATCCAGTAGCTCTTGATGTTCTTCATGATGATCTCCAGAAGGAACTCTAGCTCCTGCTCAAGCACCCCCTGGCGCTCATCGGGGTTTTGCCAAGAGTCGAGGTGCGTGAGTATCGTGCGGCGGTAGTTCCACACCGAGTGGAGTTCCGTGTTTAGCTCTAGCAGCTTCTTTGTCGAGTCCAGCGATTCGCGCGTAAACACGCTCGTTGATTTCTACAGCGGCAAATGCCAGCCACACAGCGTGCATATTAGGCGTTTGGAAAAGCAGCAGGGCGCACCGTTACAGGAGTGGTGTGGTGCATGGGCGCTAGGAAACGGGGGCTTACGAGATCCATGACGTGGGTGTTCAGCGCACAGTACTTGTCCACCCGCTGCTTGCTCTGCTCCCTCTCGTCGGCCGTGGGCTCCTTGACCTTCTCGCGGCGTCTTCCATGCTACTCTTGTCCGAAAGGGGAATTGCAGTCGCCAGTGGCTTCTGTTAGTTTTCAGCTGCGGATTTGCGAAGCATTTCTAGTCATTTAGCGGTGCTTGGCGTGTGCTCCGTGTCCGAATAAGCCCCGCCGTCCTCTTACCATATTGTCGCTATGTCTCGGGGGTTGGTTAGACGAGCGGCTAGATTCAGTGGCAAGGCGGGCTGCTGGGCTCGCGTGCTGTCGCTAGTGTGTATAATATCAAGGGGCACTGGGAGTGGAGAAGCAAGAGCGTGTGGACAGCCGCTGACGCCAACAGCGCGTTTTCAGACGCAGTGGCTCGGCAGGAGAGCCGACAGCGAGCCCCCACCTGCGCTCTCACATGTCGGCTGATCGGGGCGTTCGGGCACTTTCAGACAGTAGCAGCATGCCTAAAATCATGAAGTGGCAGGCGCTCCAGGAGGCGGAGCCGCGGAGGCAGAGGAAAGTCAGGATAGCACGGATCCCATGTGCCCAGAGTGGCCCATCTGAGCTGTGCAACGCTCCTCTCCACACCCGCCTGGAAGCGCTAACAGACGGCCGCACGCTGGCATAAAGCGAGGGCTGCCTGCTCGTCCTGTGCGGTCAAATGAAACCGCACTTCGCTTCCTCCGTCCTTTATCTCCACACTTCCCTCCACTCGCGATCTTTTGGAGTCTCCTTTTTCTCGTCTCCTCTTGCGCTAGCACCTGCTCACACTTGCAACGTCCCTGAACATGGTTTCCGTCGCTATTCTCGGTGCTGCTGGTGGCATTGGCCAGCCCCTCTCGCTTCTTCTCAAGCTCAACACTGCGGTCACTCGCCTCAGCCTCTATGATCTCATCAACGTGCCTGGCGTCGCTGCCGACGTCTCCCATATAAACACCGATTCTGCTGTCGAGTACTACATTGGGCAGGACCAGCTGAATGCCGCACTCGAGGGCATTGACATCGTCATCATCCCAGCCGGCGTTCCTCGCAGGCCCGGCATGACCCGGGACGACCTGTTCAACATCAACGCCAGCATCGTCCGCGGTCTGGTCGAGGCGATAGCCGAGAGCTGCCCCCACGCCATCATTGGCGTCATCTCCAACCCGGTCAACTCGACCGTGCCCATCGCCGCCGAAGTGCTGAAAGAGAAGGGCGTCTATGACCCCAAGCGTCTCTTTGGAATCACCACCCTCGATGTGGTCCGTGCCTCCCGCTTCATCCGCGACATTCGCCCCGAAATCGACACAACCACGCTCCGTGTTCCGGTTGTTGGTGGTCACTCTGGAAACACCATTGTGCCGCTTATCTCTCTGGCGGAGCCGAAGATCGAGCTGTCGCAGAAGGAGACCGAGGACGTTACCCACCGCATTCAGTTCGGAGGAGACGAGGTTGTGAAGGCTAAGGATGGTGCTGGATCAGCCACCCTGTCGATGGCCTGTGCAGCTGCGCGGTTTGCGGATAGCGTCATTAGATCGTTTGGTGGCGCCGCCGTCATTGAGCCCGCGTTTGTTCCTCTGGCAGCCGACAGTAGCGGCGCAGAGAGCATCCGCAAGCTGGGTGCAGGCGACCTCGAGTTCTTTGCGGTGCCTGTGCTGCTGGGCAAGGAGGGGACTAGCAAGATCCTCCCGATCGCTGGTGTGTCCGCATATGAGGCTGGCGCCATCAAGACGGCGGCAGCTGAGCTGAAGAAGAACATTGACAAGGGCGTTCACTACACCAAGAACAGCTGATACACATCCCAGCGCTCCCCTTTCCCGCTCTCTCCATCTCTTTCGCATTTTCTTTTAATAAATGTCTTTACACAGTTTACAGCAAACAGCACTGGCCCCTAAGCCAAGGGACGCTGGGTCTATTTTGTTGGCTGGAGCAGCTAGCGCCCGACTCTGGCCACGCGGAACTGCAGCACGCGAATGTCCTTTGCTCGCATCGAATGGCGGCACACCGGACACCTCTTAGTGGACTGCACAGCTCCCTGTGCACACCCCTCGCAGAACACATGTCCACACGGCTGCACAAACACCGCCGGGTCCGGCTTGTCCAGGCACACGGCGCACTTGAACAGCGCCCGCGTTCGCGGCTGCCCATCACTGCTATCGCCGGGCTTAGTGTCCGATCCGTTGGTCGCTCCTTCTTCCTTAGTAGCACCCTTCGAGCGCGACTCCCTCCTTGTTTTTCTGCTGCAGCTGTTCCCCCTGGGCTGCTTGCTCGGCGACGCCTGCTCCTCCTCGTCCCTTAATCTTCGCTTGCCCGAGCTTGAGCCACCAGTCTGTGTGCCGCTAGGCTCCTGCGTCCCACCACCCGGCGCTATGAGTGAGTGTATGCCAGGAAGCGTGGGCGGCGACGAGTCCACCTGCACAGGCGGTATGATAGAGGGGTCGAACTGTGTGCCGCTAATGACAATCGGCTGTCTTGGATCTATGGGTGCTATGTGCTGCGAATTGATGTCGATGATGTCCACTGGCGGCGGCGTTCGCGACAGCATCTCGGCAACGAGCCACCGAGTCTGTGAGCTGCTAGGCGGTGTCTGGAAGAGACCTGGCTCCGACGCATCCTCCTCTCCGGGTGGCGGTGTGGCTTCGATGTCCGAGGGCTCGTTTTCCGGGTAATCCAGATGCGAGCCGTGGTTGTGCTCTGGGAGATCGCCGAACACGCCGTGCTCTCCATATGCCCCGTAGCCCTCGGGGTTGTCTGGGTCGTACGTTTCCTCGAGCATCCGCTCGTGTGCCTCGCGCTGTTCAGCCGATTGCTGGTGCGACCCGCTGCGTAGGTTGTAGTGCAGTGGTGGATGCAGCGTCAATAGAGTCGGGTCCTGCGGCGCCGCCACTACTTCTGGCGGCCTGTGGGCTACACACATGAACACAAAGCTGAGCGTTAGTGCGAGGGTGTTTGCCGCTTCATGGTTATGTGGATGCAAGCTGCACGTCTGGCGCTCATATCGTACCTCTGTGACGGCCTCTGTTTGGTGAAGGAGTTCCAGCCATTGCTGAGCGCAAGTGAGCACGGATAGAGCTGGTGCGGCAGTAATATAGTAGAGCACGAGAGAAAAATGCGAGGCTATTTAGAAAAGGGCCAAGTGCGCAGGCCATCAAATGGCACACATTGTTCGCCTTTTGGCCATAGAGAGCAGTATGGTCTTTGAGGAAATACGTCATCTGATACAGGGCTCCCGCCTAGAAATAATAAAATTGCGATTCTTGGTTCTGGTTCACAAGCCTGCGCAGAACAGACCACGCTGGGGGGGGGGGTGGCTACGAGTAGACAGAGTCGCCATACTTGGTCGGCTTCCCTTGCGACGCCCCCTCGAAATCCTCTCGGGAGCGAGGGAAGTTGTCGCCGCTAGCAAGTCGGCCATCAAAGCCAGCAGTGTTGCTACCGCTGTCGGAAAACTGGGTGTCGCTGGTGCCAAACCCGTCGCTCTGATTCAGCTTGCTCCACGCATCTTCAAATTGCTGCGCAGTGTTTGCGCTAGGCGTGCTCCTTGTCTGCTTGCGTAGCTTCTCCCACGCATTCTCGGGCCGGCTGTCCGATTTGCGGATAGTGTCCCATGCCGACGCCTGGTGCTGCTGGGTCTGCACGCCGCCAAAAGCAGGCGCCTGTTGCGGCTGGGAAATGGCACTGGGCGCTGGCTCGAGTCCGGTGTAGAACACGCCTTCGTCCTTCTGTACCGTCGATCTCTCCTCGTCCGTCAATGATGGCGGCAAGTTCTTGAAATCCGGCCTGTGCGGGATAGTCCCCGCACGACCCATCTCCGGGTGCTCCGGATCAACGCCGCGAGAACGCAGAATCTCGCGGCTGATGTCCTTCATGGCTGCAGAGATGTGTGGGTACTTGGAGGCGTCGGAGAGGTCGCGCAGGCTGGTGAACGAGGCATAGCTGGAGGTGATGCTGTAGAGGAACGCAGCGTTGAAGAAGATCATGAACCCGCGCATGGGCAACGACTTTTGACGCCGCGAGAGGTAGTAGCCAAGACCGACGCCGGCGGCACCGCCGATGACGCCGTAGAGCTTTTGGCGGAACCGCGCGCGCGCCAGAGCCTGCTGCTCTTCCTCCGACAGACGGCCCTTCTCGGACTGGTAGGCGATAACGCTGAAGGGATTCGGCATTCTTTGAATCAGGCAGACAGCCGTAGTATCTGTGCTGGGTAGAGGTGGAAAAGCAAATAATCGAGACAGCGCGGGGGCTGGCGAAGGGAAAGGGGCGCTCTGCCCTGCCAGCCTGCTCCGCGCGCGTAAATAAGCGAGTGCCTTGCCCCCTCACCCCAAGCCCGAGTTTTCCAGCATTTGCACAAGAATGCAAGCTGCATGCGTGCGTTTTTTTTCTTCGTTCTCTCCTTGTTTCTCCGTGCTCCACCGATTTCTCTCAACACACTTGGCTAGACGCTCGCGCTTTTCTTTGTAAATTACGGCTAAATGGGCTCCCGAGTGGATACCGAGAGCCTCTACGGCTCCTCCATTTACCGTGGCGGCCATTTCGCCGACGAAGCCGATCTCCCCGAATACGCGCAGCTGTGCCGGCGACTCTTCCCGGGACTAATCAACACCGATGACCAGGATGCAACTGAGCCGGAAGAGGAGGAGAACATTGCGCGGTACTTCAAGTACCTCACGGGATTGCCCCTGGCGTCGCTCAAGATGGAACCCACGCTGCTGCAGAGCGACCTGCAGCGCATTTCTAATGAGCTCACAACGCTGCTGCTCAATGAGACCGCAAAGCCTCTGCGGAATGACGAGGAAGGAGGTGGGTCGCCCGCAGCTGAAGTGCACCCGCTTTCGCAGGAGGGACGTGGGCAGAAGGGCGGTGAGCAGAGCGAACACATCTTCAAGATCGTCTACGAGACACACAGGATGGCTGGGTCGGCAGTTGGTGGCATAGGCGAGGATCTCGCCAAAACACAGGGGATCCTCTTGCGGCTGGAGTCGGCGTGCGATGCGTTTGCTGAATCTATGGCTGACTTGGACACAAAAAGCAAGGTGGTCCAGTGTGTGCTCGATAAGCAGGACCTTATTTCGCGGATTGTTGAGCTGCCCCGCGTCATGCAGATGTGTGTTGCTGGCGGGTACTACGAGGAGGCCGTGGAGATTGCCGAGCACGTCAGAGTGACCGGCGACCGGCTGATTCAGGATATCAGCGAGGATGTGCAGACGCTGCCTGGGTCCAAGGTAGAGTCGCAAACCACGGTTTCAGCCAGAGACCAGCTGGTTCATTTCGTCGGTGCGATTCAAAAGCAGGTTCGGGCAGAGTTTGAGGCCATGATTTTGGCACTATGTAGAGAGCTAAGCTATTCGCGCACCACATCGCAGTTCCCTGCCCAGAGATCAAATACCTCGGGGGCAACAGGCACCCATTCGAGGCAGGGGAGCCAGCGAGGCACCGATATGCTGAATGGCGCCGTCGAAGGCAGCAGGGCGGCGGGTCTTTTTGCGGATGGCCGCGGTTACGAAAAGTCCATGAAGCGGCTGTCGCATGTTGCCAAAGTCGTTGCTATTCTGCGCAGCGTGGGCATGTTCACGGAAGGCGAGCTGCGCATGCTGTACCTGAGGTCGAGGTGGCAGGCTTGGCTTCAGATGGCCGAGCAGCTTAGTGGGTTTGCGCCGACGGTCGGCCTTGCTCGAGTACCGTCTGAGCCTTCATCTATGGACCAGGCCATGGCTAAAGCGGCTTCGTCAGCGCCCCTAGCCCCAGACAGCCTGTCAACGGCGTCGCGCTCGCGCAGGGGATCAGACAGGACCACGAACTCGGCGGAGGCTGCTGCATACCTGACAAAGTACATTGACGCATTCTGCTCGTGGCTTGCCGAGGTGGATATGCAATACCGAACGCTGTTTTCTGCGAAACCTGGCGCAGACAAAGCAGCAGCCGCGGGTGACCCCTACGGCCAGTTCATTGACCTGGCGACGTATGGCTCGCAGCAGCTCCTTGTGACCGCACTGCCGCTGATCTCGTCTCTTACCGATGCCTCTGGCATTTCGAGTGTTGAGGCACTGGTCACTACGCATGCGCGGATTCTTTCGCGCAGCAAAATCGACTTTGTGACGCCGTTTTTGATGCAGTCGCTCCACGAGCGCGCGTTTGCCAGCGTCGTGGGCGGCATTGAGGTCGCTGTTGCCGGGATCTGCTTGGTTTTGTCTGCGCTCACTGCCACGGCCACGGGAGGGTCACCAGTGGGTACGGAGCAGAGGTGGGACCAGCTGGCTGTCTCTACCCGTCCCTCCCTGGCGCTGCCTGAGGTCTACAGCCCGGAGCTCGCCTCTGATCCGCCAAGGTTCCTTATCCAGTACCGGGTATCCCCAGTCGGCCTGCTGCAGTACCCACTGCTGGCCAAGCTGCTGCATTCGTTCCGCGACTCCCTGCATGCTCTGCGCATCCTTGTTCTGGCTGGCGATGGCGCTGGCTCGGGGACTGGCGGCCAAAGCGAGGTGCTGCTACTGCTGCGTATGGTGTCCGTCGTGCTTGAGAGCGAGCTGATACGAATCGCCGAGGCCCTGGCAAAAGTGTGCGCCGACGTGCTTGGCGAGGATGGCCATGGCGATGCGCAGAGCAAAGAATCGCCGGCTCCTCCTCCAGACGAGCGAGCAAGGCGTGTGGTTAGGGACGCGTGTACTGCGTTTGTATTTGGGCTCGCTCGCAATGTGTCGGAAACGTTTGAGGAGGTCTCTACGCTCAGCGAGGCAGTGGAGTCTGGTGGAGAGGATGGCGCCGATTCGACCATCACGCTGTATTCTCGGGCCATATATGCGCCGCTGCTGCCGTACCTGCAATAATGAGCCAGATGCCGCTGTTACATGATGTCAAGTAGGACAGGGGGGAGATAGTTCGAACTGAGCTAATCTCAGCGTCTTCCCACGGTCAGCTATCAACCCGCACAAGACCACAGCGGCGTCAATCGCCTTAAAGCACCGACCACGGGCCACTTGGGGAGCAGAGCAGCCTTTCTTTCCTTAGTCTCTCACTCTTTCTTGTACTCTCAACACCTGCCCTCTTCCTATACGTACTTTTTTATATTGCATCGCGATGGCCACCTCTGTGCTTCTTCGTTGCTCTCCACGCATCAGTGCTGGCGCCGCTGGGCTCCTGGGAAAGGTAAGGGAGGGTGCTGTCAAGGGCACAGAGTATAAGAACGCCACAAGAGCGACAGCAGGCCCTTCTCTCCTTTTCTGCTTCTCTAACCATCTCTTGTCGGACGCTCTTTCCCTTCGTCACAGCATAGCGTATGATGTCCAGCTCCGTTAGCGGAATCAAAAGCATGTGCGTTGTTGGTGCCGGCCAGATGGGCATCGGTATCGGCCTGGTCGCCGCACGCGTGGCCAAGCTCAACGTGCAGTTCATCGACAGCAGCCCAGCGCAGCTCGAGAAGGGCCTCTCGTTCCTCGACAAGCTTCTCGTCAAGGATGTGGCCAAGGGCCGGTGCACCGAGGATGAGCGCAGCGAGGTCAAGTCGCGCATCACCTCGGCTGGGAGCATCGGCAGTATGAGCCACGCCGACTTTGTGGTCGAGGCTGTGTCTGAGAACCCCGAGCTCAAGCGCGCCATCTTCACCCAGCTCTCCGAAAGGCTGTCCGAAGAAACGATCCTTGCCACCAACACGTCGTCCATCAGCATCACCAAGATCGCGTCGGCCGCCAAGAGACCCGACAACGTTATTGGAATGCACTTCATGAACCCCGTGCCCGTCATGAAGCTTGTCGAGATTATCCCCGGCCTGCAGACCTCCGAGCAGACCCTTAGCACCACCCTGGCGTTGGCGCAGAAGATGGGGAAGACCACCACGATGTCGCAGGACGTGCCTGGGTTTATTGCCAACAGGCTGCTGATGCCGTACATCAACGAGGCTGTGATTGCGCTCCAGGAGGGCATTGCCACAAAGGAGGACATTGACACGACGATGAAGCTCGGCACCAACAACCCCATGGGCCCACTGACCCTGGCAGACTTCATTGGCCTGGACACCTGCCTGGCTATCATGAAGGTCCTGCACAACGAGCTGGGCGATTCAAAGTACCGCCCTGCCGTGCTCCTGCAGAAGTACGTCGATGCCGGATGGCTCGGTGTCAAGTCTGGCAAGGGCATCTACGACTACTCGAGCAAGAAGTAGCGGATTCTGTTTTGCTCTAGTGCGGCTGCTGCTCTGAATAGACAGGGCTCCCGCTACCCATTTTATATCTGCTAGATACTAGAGGATAAAGATCAGCTGCTGTCGCCCTAGCAGGAAAATGCTCTACACGCTCTCGCTCTTTCTTACTTTCTTGACCCTCACACGCTAGACCGCAGCACTGGCCAACTGAGACACTGCACCAATGGCAACGGCGTCTCGGACACCGCTTTCGCTGTATGTCCACTGGCCGTACTGCTCGTTCTTGTGCAAGTTTTGCGCTTTCTCCAAAGCCCGGATCCCCGCCCAGGGCGTAGAGCACGATCGCATCACAAGCGCCCTGCTAAGGGAGCTAAGGACATCGCTACTCCCGCACAAGGACAAGGTCATAACAAGCATATACTTTGGCGGCGGCACGCCATCGCTAGCCAGGCCCCAGCACATCGGGCAGATCATCGAGGAGGCCGGCAAGATCGCGCACCTGGCTCCGGGAGCCGAAATAACGCTCGAATCAAACCCGACATCCGCAGAGATCGAAAAGATGCGCGACTTCAAGCTGGCCGGCATCACTCGGTACTCCATCGGCGTGCAGACGCTGAACGACAAGTCTCTCGAGAAGATGGGCCGGCTGCACACGGGAGCCCAGGGACTGGCAGCCGTTGACCGGGCGAGGAGCCTGTTTCCAGGCCATGTCAATTTCGACATGATCTTTGGTTTTGAGGGCCAGACAGCCGCCCAGTGGCAGAGGGAGCTCGAAGTGGCGCTTGACCACGCGGATAGGCACATATCAATCTACCAGCTGACGGTGGAGCCCGGAACCCCGCTTTACCGGGACAGAAACGCCAAGCGCCTGGTGCTCCCGGGCGGGGACAGCCAGGCGAGCATGTACGAGGTGGCGGCGGAGCTGTGCAGAGGGCGGGGGTTCCGCCATTACGAGGTGTCCAACTATGCTGTGGGCTTGGAGGCGGAGAGCGCGCACAACAAGAGCTACTGGCGGTGCCAGCAGTGGGTGGGCGTCGGGCCGAGTGCACATTCGCGGTTTGTGGATCCATGCAGTGGCAGACGCATCAGCTCGGTAAGGATACCGGACACGAGGCGGTGGCTCCAGCGGTGCGAGGAGGCGGGCCATGGCACGGCGAAAAGCACAGTCATCGAGGACGCCGACACCAAGCAGGAAGTCGTGGTGTTTGGCCTGCGTATGCTCGATGGCTTGGCCAATGCGCGCTTTCGCGAGTTCTCTCGTGGCCAGTCGCTGTCCGAGTTCCTTCGTATGGACCAAGTGAAGGAGTACGTGGGCCAGGGATACCTGACATGGGACGAGAGCACCGAGCACCTTGCGCCAACAGAGCGGGGACTCGAGGTGATTGACTCCATCCTGCTGGACATTGTCCCGTAGCGAAAGAGACCCAGGATGCAGCGATGCATTGGGCCTGTGAAAGAAAAGTCACGGCGGCAAGAAGACGCGCACCGGCGGATCTGCCTGTCATGCTCGCCCAGGCCTTGCAGCGACGTTCTGCCTGGGCGCCATTGTGCACGCGCCTGCGCTTTCACATGCCAGCATACATCGCCGCCAATTTTCACATATTGCCATTTTGTGCCTTGCTTTGCCTACATCCCAGCGCTCACGTGCTGGGGTGCTGGCACATAAATCCCACCCTTTCCTGTAGCTAGGGATACTGTGGCATCTGAGAGCAGCAGGTCCAGAATGCCATGCTCAAGGCATGGTGTGCCTTGTGTAGTGGAACGAAGCGGCGCTGGCAGATGGTGGGGAGCAGCCTACCGCGGCTGAGGTGGTGTGCTGATTTCAGTGTTTGGCGTGACTGGGAAACAGCCACATCCCGCATCCCCTTCTTCCCCGCTTCTCTTCCCTTGTGTCTCCGACTGCAAAAGCACACGCACTCGTCCCTCTCTCGGCACTTTTCTTGGCTCGAATTTGCAGCCTAATTCGTACTGCGTAGCTGCCAATTCAAGCACGGCCCATTCTACACCTCTAAATACACCACGTCGCTCGCTCGCGCACGGACCCAGAGCTCGAAATAGACTGAGCGTCTTGCAAAACAGCCAGAGCAGCGGTGACCGCCACGTATCCCCTCGACCTGCATATACCCAGTCCCCAGTACAATGGCTGCGATCAATGGCGACTTGCTCGTCGGAGCAGCAGCAAATAGAGTACAGGATGCGCTGTACAAGCATGTGCACGCCTTCAAGCGCCGACAGCTCGCGCTACTGACAAAGGTGGTGCTGGTGTACGCAAGGCACCAGAAGACCGTCCAGCGGTCAATTGTGGCTGTCATATGCCTGGGGATCCTCGAGCGCCTGCACAAGATCTTCAAGCTGATGACTGCCGAGCGAAAGGCTGCCGCAACAGCTGCGGATGCAGCGTCCAAGGGCAAAGTGAAGACGCGTGTGGGAGCGCAGCTCGACAAGCAGTTCTTCGACAACATGAAGCGGCTGGTTGCCATCGTGATCCCCGGCCTGGCAACCAGAGAGTTTGGCATGCTGCTCGCACACACGGCCCTGCTTGTCTTCCGCACCTTTTTGTCGGTGACGGTGGCTGCGCTGGATGGCCAGATTGTCAGCTCCCTGGTACGTCTGAATGGCCGCGAGTTTTTGACGGGAATCGCAAAGTGGATGGCCGTGGCCGTGCCTGCGACGCTGACAAACAGCCTGCTGGCGTACCTCCAGACCATGCTGTCCATCCGGTTCAGGCAGAACCTGACCGAGCATGTGCACAGAAAGTACCTGTCCAACAACACCTACTATGCGCTGGGCAACTTGGACGACCGCATCAAGAACGCAGACCAGCTTATTGCCGTCGACATCATGAAGTTCTCCAGCTCCCTGGCTGAGATCTACTCCAACCTGGCCAAGCCCACTCTGGATGCCTTCGTGTACAACATCCAGCTGGCAAAGAGCCTGGGCGTTGAGTCCCTGTTTGGCATCATGGTTATTATCCAGATGTCCATGGGCATGCTCCGCTTCCTCACTCCGCCGTTTGGCCAGCTGGTCGCGCAGGAGCAGAAGCTGGAGGGCGAGTTCTACTTCACGCACTCGCGCCTCATTGAGCACGCCGAGGAGGTGGCTCTGTACCGCGGCCACGAGGCAGAGAAGCGCACCATCACGCGAAGGTACCTTCGACTGGTCCGCCACATCAACCGCATATTCCGCCTGAATGTGTTCTATGGAATGCTCGAGGACTTTATTGTCAAGTACTTCTGGGGCGCCGCTGGACTTGTAGCCTGCGCGGCACCTGTGTTTGCCGAGCGGCTGCCGGGCGTCAAGGGCGCAGCGCCAACATCGTCGTCGATCTCGGATGTCGCTGGAGCCGTTGGCGCTGGCGGCAGCAGCCTTGGAAACCGCACCCGCGACTTTATCACCAACCGCAGGCTGCTTCTGAGCGGGTCCGACGCTCTTGGCCGCATGATGTACTCGTACAAGGAGATCGTCGAGCTGGCTGGATACGCCGAGCGCGTCACCGACCTCCTGGCTGTCCTCGACGATGTGGGCGAGGGCAGGTATGTCAAGACGAGGGTTGGCAAGTCTGCCGAGAAGAGCCTCAACCCAGACGACGAGGAGGCCGATATCGTCAACCAGCGCGGGAAGCAGGTGGAGAGCGAGGACGATGTCGAGTTCATCGACGTGCCCATTGTCTCGCCCAACGGCGACGTGCTTGTGCGCAAGCTGAGCTTCCACGTAAAGCCCGGCATGCATCTTTTGATTGTCGGCCCCAATGGGTGCGGCAAGTCGTCGATGTTCCGCATCTTGGGCGGACTGTGGCCAGTGTACGGCGGCACAGTGCGCAAGCCCAGCATGAGCCAGATATTCTACATCCCGCAGCGCCCCTACCTCCCCATCGGCAGCCTCCGCGACCAGATCATCTACCCAGACTGTGTGGCTGACATGGCCGCCAAGGGCGTTACCGACGACGACCTTTTTGACATCCTCAGCGTTGTCCAGCTCGGCCATGTGGTTGAGCGCGAGGGGGGCTGGGACACCGTCAAGCTGTGGCGAGATGCGCTGTCTGGCGGCGACAAGCAGCGGGTGGCCATGGCGCGCCTGTTCTACCACCGCCCGCGCTACGCGATCATGGACGAGTGCACCAGTGCAGTGAGCATGGATGTCGAGAGGATCATGTACACGCATGCGACCAGCCTGGGCATCACCCTGCTCACTGTCTCGCATAGACAGTCTCTGTGGCAGTACCACAACTACATCCTGCAGTATGACGGCCAGGGCGGATACATGTTCTCGAAGCTTGACCCGGAGCGCCGGATTGCGCTGCTGGAGGAGAAGCAGCAGATCGAGCAGGAGCTGGCGTCCATCAAGGAGCTCGAGGCGCGGCTGCACGACCTGGAGATGGAGCGCCGGATTGCGCTGCTGGAGGAGAAGCAGCAGATCGAGCAGGAGCTGGCGTCCATCAAGGAGCTCGAGGCGCGGCTGCACGACCTGGAGATGCAGGTCTCTGCATACTAAGTAGTGTGTGTGGCTGGGCTGCTCTTCCCTTGTCCACCGCTAATTTCCGCTCAGCACCGCCCAGCTTCCAGCTGTCGCCGTTGCCACGCACCCAGCAGCCGGCGGTGTAGGGAGGGGGGTGCACCAGCCCGGACACCCGCATGCTGTTTTCGAGAACGCAGCACCAGGCAACCGAGCCTGCCCCTCTTCTCCTTTCCTCTGCTCAACAGCCCCTTCAGCCCTTTCCTCTCTTTTCTTTCTCCTGTATTCATTTGCTTTTACCACACGCCCTCTTTGGCCAAGTGCATTCTCGCAGGCAATGTCGTACGTGGACTTTGGAAAGGCCCTCGCTCAGCGAGCCTGGGCCGCCGCTGAATTCGTCCACCAGCACGCGTTCCCCCTCTGCGGCGACCTCGTTCTGCGCTCAGGCGAGCAGTGGGGGCCCTTCAACGCCATCCTGAATGTCGTTGGAGCCACCACGCTGACATACATGCTGGAGGCGTTTCTCGTGTATGCTGGGGCTCGGATAGCCATCTTCACTGTCCGCCTCTTCAGCGACACTCTGTACAGGATGCTGCGCTTCGCCCTGGCCATCCTGGTGATATCAGCGGGCGTTTTCCTGGGCCTGTACCTGTACTTCACATCGACGCCGCAGGGTCAGGATCAGGCGAGGTCGGCAGGCGGCAGCTTTTGGGTTGACCAGGCTCTGGGGTTCGCGAGCAGACTGGCGCCCATGTGGGACTCGACGCCGGGGAGACGGCATGGCACAAACGCGCCGCCGCCCATTAACTTCCAGTACCAGCCTGGGCGCTGAGGGTTAGAAACGCACGGCTTTTTTTTTATTTACTCTCCTGGCGTCTTTTGAATATCATTTCTGTATTGGTTTTACATGCTCAAGTGCGCCGCCGCTCCTACACTGGCGTAAAGTCGATGGAGCCCACGCTGGCTTGCTCCACATACTGAACGCAGGTGTCGTTGAACGCGTAGGGGCTGTGTCGAAGCGCAAGCAGCTTCTCGCTTGGGAGCTCGACTTTTGCCAAATGCGCGAGTATGCGGCGGATGTGCGGCGACCGCCTCGAGAACTCCTCGTTCCCCTGGCTCTCTCTGTACCCGCTGAAGTGGTTCCCGATGACCATGACGCGCGTGAGCGCCTCCCCCGAGAAGTTGGTTTCCACGAGGTTGTTGTAGAGGAACTGCTCGCAGTGCGGCATATAGAACAGCGTCCTCTTCGATGCCCTGCGCTTGGCCTCCTCGTTCTCGTCAATGATTGCGATGCCAAACCCTTTGTATGTCTGCACGTCGGCCTCCGACGTGACAGGGTCGAATGCCAGCATGCGGGCGGGTTCTTGCACCTGGTCGCTCAGTAGCAGGGCAAGCGACAGCTGCCACTGCGACACCTGTGTGTCGAGCGAGCCGATCCCGTAGCAGACGATCTCTTCGGGCGCAAACGCCTTGACTGCACCAATGCAGTCGCCAAGAGCGCGGTAGAACTTGCTGTCCTTGAGTGCCCCCTTCTTTGCCAGTACCCCGCTGGCCTGCCTGGCAGCAATCGCGCTGGTGCTCTCCTGCTCTGGCAGCAGCTTTGCGCCCAGCGTGTACAGGCCTGGGTTTACACTCGAGTCGTCGTCGTCGTCGGAACCGGCTGCTGGCAGCTTAAGCAGCGTTGGCGGCTGGTGCCGTTTGCCCCGCCTAGGCTTTCTTTTGACAAGCGTGAACTCGCCACCATCATCCTGATCCTGATCCTGCCTGCGTGCCTGCACCGAGCACGCGGTCTTGGCCGCGCGTGGCGGGTGTAGTGTTGTTGGCGACAAAGCGTGTGATGCGCGCCAATGCGGAGTATGCCGGCTGCTACAAAGGAGATCGAAGCCAAGCAGGCGTGTGGTTTGAGATCTATTCAACAGTGGAGAAGAGGAGAAAGAGGAGAAATATATGCTGCAGGGTGGGGGAGAAGAGAAAAGGAAAATGAGCGCAAGCGGATGAGTGGATCAAAATGGCCCCACAGCGCAGAAAAAGAGGGTGCGCTGGGAGGCTAGAGCTTGCTCACTCGGCTTTGGCACGCTTTGTTGCTGCTACTGCTGCCGAGGCCTCGTTGGCTGACGCGAGCCCAGGAATCATCGTGTGCTGTAGCCGGGGCACAGGATGGACCACCTCGCCGACTAGCAGCGACCTCAGCAAGCCCGACGACAGATAGTTGGCGCTGAATTGCACCCAGAGCTGGTAGTACTGGAAGAAAATCGCCGTGACTGGCACCGGCGTCACCTCCATCTGCACAACCGTGACATTGAGGCGGTTTCTGGCCGACAGCGGGATGGGGTCCCGCGACACGCGCACGGGGGATCCAGGCAGGACCCATGCCGGCTCCACAAACCTGCGCGCACTCTTGCTATTCATGTCGTATGCGACGCCGCCAGGGAACATCCGCGGGTCGCGCAGCCGCAGGATGACGTAGAATATCGGGCAGTGGTTGAGTATCCCAAGAAGGATCTCGAGCAGTCCCTGGGCCATTATCACTGCGAGCCGGCGGCCTGCAAAGGTGACATAGTAGACGAGGACTGTAGGGAACAAATACGTGAGCAGAGTGAACAGGATGGTGCCGATGAGGAGCTGGTCCAGGTCGTAGTCGCAGCTGTCGATGCGGTTTCGCAGCACGTTGTGCTTGCGCCCTCTGAACAGGTTGAACAGCGAATAAAGCGTCACCTGCTGCCAGTGGAAGATGCGCGTGGCGACCATGTAGAACCAATATGTGTGCAATGTCGTCAGTGCCAGCGTATCTGACAGGATTGCCAGCTGCATCGAGCACCCGCCAACAAACCCAGACCAGCCAGCGATGATAACCACAGCACGCACATACTGCGTTATCGGCTGGAAAGTGATGGTCCAGAAGTGGATGAGCCAGAGGAAGAGCTCGGCCAGAAACCCGTCCAGCCCGTTGTTCAGCTTCAGCCCCGCCGGCCACCCGCGCAGCCAGACGATCATATACTCGAGCGATGTCACCGTGTAGCGCTTGAGGTTTGTGACGATAAAGTCGCCGACAGCATGCGAGTGGATCACTAGGAGCGTGCCCAGGACACACCCGAGCATGACGTCTACGACGATGACCCAGATGCTGTTCCAGAAGCTTGCATACTGCGCGTTGTGCCGGAGGCCGTGTGTTGGCTTGCGCGTGTGGTAGCTGGCGCGCCATTGCTCGATCAGATACGCAATCCGACGCACCACAAGATCCATCTGCTGCCCAACAGCAGAAAACTCCTTGGCCTTTATCCTTAGCACGCTCGTGTCGAGGAGTCGCAAAAAGTGGGCTGAGAACGCAAGAAACATGCTGCACGCCCATGTAAACACTGCGTTTGCCGATGCCCGCGATCGCTCCACTGCCCGTTTGTTCGTTTCGGATGATATGCTGTTCCACACAAACTTGCGCAGGCTTGGGTGGTCTGAGCCCTTGCTGCTGCTGCTGCCGCGCATATGCGCATTAACTTGTGCGGCTGCATTTACATGGTCAAGCACGTGCTGTAGTGGGGACCGGCTGCTGGCAACCAAGCCACTCGATGCATGCCCGGCGGTCTCCGTAGTCAGATCAAGGTTGATTGGGCACGCAGTGTAGAAGTGCCATGGCTCTTCGGCGCTCTGCTCATACAGGGTCACGATGATCCGCCCAGGCACCACTGTGCCAGCGGACATGACACTGCGGAATGCCACTTGTGTGCGCGCCGTAAATGCATCAAGCCAAATGTCGCTTGCATCGCGTACGTCTGGCTCATACAGCCCCTCTCCTTCGCGGCTTAGATACCCGACAATCCTTGGCGGCATTAGCAGCGGATTTGACTGCCGCCTAGAACGCCTGTCTCTGCGAGAGCCATCGCTTGTCTCGGCAGCAACGAGCTCTGCATCGCATATCTGCTGCTGGTGGAATTCGGCCAGATATGCAGCTATCTGGTCCGCATTGGCAAACGAGGCCTTGCTAGCGACCACGACCCCACCCGCGCCAAGATCCCACCCCACCAGATATCCACTCTCGGCGATTGCCTGGCACAGGTGCTTTGGCCAGTACACCTTGACAACATATTCGCGGATGCCTGCCTCTGCCTGGAACGTCATTTCACAGAGACGACTGCAGAGCCCTTGCTATCTCCACGGAGAGAAGACGTGTCTATCTGCTGTCAGAAGCTGCCTCGGCGCTTCAGATGCTCCCTTGCAGATGTCCTAAATGCGTATCCCGTGCTGTTTTGTGCCTCCCAGTCAGCGACACTCGCTAATGGCCAGAGCAGCAGGCAGAGCGAGCAGATGGTGCCGAGAATGCCCAGAGCTACAAGTAGCGTTGGCGAAAGCTGTCCAAGCTGGTTGAAGGCAGCCTCCTTGATTTGGTCCCAGTTTAAGGGGTTGAAGTGGCGGGTGAGGTATCCGATAGCAAAGGCGATAAGCACTAGCCGAACCTGGTCGAGCATTTGGCAACCTGGCTTGGCACGCGAATACTGTGTCGCTTTTGCGCTCTACGACTTTCTTTGCACCGGCGATTGCGCAAAGCGTAGGCTGCTTGTGTGTGATTGAGGCGAGGCAGCGAATGCGACCAAGAATAGCGGAATGGAGCGTGGGTAAGCAAGAGAGAAGAAGAGAAAGGGGATGCCGCGAACACGGGCGGCGGGCTTTCCTCGCAGCAGCCGCGCAATAATCATGGGCGATCACAATAAATCATGCTCCCGCTTTTGCAGCTCCCCTCTTTGGTCTGCTACATGAACACGCTGCTTTGCTTTTCTTGTTTGCTTCGTCCCCTTTTCTTTTATTTCATTGTCCTCTGCGCTTTAACTATTCTTGCTACCACTTGACGACACAGCACCCGCTCATTCTGCCTGAAATACAAGTTACTCGCACCAGCGGCGGTATTTTCGCGTGAAATGAGCGATCTGTTTGGCTCCGATGTCAGCGACGATGAGCGCAAAAGCCCCCTGTCGTCCCCCCGAACCCCGACCTCTCACAGAGACGCCTCGCCGCACGCTGGCGACTCTGGCGCTGAGCACCGTGGAGGAAGCAGCAGGCGCAGCTCGCCTGCTCCCAGTCCCAACGATGACGGCGACGGCGGTAGCGGCAACGATGACCTGTTTGGCAGCGGAGACGAGGACGAGCGCGCGTCGCGTAGCAAGCCCAGTGCAGAGAGCGGCGACGCGCTGGGGGACCTGTTTGGCAGCGATGACGAAGACGGCGATGTGAGGAGCGACACTCACAGGGGCGACCGCGACTCGCTGTCTGATCGCGACGACTATGATGTGGACGTCCGTGTGCGGGACGAGGACGACGGCGAGGAGAGGGAGACGAGCAAGCTCGAGGTGCGTGTCTTGACCGCCCGCGTGCCTGTGCTTCCGGCACCATGCTCCTCGGAGGGCAAGTATATCATTGCGCGCACACCCAACATCCTCCAGCTGGACCCGACGCCGTTCTCCGCCCAGTCGTATGAAGACATTATTGCCGAGGAGCACAAGGCTGTCAGCACCCATGGATATGCCTCGGCAGTCTCGCCTGAACTGGCGTCGGCTGTGGAGGGCATTATCTCCAACACAGTGCGGTGGAGACGCGTCAGAGGCGGCGATGGGTCTGTTAAGCGCGAGAGCAACGCGCGCCTAGTGCGGTGGTCCGATGGGTCAACCACCGTGGTCATCGGCGGAAACAAGCCCGAGCACTACAACGTATCTGCTGACATGCTCGTGGGCAGCGAGAACTCGAAAAAGCCCGACCAGCACCACTACGCTGCAGTGCACCACCCACACGAGCTGCTGATGCTGAGCCAGGCCAGACTGACAGAGCAGTGGTCGCTCCGCCCCTCGAAACAGTCCAAGCAGACTCGCCATGCTGTTTCGCTGCTCCTATCGCGCGTCAGATCGAGCAATGCAGGCGACAGCGCGAGCTTTGGGTTTGGGTTTGATCGGTTTGGAGGTGCGAAGACTGGCCGCACGCGGTTCATGGTTGCCGACGAGGACCCGGAGCTTATCGCGAAGCGCGAGGAGGAGGAGGAGGAGCGCCGCGAGAAGCAGCGCAGGAAGGAGGAAAAGCAGCGCGAGCGCAGGGAGGCCAGGGACCAGCGCCCGGCCCACGAGGCCGACGGATACAACAACACCACCTCGTACGCTGCGGGCGACTACTCGGAAGACGACCGTGAGTACGACTACGAGTCTGGCGATGCTGCTGGCGAGGCCGGTGCTGGGTACGAGCGGCAGCGGCCTGCGCAGCGCGAGGCGGGCCGCTTTGGCGTGCCTCAGTTTGGACGCCGGCCGCGCAATGCATACATGGACGAAGAGGAGGACGACGGGTTTGTTGTTGACGATGATGCCGAGCTCGAAGTGGGCCCGCGCGACGAGTTTGACGAGGAGGAGGAGGAGGAAGAGCGGTTTGCTAGCCGCCTCAACAGCGCCAAGCGCGCAACCTATGCCGATGACGACGACAGCGCCGATGGCGGCCGTGACTCGCAGGGCGCGCGCAACGCCAAGTCGCGCAGACTGATGGTCAGCGACGACGACGACGACGACGAGTAGACGCCGCCAGGCACAGCTACTGGCTCGCCCTCGCTTGTTGGGGCGATCAGGGCGAGCTGATCGGTTCGCGGCAGCGGAGCCAGCGAGCCGCAAAATTTTTGCTTGCAGGGGGTCGCTTCGCCGCTGTGCCTTTTGCTGGGCTTGCTGGGCGAATCTGCCGGCAGGAGCATCCTGTATAAAACCAGCAGCTGGGCCAAGCAGGCATGGGGCTCTTCCTCTTTCCCGCTTACTATCGTAGTTTTTGCACTCGAAATTCAAGACAGAAGGAAACATGTCTGCCAGCCTTGTCCTCCGTGGTAACCTTGTCGGTGCGTATCACCAGCGACCATAGCAGCAGCCCGAACGGGTGGCGCCCTGCATTCGCGAATCGAAATTCAAAATCGCTAATTTTACAGCTCTGTTCATGTGCAACATCTGCGTGCTTGTGCAAACGTAGGTCACTCTGGTGCCGTCACTGCTCTCGCTACCTCTGCCGAGAACCCCGACCTCCTCGTCTCCGCTTCCCGCGATAAGACCCTCTTCGTGTGGCAGCTCACCCGCGACGAGACCAACTACGGTGTCCCCAAGCGCTCCCTCCACGGCCACAACCACTTCGTTGAGGACGTTGTTATCTCGTCCGACGGCCAGTACGCTCTGTCCGCCTCGTGGGACAAGACCCTCCGTCTCTGGGACCTCAACACCGGCAAGACCACCCGCCGCTTTGTTGGCCACAAGAAGGATGTCCTCTCCGTCTCGTTCTCGCCCGACAACCGCCAGATCATCTCTGCCTCCCGCGACAAGACCATCAAGATCTGGAACACCCTTGGCGAGTGCAAGTACGACATCACCGAGGACGGCCACTCCGACTGGGTCTCGTGCGTCCGCTTCTCGCCCAACCCCAACAACCCCCTGATCGTCTCTGCCGGCTGGGACAAGGTTGTCAAGGTATGTATCGCTGGCAGAAAAGTGCTGCTGCTGCTGCTGCTGTCTATGATGTTTAACATATATTTGCTACTTCAGAGGCCGTGTGCCAATGAGACCAAACATATACCAAGATTTCTTGTCTGAGGCGATGCACACCATGCAACATTCACTCTGGTGCCTTGCACAGGTGCCTCCTTGCGCCGATGCCATGGGAAGACGCTGCTGCTAACTCGCCTCTTGGCTGCACATCTGCTGGACATTGCATTTCAACTGCGTAGGTCTGGGATCTCACCAAGTTCAAGCTCCGCACCAACCACTACGGCCACCAGGGCTACGTCAACACCGTCACCATCTCCCCCGACGGCTCCCTCTGCGCCTCGGGCGGCAAGGACGGCGTCACCATGCTCTGGGACCTCAACGACGGCAAGCACCTCTACTCGCTTGAGGCCGGCGACATCATCAACGCCCTTGTCTTCTCGCCCAACCGCTACTGGCTGTGCGCTGCCACCTCCTCGTGCATCAAGGTCTGGGACCTCGAGTCCAAGTCCGCTGTCTGCGAGCTCCGCCCCGAGTTCACCGGCGTTGGCAAGAAGTCGAACGACCCCGAGTGCATCTCGCTTGCCTGGTCCGCCGACGGCAACGTCCTCTTCGCCGGTTACACCGACAACATCATCCGTGTCTGGCAGGTCACCAACAGCCTCTAAACTGGCTGTGAATGGCGTTCGGTCGATGCGTCGGTGTAGCGGCGGAAGAAGGCGGCGGCGATCCGCTGCTCTGCTTTCATCGCGAGCTGCTCTGTCGACTGAATAAAACAAGCTTGCAAGTGGAATATCGTCCTACTTGTTTCTTTTTCATCTCTTAGTTCTTTCTAATTGACCTGAAAAAGCAACTTGTGCAAAGCGGCCCCTCGAAATCTCGCTGTTGTCTTAGAACCAGGTTTTTGTACATGTGGGGGAGGAGCAGGCGAGTGGGATGGCGCCCAGAGTGCGGATGCGCCCGCTGTATTGGCCGGCATGCTGTCTGCGTCCCCCGCATGCAAACGCATGTTTCAGCACGGGCAGCACGCCGCATCGTATTCGCACCGCATATGGAGATGAAATATGTGTCCTGCTGCCTTCCAGCTAGCAGATGAGATACGCAGCACACTGCAGTAAGGAGCGCGTTGGCGGGGTGGCGGAGCACGCTGCCAACAGCGCTGCTGAGTGCGGAGAAGTGCCCGCAATGTCTTTGAGAGACAGCAGCATGACGCCCAAGCGAAAGTACTGGAAAAGCAGGTGCTGTTGCTGCCGCCTACTCTGGAAACAGCTGTAGATGCTCTTAGTGCTCGTCTAGCTGCATCCCCGCCCCGCTGGCCCCCTTTAGGGGCAGCAGGCGAATGCTGCTCGCTGTCTCTCTATGCTGTGGATGCTGGCAAAGAACTGGTCTACCTCCACCCCTCTTCTAGCCACGTCGTTTAGACAATATCTTTGCACCGCCGCATTTTCCCTTCTACTTTGTTTGCATTGGGCTTGTCCGTGCTGCATGTCTAGCTTGTCGAACAAAAAGCACATATACTCTTTTGGCACCGACATCTTGCGCTAACGGTTAAAAGTTGAGATTACTCGAGCAACATCTACAAAACGAGGGCGGACAATGAAGTGGCAAGCGGCACTTGGCATAGCACTGGCATCCATCTTTGCGGTGGCAAGCTCGCAAGACGTGCCCAGAGGGTCCAATCAGACAGTTGCGGTAGCACACAGCAGCCCGCAAGGAGGCACAGGGCAGCAAGCACACAAGGGCAGCAGCGATAATGGCAAAGCAGCACAGCAGCCTGACCACAGCAAGGGCGGATCCAAAGGCGGTAGCAAGCCGCCGGAACACAGCGAAGAGCTCAAGGGAAACAAAGCTACACCGACAAGCACCAAGCCAACCAAGAGCAGCACCAAGGACGACAGCGAGGGCAACGGCAGCGGCAACAGCAACGGCAACAGCAACAGCAACAGCAACGGCGACAGTGGGGACAAGAAGAGCCACGAGAAAAAGCCGACCAAAACACACAAGAGCATCTTTGACGACAGCGAAGGCGAGGAGGAGGCCGAGAAGGAGTACTTGAAACGCGTGAAGGCCGACAAAGACGCCGGCAAGATGCCCGGTCGCATGAAGATGATCGTGCCGCCGCGCACAGTGCACACGCCCCTGTTCGAGCTAGACTCCGTGGTTGAGCTGTCGTGGGACTACGACAACAATGTGGTTGAGGTGCCCGAGAAGCTGATGATCAGCGTGCAGCTGCCCAAGGACCCGCATGCCGATCCAGGGACAAAGCCTATGCTGTACGACATTGCCGTGAACATCACAGGCGATAGGAAGAGGTTCTACTGGGACACGAAGAACGATGTCCCGGATGGCGTGGGCATGAGAGAGGGAAACGGGTACACGATGTACTTTTACGACGGCGACATTGGGTTTAGGATGAGCGACGTTGTTCCGGCGGGATACTTGATCAAGTACGCCATGCCCTTTGCGTTTTATATCTCGAGGTACGAGCGGACGAACGACGGCGTGCCGAAGAACTACAACCCTAATGGAGCCAGCTGCCTGGCTCCTAGGGCTTCCCTTACAGTGCTGGTGCTGGCGGTTGTTGCGATCCTACAGATCGGCTGAGACTGGCTCTTCTCTTCTGCTCAACAGCGGGCTTGCCCACAGAGCGCTTTGCACCTCTTACGCGTTCTATTCTCCTGCCTTCTCCTTTTCGCAGCTTTAATGAAACAAAGATCCAATAAAGCAGGCAGGCAGCAGCAGGGGATTGCTATATTACATGCAAAGGCATCTCGCATGTCTCATTCCTCGCATAGAGAAAACACCTGGCGGAAAAGGCGGCAGCATTGATGGTGAGAGGTGGGTAGGCTGGCCAAGGTGGCGTGGTTTGCACCAGCCCTTGCCCCCTTGGCGAGCGCATCGTTCGCTGCTGTTCATCTGACTTGTGCGCATGCCAGGGAGACGGCCCCTCTCGCCCACCCCACGGCCTACCTTGCAGCCTTGCATTCCCCTCTTCTCCCTCCCGCTCCACCGCTCCTTGCACTGAAAAATAACACTGTCTGTCCTTTATTACTGCAGCACTATTTTCTGTTTCTGCGCCCTTACGCTCTTGTCGCGTTTCTCGTGAATAGCAGGCCACTCCACAAGCAGCGCACTTTTTACGAAGCTTTCCTGAAAATTCGAGTTTTTTTGAAATGAGAAAACTGCGCTCACCGTGGCTAAGCATCGCCTGTCTGGCGCTGCTGGGGATGCCGTCTAATATCTTGGCGCCACACAGAGGCCCCATCGCTGGGCTTGCCGAAGCTACAGTTATTGTGCAGGTACGTGGCCTGGTAAATCGCTGTGGACACTGCTTCTATGTAGCCGCTATGGTGATGCGCTAAACCTGGGTTCTGTTTCATCTGCCATGCACTTTTTTGTATGTCGGAGACACGCTAGTCGACGAATGTTACGTTTGAGGTAAGTGCACGCAATAATGGAGCCCTGCTGCAGCCTGGCCACATGTGGCAGGTTCCACCTTCTCTTTTCTCTGCAAAGCCTTGCTGATTCGGGCCTTTTGGAGCTCATATGGATTGACCCTCTCGGCTAGAGCCCAGCAATATGACGCCGCTGATTATGTTGGCGGTGGTTGTGATGGTTTGCTCATACCAAGCTTGTGCTGCCAGCAGGCCATTGTACCCAGACCCACCCTCCCTCATTCTCAGCACCGCCCCCTTGTCCTGGAAGCAGCCTCTGCTGGAAATGCGCGCTGCCAAAAAGCGGGGCGTGCAGCCAATACATGCACACACCAGCTTTGATGCTGACGGTGTTCTCCGCTTCGGCGCCCACCTTTCTTTTGATGCTGGTAGGACCGGTCAGCCATGTTTGGGTCGCACCTGGGCGATGATGCTGGTAGGACCGGTCAGCCATGTTTGGGTCGCACCTGGGCGACGACGGGCTTCTCGGGCAGCTGATCATGGTTGAGAACGTCGAGCCGGATAACGTCGATGGATGCCGTCCGCTGGTCAACCGCCTGGACGCAGCAAAGACCTGGATTATGCTTGTTGAGCGCGGCAACTGCGGGTTCGTCGACAAGGTGCGCAACATGCAGGCCTCTGGCGCTGCCGCGGTTCTTGTTGGCGACCCCTGGTATGACCTGCCAGTCACCATGTATGCCTCAGGTAAGTATCCCTAGATGCCACCAGCTGTGCGCCCCTGCTCTTCTTTCTACTGCATGGCTCTCTGCCTGGAAGCAAGGGGAGGAAGGGACAATGCAGCAAACGGCACTCTACCTCGAGTGCTGCATTCCTCTTTCTCTTGCTCGGTGAGCGCATTTGCAGTTGCTCACATGCATAGCAAAACAAGCAAGTGACTGAACAAGCAACCTGTTTGCAAAAACGGAATGTTGGAATTCTTCCTTTCAAATGCATGCTGTAGGTGATACGTCAGATGTCCACATCCCGTCCTCGTTTATTGCACGCACTGAGTACAATGGCCTTCGCGAAGCGGCCCTGGATGCCGAAGGCAGTGGCCCGCTGGCCATCCGGCTCGTTCGCAACGAATACTACGAACTGCCGTTCCTCGACGTCCTCTTCATCACAATCCTATCGCCCATGCTGATGATGGGGTTCATATATGTCCTCTACCGGCTTCGTCTGCGCCAGAACCGGCTCAGAGACCTTGCGCCAACGGATGTGGTAAACAGCCTGCCCATAAAGACGTTCTACCACTCAAAGTACCGCGAGGGTGAGCCGGCGGAGTGTGCGATCTGCCTGGATGACTTTGACGATGAGGACGAGCTGAGGGTCCTCCCGTGCAGGCACCAGTACCATGTCAAGTGCATCGATCGCTGGCTCACAACCAGAAAGAAGTTCTGCCCGATTTGCAAGCAGAACGTGTGTCCGTCGTCGGAAACCACACCGCTGCTGTCGCCGCGTCTGAGGTCCATCGTCTAGCGCATGCAAAAAAGTGGTGTGAAATCGGATGGTGCCGACGACATCCCTCCCTCCTTCGGTCGGTAGCTGCTCCACAAACCCTGTCTATTCCTATTCTTTATTTATTCATTTTGTTCTTAGTCTTGCCTTTATGATGTATCGCTATCAATCAACCTATTTATTGCCTGATCGCCAGCTTTTGCAATCAGACGCCAGGCTGATATCTGTACATGTGTGCAGCACGGAGGCAGACACAGGAGAGCGGCTACATGTGGAATAGGGGAATGCAGAGCTATAAAAAGTGCTATGTATAAATAAGAAAAAGAAAACATTAGGTGTGTAAAAATAGTCCTACAGAGCAGGTGGGGGCGGAGGAGGCTGAGTCTGGTGCACCGCCAGAGGGCCCGTTTACTGTGGATCCGGCCTGGGCAATACGGGTATAATGGAGTTGTTGTTGTACGAGACCTTTCCGACATATGTTCCATACCCGCCCGACGGACTGTTCGCCGCCTGCTGCAGCAGCTGGTGCACTCTCTGTTTCATCACATAGATCTCGTTGTGCTTGCGCAGCACATCCTGCGGCTTCTTTGGCCCTGCCTGCATTTGCTCCGGAGTCGACGGCCGCAACGGCGGGCTAAATGGCCCCGGAATCTGCTCTCCCGTCGGTCCCACTTCTGGCCGTGTCACTGCTGGCGGCGCATACAGCACCCGCCACGCCATGGAGGCTACTGGCGGCTGGTTCTTGGGCTTCACAGGCACCAGACCGCCTCCGCCACTTCCATTGCCACCATTAGCGCCGGGTTTCCCCGTCGGGTGGTGGTGGTGGTGGTGGTCTCCGCCATTGCGTCCCTGGATGCCTCCGCCGCCAGCTCCTCCCCCTCGCATGGATGGCCGGCCGCCGCCATTGTCGTATCTGTGTGTGCTGTAGGGCTCTCCGCCACTCCCGCGGTCGATTGGCGGCCGTCCACGGCCCCGCCCACGTCCTCTCCCGCCACCCCTTGGCTGGTATCCGCTATTGTGGTGATCGCCGCGCCATCCGCCAGCGAAATCCCCTCGTCCGCCTGGGGGATATCCGCCGGCGCCGCCGCCTCTGTTATTCATAGCCGGTGTGGAATCGGAAGTAATGAGAGCTTGGATGCGGGAGCGATGGCTGCCGTGCCTGTGTGTGAAGATGCGAAAAAGAGGCGGGGAAAGTAGAGGCTGCGAGCACGCTGTGTGGTGGTAGAAAAGTATCAGCCAGGCGACAGATCACGTGATTGCGTTGAGGCAGCAAGCCAGGGGTTGCACACTCTCCCTATAAATCCCGCTTTCTGCAGAATGGCCTTTGGAGTTCGAGATTCCGAGGAGAAAAGAGCGCCCGCCCGCCTGCCCAGCAGAATCGGCCCAATATACGCCGTGCGGGGGCAGCCAGATTCGTGGGTGGCATCACGTGGCATGTGCAGAGAGAAGCAAGCAAATAATATTATTAGAGCTGTAGGAATGAAGGCGGACGCAGAGGCTGCAGCACCCTTAGCCGAGGGGAGTCACTGGCTTGTAGTATATCGTCGTCATGTACTTCCCGCGGTAGCGCGAGGTGCTGGACACAGCCATGACGTTATCCTTGATGGAGCAAGCGTACAGGTGGTTGAGCACGACGTGGTTGGGCACGGGCAGGATGTTCGGGTCATCGCGGCGAATATCCGAGCTGTTCAGCAGGACCTGGTTCAGATGGGGCGGGAGCAGCGGGGGCTCATTGCGTCTGCTGCTGCTGGTCTCCCTCGCCAGCTTGGCCAAGTCCGGGATGGCCATGCCGTACTCGCCAGGCGGGGAGTTTGACAGCGCAGCGGCATCCAGGCCCTCGACGTTGTCCTCTTTCTCCTCGTCCTCCTCCTCCACAACATCCTCGACCTTGAAGTAGTTGACCAGGTTGCCGTCGTCGTCGGGCGCAATAATGAAGCGGTTGGAGCAGCGCCACTTTCCGTCGACAATGTACTTGAGGCAATGCGTGCCGACGGGGAGGTCGACAACCACGCCAAACATGCCGTCGTTCTCGTGCAGCTTGATCTTGTACTGCCAGTCGATAAACGATCCTGAGATGTACACGCTACTGCCTGGCTCCGTCCACCTAATAAGCGTGGGCACCACCTTCGGTGCAACCGCCATGTCGTCATCCTTCGACGACTGGCTGCCGGCCAGTGCGTTAGCACCGCTGCCAGGTACACGCTGCGGCGTGTTGCCACGCTCCATCAGCCCCGACATCTGGTCGCTTGAGATACCGCTCCGCGGCGACCTCCCGCCGGCACCCGGCGCAATCTCGCGCGCGGCCATCATCTGCGCCAGCCCGCCCTGGTTCGGCAGCGTCTGCGGGATAGCCTCGGGCATCACCGTGTGCACCATTCCACGCCCTCCTCCATACCTGCCAGCTGCTGAGGGACCGCCCTGCGCCGAGATCAGCGCAGAGTCCGGCAGAGGAGAGCCCACTACTGGTGAGAGCATGTCTACAGGGCCAACGCCCCGGCCGTGGTGGTGGTGGTGCGGGTTCTGGAGCGCTCCCTTGGGAGAGCTTGGCGATGTCTGTATGGTTGGCACCGGCACTGATGCAGTTGCTGCCGCAGGTGCCTTGGTGCGCCGCGAAAGGCGGTGTGAGAGCCCGCCGCCGCCTTCGTTTGTGCTCCCGTGGTGCGACGCGTGTTTATGAGGCCCGCCTGCTCCTCCCCCTGCGATATTGCCGCCGTCGACTGATTGCGAGTTTCCCATGGGAAGCGGCTATAAGCGAAACCTGAGTGAGAAGGGCTCTTGGGAATGAAAGCGAGATGGCTGAATTAGCAAAGGTGCAAGTGCAGTCTTGCCTGCAGAAGGAACAGAGAGCAATGAGAGAATAAGAAAGAGGAAAAGTGGAGAAGACAAGAGAAGAGAAGAGGTGCGTCTGGAAAGTCAGCCGCGTTGGGGGAGGACAGCACATGAAGCGCAAAAGGGCGGCGAACAGCGCCCAGCCAAGAGAGCGTGCTAGCGTGCGCTGCCTGGTGACGTTTTGGAAAGGGCCGTTCTGCCTTCTCTTTCCCTCTCTTGCTCCGCCAACTTTATTTCCTCCTGCCTCTTCAGCTCCGCCATACTACGGCCTGCTCTGTACTCTACACACAAACAGCACAGCGCTCCATGCTCTCCTACACGTTCCCCGTACAGCATTCCAACGGCGCCGAGGGCGACGCGCCCAAACCGCCTGGTCATTTCCCAGTGGAGCGACACCCAGCCGCCGACGACTGGGGCATGACGATAATTGCGATACTCATAATGTCGCTCATAGCCTTTGCCGCGCTAGGCATCCTAGTCAAGCAGAGCTTCCGCCTCGTCCCTACCGGCGTCATGGCTCTGCGCACGCTAGTCAACGGTCGCCACCCTCCTGCGGGACACCACGAGCTGGCTGCCGACGAGGAAGAGCAGGGCAGCGCTGGGGATGGCGCTGTGGACCGCAGGCGGCTGGAGCTGCTGAGCGATAACGAGGACGACAGCGAGGCTGAGGACGATGCGCGCGTCCTGCACATCCGCACGTCTGAGTGAGGAAGCCGAGCATTCAGCCCCCTACTTCCCCGCATATCCACCAGCGCCCATGCCATTTTCGCCAAACGTTTCTATACTTTGTTTTCATGTACAAAACCAGCAGCAGCGAGGAAAGGCCAGCAAACGCGCCTTTTCTCAGTCCAACAGAAGAAGCCGTTGAGAACACATGGAAAGAACGAGAAAGAAAAATGTAGCGGCAAAAGCATAGACAAAAGCAAAGCGTGCTTAACTAGCAGCGCTCAGAATTTAGAGCAGCAAATCTCGGCGAGAGAAGGAAGATAGAAAACAGGTGGATGAGTAGGCAGAAATTTTGATGGGCAGACTAGTCCAGGCGGACGTAGTTCGCAGGGAACTGGCCGCTTCTTCCGTTGCAAGTGCCCTCCCACCAGTCGTTCTGGCTCTCCGTCTTCTTGGTGACGTTGATCAGATCGCCCTTTGTAAACGACAAGTCGCCTGCCTGCTCACCGGCAAAGTCATACATGGCCACAGCGCGTGTGCTGTTCTGTGCACGGACGGGTGCTGGCGGGGGAGGTCCACGGGTGCTGGTCTTGGCGTCATTCAGCGGCGCCGACTGGTAGCTGTTGCTGCCGCCGTATCCGCTGGCACCGTATCCAGCTGCTGCTCCAGCGCCATACGCCGACGATGCTCCATAGCTGCTCGAGGTGCCATATCCAGGTGCAGCCCCGTATTCGGGCGCGGCATCGTAACCAGGCGTGGACATCTGGCTGCTCTGGGTAAGACTGCGGTTCAGATACGACTGGTTTCCACCTGCAGCAGCCGGGCTGGCCGATCCATATCCAGCGGTAGTGCCGCCGTAGGGACCAGCAGCGTCCGATCCGTAGTTGGTGGTTCCGCCATAGGGTCCGGGAGTAGACTCCCCAGCGCTCCCGCTGGCGGGCGAGTTGGAGTACATGTTGGTCACCGGCATGGCTTTCATATTAAGCGCACGGTACAGCACGTCGGCCTGAGGCGGAGGGGGAACACCGCCGCTGAGAAGCTCCCCGGCGCGAACGGGGCGGCCATAAAGCTTGGAGTTGGCATCCTTGCGCTCGAGAATAACCGACCCTTCAAGCGAGATACCAGCGAACAGGCCCTTCGACTTGCTGTATGAGAAAACAGGTGCAATGTTGCGGATGGCTCCTGATGCCTCGGCACTCCGACCAAGGGGACCAGCACTGACTAAAGCACAGAGTTGTGTGAAAAGGCCAAAAACATCGAATTAGCAGATGGCATGAGCGAGGGCGTGCACATGCCGCAGTAACTCACTTTGTGTGCAGCAGGTGTAGAGTAAAAAGGACAAGGCCGACGTTACCTGAAAGATTGCCACCAAGAGTGACGTTACCGCCGTGGCTAAAAGCCTTGACTGCGCTAGGCGTGTTCAGCACCATGACAAAGTCGGTCATCTCAGCACCGATCTGACCACCAACGCCAGCACCTGCAGTGCCAATTGCTGACGGAGCAGACCATCCTACAATCGCCAAAAACAAAAGATGTCGCGAGCAATGGCGCAAGCAATGACGCACGCGTCGTTAGTAAAGAACAGGTAGATAAAGACAACGGCTGTTCTGGCAGAGAACATTCTCTGTATCCCAACAAAGCGGACTAGGCGCGGAACAATGAACGTGCTAATGACCACTGCTGCAATGCCCTTCTCACGCACTTCCGCCCAGAGAAAAGCCCGCACATTGCGAATGCGCCTGCTAAGGCCCAGCCTCGGCGTTAGTCGGGGTACTTACCTCCATCCGGCAAACTAAACACGCAAGAAACACGCCAATCGATTTAACACACGCACACAGGCACCCAGAAGCACAGTTAGTAGCATGCAGCAACAAGAAAAGAAACAAAGTATTCGGTTATATCCCCCCAGTCGTAAAATCAGGCAGGCTCAAAGAGTGCGGGGAAAGGTGCAGTAGACGCTGGGCCTGCAGGCACGCCATAGCGAAACGACACAAAGTCGAGCCGTGTCTGGTGCACAAGGCATTCCAAGACGCGACGAAAGGGGCACACGGCAGAAAAGCACTTACCGAGCAACTACGAGACCAGAGCCAACACGACCGGACCAGATGAAGCCAGCCTTGATGACGGTCATAAACGCGATACCCTTGGCGTTGGCCAGAATGTTTGGAGGGATGAACTTGTCGACTCCACCGGCCTTGCCAGTATCAATGAAGGAGTTGAGGATCTTTGCAGCCTTTATGCACTCCTTGTCCAGGCTTTGCGGTAGCGGGATTCTCGACATTGCTTATTGTGTGTGTATGTGCGCTGTGTGTTTAGAGGCAATAGCCGGGGTTCAATCTGTGCAAATTTCAGCAAGAGTACTTGGGGAAATAGGAATAGGGAAGCAGCGAAGCAGAGTGGAGAAGAGGAAAGTTAATAGGGCGAAGCGCTTGGAGGCGCCGAAACTTGTGCGCGGAAAAAAAGCGAAACGTCGGTTCTTTGCGGTCACTGGCAGCCAAGCACCCTTACCCTGACTGCCCTGCCCCAACTTGTGATTGCCGCCCCTCATCTCAACAGTGCCCCCTCGTTCGGCCAGCAAAGGGTCCTCTTTGGCCGCACCGCGCTTCTGGCGGCTGTTCTGCTGGCGTTTCCTCATCATTCGTGCGAAGCAGCCCACGCCAAAGGGCTTGGCAACAGCTGACTGTGCATGCTCCTTTGCTTGGCTACTGACGTCCTTCGCAGCAGCCAAGCCTGCCTCTTTTGCGGTTACATGCCCAGTAGACGTGTGGTGCTGCCCCTCTTGGCGCGCAGCAGGGCAGGAGGCACTGCGGATGCCCTCTCGCTTTGCCCTCCCCATGCTGCTCAAAGCCCCTGGATTCAGATGGGAAAGATATATTTAGATGTGGCACAAAAAAAGTACAGCCCGCAGCCAAACAGAGGAGGCAGGTCCAGGTCAAGAAAAAAGCAGTGCATCTGGCAGCAGTACATATGGACGATGAGCCAGCTGATAAACAGGTGCAAGGAGCGCGTCGGTACGCACGGCCCTCAAAGCGGCGTTGTGGAATGCAGTGGCCTAAGGGGCGGCCGGAATCATCAATGGCGACAGCTCCGACACTGGTGCTGGCAAGGGACCCAGGAGTCCCCCGCTACTCACTCCAGCCTGGCGCTCAGCAATCTCCTTGGGATCAGCCAGGTAGAGGGTCAGCTTCTCGACCATCTTGAAGTTGGCGCGATCCTGCTGCTCGCCAGCGGCCACCTCCATATCCTCATCCGCCGATGACTGTCCGCCTGTTTCGTCCGATTCCCGTGACTGGCCGACCCTGTTGGCCGTTTTGGCTACGGCCTCCTTGACGCGCCTTCTCTTGGCGCAGCTGACGGCGTCCATGACACTCCGCCAAGTCGGGTTGTCCTCGATGGTCACCATGCCGCCGTCTGGCTTGCACAGAACCAATTTGCGCCGCTTGGCCTCGACAAGAGGAATGCCGCCCTGGTAGAGCTTTGTCAGGATGCGGTCGCGCGCTCGTGCAAACACCAGAGTGCGCGCCATGGGGATCACCACCGTGCTGTCGGCATCCATGACCACCTTTACGTGGACCATTGAGTTGCCCACCAGCGATGATATCATGCCATTGACGCTCGCTGTGTTGAACTGCGATGTGGTGAGAGCTAGTGCAAGGTCGCTGGGTGGCAGTGCTGGTGCACGGGTGGGCGTTCTGATGCCTGAAGTAGTCGCTGGGGGGCGGATATAGAGTTCATCGGCTGCTGTCAGCGACTCGTCGCTGCGCTGTGACTCTTCGCTTGCACACCGACTTCCGCTATTGCTGCTGGGGCTACTTCTACTGCTGTTGCTATTAGGGTTTTTGCGTCGGAGTGTTGTGTTGCTTCTATGTGCCGAGCTAGTGGACCGACGCAGAAGCATAGATATCGACCGTCTGAGGAGTCCAGGCGTCGGCGAACCGCCCTGTCTGTCCGCCGCATCGTCTCCATTGGCTGCTGCGGGTCCCCTCGTGTCGTCGACTGCTGTCACAGACGCCGTCATTGACGCAGTGCTTTGTGAGCCCGCATCACTACCACGGGTTTCCCTCCTCAGCGTCGGCCGGCTCCTCAGTAGCTCCTGTGCCTTGGGTTCTGCCATGTCCATAAAATGCGGCGTAAACCCGTCCGCATCGTCGGCTGCTGGGAGCGCTGGAGTGGGGAATTTCGGCCCCAATAGACCGGCACTCTGGGTTGTCGGCGACTGACTATCGCTGGCTGTGCGTGAGGAATATGCGTTTGCCGAAGCTGGTGCTAGCGGTTCATCTGGGGTTGGCAGCCCGACACGTAGACTGTAGTCCTTGGCCATGGTGGTGTCGATGCGAGGCGGGCGAAGCAGATGGCCTCCGAAACCCGCTGCTCCAGACTGACTGCTGGGCTGGTGCGTAGATAACCGGCTCATCTCCTGGTCCTTGAAGATGCCGGCAGCCCCTGTGGGCAGCAGGGAAGGTTGCGGTGTGGGCGGACCAGGATGGAGCGCGTACTCGAATGAGGAGCGCTTTCTGGCTCTGGTGGCCACGAGCTGTGCTGGTGTGTTGGTGGCAGCTGCATTCGCGCCCATATTGTGAGATGGCGATGTGCACTCGGTCTCTGTCTCGGTGATATTGCTGTCTATAGATGAAAAAAGATGGCCGTCGTCGTTGTCGCTATAACTCTGCTCAGAAGAGGTGTCGGCAGTGGAGGAATCGAAGCGAGAGAAGAGCAGAGAGGTGAACGTAGGCGAAAACAATGTGCTGGATTCTGCCGAAGAGGTGGGGATGTAAACAGAGTCCACGGTAAAGGAAACGCCGAGATGCCTATATTTAAGGGAATCCTCTTTCCTCTCCACAGTGCCTCCTTGGGAAGTCGGTGCAGCGTGGTAGGCTGCTGATGTTTCTGCTGCGTAGCCAAACTCGCCTACAATAGGTTCTTGAGCCCGGGTGATGGAGTACAAGAAGTAAAGTTTTTCTGCCGCTATTAATTCCAATTGGCAAATGTCACGATGCTGATCATTTTGGCTGGCTGCCCCATGCTCGCACAGCCCCACACTCCTCAGACCAGCCCACTGTGGAGAGCGAGGAATGGAGCCCGAAAGGAGATGTGGATATTTGTGGCTCACACTCATCAAAATGCACCGGCCGCAGGTACATGAGCACACGCCGAGGAGCGCGCAAAAACACAGTATCATTAACACGAGCTGTGCGGCAAAGGTGCTTGGCATCAGCAACACCCACAGCGCAGCCCCCGCAGAGAAAGTGTGCGAATGTGATGCTTGTGTTTTTGGCGGCGATAGCATACGTATTCATGAAATAGGTTTCTGCTCTTTTCTTTTGCTGAGCATATTGCGGAGGATGCAGTGAAACAGGGTTGGTGGTTGGCAGAAGATGCTGCAGGTCATGGGTACACTCATTCAGCCCGCTGCCATTGCTATTGCAGCCGTAGCTGCTAATGGCGTGTCCATCTGTTTGCAGTGATGCCCACACATCCCGACAGCCACCACTGTCTGGATGCTGCGCACATACAGGAGGTGGAACTTGCGACCTATGCCGTGGTGAAGAGACACGCTGGGAGTGGCGGTGGGTCACAACAGCCAAACCGTCTATCATGTGAATAAATGGGGGCATCAAATCGCCCTTGTTTTCTTTCCTCTCTGCTCCGCGCTGCACTTGCTAGCACCATGAGACACGCTGGGAATGGCGGTGGGTCACAGCAGCCAAACCGTCTATCATGTGAATAAATGGGGGCATCAAATCGCCCTTGTTTTCTTTCCTCTCTGCTCCGCGCTGCACTTGCTAGCACCATCCCGCCAACAGGCGTCAAACCCGTACAATTCCCAGGCTTGGTGGATATGCCAAAGAAGCTTGGACGCTGAACAGCTGGAAGGAGGGGGTGTTCGAGAATTCTTCAGATGGCGGGGGATGATGCTTGAAAAAGGAAAGGAAGAAAGTTGGCAGGATTATCTCCCTTGTCCACATGTGCAGCCGAAGCAGACGAAAGGAGGTGCAAAACAAAAGCATATGGACATTTCCGCGGACGTTTTGAGAGCAACAAATACACCGCATCTACTTGCGGTAGCGACGCAAGAGTGCCCGGATTGCCAAAGAGTAGCAGCCTCATGGTGGGAGTAGAATCAGCATTTGCGAAAAGAGTCTACTTGCCTTGGCAAGTGCCCGATGCGCCGATAATCCGGGCATCTCCAAAGACCTGTTTGACGCGCTCAGCATAGACACGCGCAAGGTCAGCCATTTCAACCACTGCTGTGTACGCCGAAGCCAGTGCAGACACCGGCGCTGCCATTGCCGCTGCTGGCTCGCCACCTGCAGCCGCATCATCGCCACTATCGCTGCGCGGCTGGTTGAGTGAGGCAGAATATTGCACTTGCTTCATTTCTGTATCCTATTTGGGTTGTCGTTTGTAAAAAGAGAAAATTCAATGGGTGAGTGAAGACAGCAAGGCGACGATAGTGCAGTTTCTTGGAATGGAGCCCAGGACACAGGAGAGGCGATGAGCAGGTCGATGCCCTGGACCGACCACGCAAAGGAGAATGTTGTCATTTTGCGCTCTCTCCAGACAAGACATGCATCCAACCACAGCACTAGCTGCAGCAGTATCCTCTCTTTCTCCCGCTTTGAATGCGCACCAAGAGCCCTGGTTGCTGATACTGCATCGATACGGGGTATTCATCCACCTTGCTGCTCACAGACAACGTTGTCCTTTGCTTCTACTGCACCAACGTCTTTGGAGGATACAGCACGATATGCAGCATAGGGCCAGATCCGCTGATCGTGCTTGTTGATCAGGATTCGCTGCTATTGTCACATGCCTCCTAGCCGCCAGCCAGCGCCAAGTGCAGCAGTGGCGGCATCGGCAAGCGCAATATGTGCGATGAACGATCCACCCGCTCCGCGTTCTTTCGAAGGCACCAGGCCACTTTCGCTTCTTTGTCTCCGCTATTTCCCAGGGTTCTCTCCATGCCTCCTTGCTCTGACAACCAAACACAACAATCGTATCTTGGGTCTCTGTAAACGACACGCGCCGGGTGTACTAATATAAAGACGACTATGCTGGAGGATGTGTGGAATTTCGCAAGACGGCACCAGCGCAAGCTCGTTATTACTGCGGGCATCGCTGGTGGGCTGTACTACTCTGGAAAGCTGCTGGCCCAGCGACTGGTCGAAATGCAGGCCACCTCGTCAAAGGAGCGCAGCTCCAAGGAAAAGTACGCATCCCTGAGGCAGAGACACGTAGGCTAGTAGCAGCAATAGCTCGCCGCCTGTGCCGACAAGCCTATGAAGGCAAATTCAGCGGCCAGCCCTAGGCTGACATTGCAAAACCCAGCCACAATCAATTGCGTGCGTTTGTTGTCAGCAGATGGCTCTGCTAATGCCCCTCCTTGCCAAATATGCCGCGTTGTAGCATTCGCAGGCGCTTTGACCAGAACCAGCGCGACTGCCTGTTTACTATCATGAGTCTGCTGCCTGAGCTCAGCGAGCAGGTTCTGCGCGAGGTAGATGTGGAGCGGCTGATTTCAGAGCTGCGGGCCATCCACAAGTCACCAGCACCAGCGCCCAAAATCTCGGCTATTTCCGGCACACCAACAGGCGAAAACGTATGGTCTAACAGCGCCAGTCCTGCTGCTGCTAGCGCCGAGGAGTCTGGTGTCGTTTCGGGGTCACACGAAGAGGGCGCTGTCAAAGAAAACGGCGCTGCTGAAGCCGACGGGGCATCGTCAGCTGCATCAACAGAAAACGAGCAGGAGAGCGCTGGTGTAGAGGAGGAAGAGGAGCCCATTCCAGCCGAGCCCGCCAGAAGAGCCAAGGTTGAGATCTGGGAAGACATCAAGATCCAAAGCTTCGCACGCACGTTGATCGCTGTGTACTCTGAATCCCTGCTCACCATCATCGTGCACATCCAGCTCAACATGGTTGGGCGAAGCACCTATCTGGACTCGGTCATTGGCAAGTTTGCAGGCGCAGATAGAGACCAGGTTGCACTTGAGGGCAGGTACACGTCGAGGCTCTCGATGGCGGACGAGCAGAACTTTTTGATGCTCAGCTGGTGGTTCCTGAACCGCGGGTGGCGCCAGCTGATGGTGCAGATTTCTGGCGCCGTGAACCAGTGCATCGGAGGGCTGTCGCTCAAGGAAAAAGTATCCCACCGCGAGCTTGCTGGCCTGTTCAACAGCATCCACAACAAGCTGCGCGAGAATGGACTCATGCAGTCGCTGCCTGGAATCATCCTGCCGCTCGGCGACGAGAGCATCGAGGACTACCTTGCCTCAAACAGACTTTCGGCCGATCAGGTATTCTCCAGCGTGTTTGCACGGCTGCTCGACCAAATGCGGGACGTGATCGAGAGCGCAGACTTCAACTTTGTGTTCACCAGCTGCATCGACAGGCTCACCGTGCAGCTTCTCGAGTCTCTCCAGGAGAGCTTCCCTGAGCCCGCTCCGCTGCCTGCGCTTAGCCGGCCGCTGCCACCCACGGTCGAGGGCGAGGCAGCGCCAAACCTCGACGACGTGGTCAAGGAGTTTGAGGAGTTCTCTGCACCACCCGAGAGCCGCGTTGTCATTGTGCAGCTGCTGCCTCGTATCGCTCGCGAGGTGCACCAGATCCTCAACGGCGTGCCAAACCAGTACCTCGAAAACGTCAGCGCCTCGCGCGAGGTGCAGGCTCTGTCGGCTGCAGTGTACACGGCCGAGGATGTGCTTTAGGATTTCTATTGCATGTGCTTTTTCTTCTGAACACCCGCATAGTGCTCTTTGTCAGCCGCTTCTTTAGCTGTTCCTTGTTGTTCCTTCCGCCCCAGAGCTTGTGAATCAGATACCGCGTTATCGCACGGTGTTTCCACAGCGGGGGCAGAGAGGATTCGCTGCCAGCACAGCCAATCCCCAGCAAAGCGACTCGCTGCTGTGCCGTGGTGGGGCGGAATGGCCGAGGGCATTTTGCGAGCGAGTCAGCATCACGCCTCCCCCGCCCAGCAGGCAGAAGAACAGGTGCCAAGCGGGCCTGGCTCCAGCGGGGCCTTTTCTCTCTTCCCACCACCGATTTCTGTTTATTGCCAAAATCGCGCTTCCCTTCCCCGAACGAATCCTGTATAAAACCCTCCCCTTCGCCGGCCGCTTTCCTGTTAGTCTGTATCGCAGCTATTATGTCCAGAGCCCCTATTGCTTTTAAACTCATTGTCAAGCGTGCTTCTTCTCCCAAGCCAGCCTCAACTCTATTACACAGCTCGTTATCTACACTCCACTCAACCAACGCCACCGCTACTTCAGCACTCGCTGCCGCTGATTTTCTCTGCATACCTCAGAACAAGCCCGCGCAGAAACAGTCTGCTTCGGCTATCCCTATCACAGCCTGCCGCAGTCCAGCCTCGAACTCTTTGCCAAATACCAAACAAAAAATGACGATTGCCAGCGATCCTGCTGCTCAGACAACAACAACAACAGCAGCAGCAGCTAATTCGGCTCAGGCCCCTGCATGCCCCAGTACCCTGCCCGGCGGAGCTGCACTCTCCGGATGCGGGAGCAACACAGCCAACCAGTGCAAGAGCCAGCTCTACCCAAGGGTCTCTCTTCAAGCTCCCAGCAAGAGCTTCTATCGCCGCGAGCTGCCACGCGAGCTTGTTTCGTTCACATCAGCAGAGGGGCGCAGGCTGTTCAAGGAGTCCCTGAACGAGGGGTACGCCGAGGGCTACTTCAACCTGGCAGGAAACTTTACTGTGCAATCGGAGCCAGCGTACTGCGGGCCCAGCTCCCTGGCCATGGTGCTCAATGCCCTTGAGGTCGACCCCGGGCGTACGTGGAAGGGCGTTTGGCGGTGGTACAGCGACGAGCTTCTAGAATCGTGCCGCACGGAGACCGAGCTCAAGGCTAGCGGAATCACATTTGACCAGTTCATCTGCTTGGCCAGCTCGCACGCGCATGTGGTTGCTAAGCGTGGAAACGAGGTGTCAAGAGAGGAGTTTCTGGAGGACATCAAGCGCGTTACGCAGAGGGACGACATGTTCTTGGTGCTGTCGTTCTCGCGCAAGATGATGGGCCAGACCGGCGATGGCCATTTCTCGCCCATTGGCGCCTACCACCCGGAGACTAACCAGGCACTGGTGCTGGATAGTGCGCGGTACAAGTACCCGTGCTGGTTCGCAGATGTGGACAAAATATATGGCTCGCTCCAGCCGGCTGACGAGGAAACGGGTCGTCCGCGCGGCTACTTTTTGGTCTCTCGCAAAGATGCCCAGCAGCAGGAGCAGCAGGAGCAAAAACAAAAGCAGACCCAGCCGCAAGCAGTGCAGCAGGATCAGAGATCTGGTATCGATGGCGATGCCAGCATCGTCGACCTCCCTGAGCGGCCCCTGGATGTCCTCCCTACCAAGCTCTCTTGCGGCAAGGGGCCCAGCTGCTGCTCGGGCAAATAGATAGCAAGCCACGCTGACTGCCTCTTGTTTCATCGGTTTATTACTAGGCTATAATGTGCGTACAAAAGCGCGCTTTGGCTTGAGCAAGAACGGACAGATTTAAAAATAAAAATGAATTTGTAGATACTTCAAATATGTCGTTTCTTGGGCGAGTCACTTTGCAATATCTGGCTACTTGGCGCGCTGTCCGAGGATGGTCTGCGGATCCCCCGGCTCTCAGCCAGCTGAGTTGCTGGCGTGAATCCTGCGGTGTCAGCAAAGGACCTTGGCCACTGGCTTGGCTCTCTGGTCGGCGTGCTGTTAGCCAGGTTGCTGCTTGCTGACATGCCTAGACCTGTGTGAGGCGGCGGGAACTGGAGCCGGCGAGACGAGGCAGCATTGGCAGCATTGGCTTGGCCAGTGGATTCAGACATGCCGCTCCTGTTAGGCCGGCTGCCGCTGCCACCACTGATTGACATTGGTCCTGAGCTTGGAGCGCTGTTGCTGTGGCTCACTAAGGGGTTGCGAGAGGGTGTCTGCTGCTGGTGCTGTTGGTGTTGTTGTTGCTGTTGGTTCAGGTTCTGGGGCGTTGGGGGCCGAGCAAAGGTGAAAGACGGGCTCTCCGGGAGGATGGGGCGCTCCATATCGAGACTGTCCATCATGGTGAATATTTCGTCGTCAACCATCTCGTCCATATCAACATAATCGTTATCCATACCATGGTTATCTAATGCAGAGAGAGAGGAAAAATACAGAAACTCGGAACAAAAGGAGGACAAGAACAAACCTCAGTGCTGCGTGTGTGCATTTGCCTGCAGCCTGCAGCCTGCAGCCTTCACAATTCAACCAAGCCAAAATGCCCTGCTTGCAGCGGGGACATGTTGCATACCTGATCCATTAGCAGCAGCAGCAGCAGCAGCAGCAGTACTACTACTACTGCTCTCTTGGCCGACTATCCGCGCATGGCTCCCCGGCACAACAACACCGCCACCTGCACTGCTGCCCTTGTTGGGAGTGGTCATCAGACTGCTCTGTGCCTGCTCCAGATCACTGCCTCTATAGAGAAACTCGCCGCTCATCTTCTCCTTAGGCTCCATCCTAACCTGCTTTACGTTCTTCAAAAAGTCCTTGTCGTAGACGCAGTTTCCAAGCGCATTGCCAAACTGCCGCATAGCCCGCTTAATCCCATCAGTAACCGCCTCCT
>MU603971.1:54167-115091 GCA_025201845.1 Martensiomyces pterosporus
ATGGGGCGCTCCATATCGAGACTGTCCATCATGGTGAATATTTCGTCGTCAACCATCTCGTCCATATCAACATAATCGTTATCCATACCATGGTTATCTAATGCAGAGAGAGAGGAAAAATACAGAAACTCGGAACAAAAGGAGGACAAGAACAAACCTCAGTGCTGCGTGTGTGCATTTGCCTGCAGCCTGCAGCCTGCAGCCTTCACAATTCAACCAAGCCAAAATGCCCTGCTTGCAGCGGGGACATGTTGCATACCTGATCCATTAGCAGCAGCAGCAGCAGCAGCAGCAGCAGTACTACTACTACTACTGCTCTCTTGGCCGACTATCCGCGCATGGCTCCCCGGCACAACAACACCGCCACCTGCACTGCTGCCCTTGTTGGGAGTGGTCATCAGACTGCTCTGTGCCTGCTCCAGATCACTGCCTCTATAGAGAAACTCGCCGCTCATCTTCTCCTTAGGCTCCATCCTAACCTGCTTTACGTTCTTCAAAAAGTCCTTGTCGTAGACGCAGTTTCCAAGCGCATTGCCAAACTGCCGCATAGCCCGCTTAATCCCATCAGTAACCGCCTCCTTCTTAACCTTCTCAAACGCCTGCCCCTTGGACTTTGAGTTCTCAATCATTCCATAGCCAATGTCCTCCTTGTAGGTTCCATCTCTCAGTGTGATGCGCACAAGGCAGCTGGCGCCAATGCTGACCGCGCCGTTGTTGTTGACGTCCATAAAGTCGATGGAGAAGTTCTGGATGCTCGACCGCCACCCGTTGAACCCAAATATCTGGTTGGCAATGCTGATAACTCGCCATCCTTCAATGTACGACAGCGAGGTGTTGCCTGGCCCTTTGCGCGTGCTGACGTTTTCTGGCCCGAGCTTCTTGCGCAGCTGTGACTGGATATAGAGCGACTCCTCGGGTGTAAAGCTGAGGGGCAAGCTCATGTCGCCAGGAGCAGCGCCGGCCTGTGTGGGAGGAAACTGCGACATGCCTAAGAGATGATGTAAAGAAGGCCGCTCAGACGTAGAAAATGGAAGCGAGGCGGAGCAAGAGGAAAGGGGCAAGCGCTGGTGAAATAAAATGGGAAACTGGCGGTGGATTGATGGGTGGGACGGGGCTTTGAATTTTCGGCCGGTTTATATACCACGCCAGGTGTGGCTGCGCATGAGGAGTAATCGGATTTGCGCGCCAGTATTTAATCAGGCTGCCTATCTGCAAAAATGCTCAGGCGCTGGCCCGCTGGCTGGAGGGGAGATAGTGCTGGGCAAAGCATGCGAGCCCAAATTCGAATTTTGCTTTCTTTTCTGGTCTCCGGTTTTCACGTATACTTGCGCATCCTTTGGTCCGTGCCTTGCTTTTCCATTATCCTACACAAAAATGCACAGCGGAGGGGCTCGCAGAAAGCTGAACATGAACTCGGCGCTCAGGCGCCAGGTGCTTCGCAATTTGACGACTGATCTCATTAAGCACGGGCGCCTGGAGACCACCATGCCTAGGGCTAAGGAGCTGCGCCGGCTCGTAGACAAGATGATCACACTGGGAAAGCGCGGCACCGAGCACGACAGACACCAGATCGAGGCATACCTCTACCAGCCCAAAGCAGTCGTACCGCTCCTGATGGACACATACGCCAAGCGGTTCGCCGACCGCCCTGGGGGCTTCACTCGCGTTATCCCCATTGGCAACCGCAAGGGCGACCATGCGCCGATGGCTGTCATTGAGATCCTCAACACGGACCAGCCCGAGGCTGAGGTGTCGTTTAGCTACTTGGTGAGGTCGCTGGCGAGCATGCAGCTCAAGCAGGAGACTAAGATTGTCAGCGACGCGCTGGCACCGGCCATGGACAAGGATGCGGTGTATGCGGGCAAGCGCGAGTTCAAGAAGGCGCTGGGGGAGCAGAAGTCGAAGGAGAAGCTCTCCCTGAAGATTCAGAGGGCCATGCGGAACGCCAACCTTACTGCAGAGCAGCTCCAGGAGCTCGTGGACGCGGATGCTGCGCGTTCGAAGAAGCTCTTCGACAGGGAGGCTGGAAAGAAGATCCACCGCTTTGTCAAGGAGACCTGGCCGGAGAACACGCCTGCCATGGAATAAGCAGCACCCAAAGCACAATAATCCGTAGTAGACTTTGCCCAAGCAACAAAAATATTATATTCCAAGCGACACACCAGGCTGCCAGGGCAGTTTGTGCCAGGGTCCTCTGCCACCGTCTGCATTGACGCGTAGCACACAAAGGATGTGCATGTCTGCAACGTGACTTGCGCTTCGTGGTTTGCAGAGTGCGAACAATCACCCAGCCATTCAATTGGTTTAATCACTAGACGTCATACGTGTGAGCAATGGCGCTAGAGAGCTGCATGTATAGGATTTATTCAACAAATGTGTGCCGTGCAAGAAGCAGAGCGCAAACAAGGCTGCTGGCGGGCTTGTGGTGGTTTAGGCAGCAAGCTTAGCGACGACATTGGCAAAGTCCTCGCCCTGAATCTCAGCGATCTCGAGCTCCTTCTGCAGGGGCTGGCGGCTGCCATCGGGGCCAGCAACAGTGCCAGCACCCCAGGGGGATCCACCCACGACCTCCGTGTTATCGAAGAGGTGGTTGCTCCTGTAGCCGAGGGGAACGTAGATGACGCCGTGGTGGACAAAGTTGGGGAGGAAGGTGAAGGCGGTGGCCTCCTGCCCACCGTGCTGGGAGGCAGTGGAGAAGAAGATGCCAGCAGCCTTTCCGTGCAGGGCGCCCTTGGACCACAGACCACCGGTGGAGTCGAGGAAAGCCTTGACCTGGGCGGGGGCATTGCCGTAGCGGGTGGGGAAGCCGAAGAGGAAGCCGTCGGCCTCGGCGAGCTTCTCGGGAGTGATGACGGGGAAGTCGGGCTTGGGCGCGGCATGGAGCTTGGCGAGGATTTCGTCCGAGAGGGTCTCGGGGAACTGGTAGCGCTCGACATCGACGTTGCCGGCCTTCTCGAGGCCCTTGACGATGGACTCGGCGAGGGTGTTGACGTGGTTGTAGGTCGAGTAGGTGACGACGAATACCTTAGCGCGGGCCATTGCTGCTGCTGTTGTTGTTGTTGTTGCTGGCTGGTGTGAGTGAAGTACAGGGGGATGTGGTGGGGAAAAGGCTGGTAAGGATTGGAGGGGCTTTGGCATCCAGGGCTTGCCTTTTTTATACCTGGTATTCCTTTCGAATAACAAATCCCATGACAAATGCGCTGGGCATGGCGAGGCTGCATTAGAAATCGCCCAATTTCCATTTATAAGCGGCAAGCAGCGTGTGTAATTGCGAAAGCCGACTCCTAAGCTCGCTGCAGCACAATGCATCGAAGGCGCGATCTTCGTGCACTCTGTCAACATTATTGGCCAGCCGCAAAGACGAGGAGAGCAAAAGGCGCAAGTGCGAACCCCAGTCCAGGCAGAGCTGCTATTGCAGCAGCCCAGCAGATGCCACTGAGCCCAGCACGAGAAGGCACACACACATGTATCTCGCTGGGACCGAATTTTGGCGACACGTAAACGCGCACGCTGCTTTGTGCTACACAAGCGCAGCTGAGAATGTGGGCCACAGCGCAGGATGCGCCAAACAAGCTGTTTCGTGCTGACACCAGGACTGTAGTGGTTAATAAAACTCCAAAATGTGTGAAAAGGCTAGCTAGTGCCAAATCTTGAGCCAATCCAGAGACGACTTTGTCTTTGCCGACGTGTTCTGCGGCTTCTGCTGCTGCTGCTGCTGATGTTGCTGCTGCTGGTGCCTGGAGCCCCTAGGCGAAAACATCGAAATGCGGCGCCTGACTGACGCGCGGAAGCCCCTCTGCCTCACCTTCGGCACCATCGCCTGCTCCACCTCCTGCGACGTAATGTTCACCGAGGGCCTCCTTGTCGGGTCCGTTTCCTTGGCCCAGCTCGACGGGCGGTCTAGGCCCTTGACCACCCACGGATGCGTCTTGATCTCCTCAATCGTAATGCGGGTTCTAAAGTCCTTGTCCAGGAGCCTAGCCAACAGATCACGCAGGTCGGGGTCCAAAGGCGGGAGTGGGATGCGCCTGGCACTAGCCGATGCAGGCGAATGCTCCTCTGACAGCCCAGCACCGGGCGAGGTGGTGGCAGATGGGTCAAAGGCCAGCAGCTCGTTATCGCCATCCTCCGCAACTTCCAGGAACTGCGGGAACTCGAGTGGCTTGCGCGGGATGATGCTGAACAGCTCAAACTCCGTCGACGCCTTGAACGGAACACGGCCGTAGATGAGGCAGTAGAGGGTGACACCCATGGCCCAGATGTCGATTGCAGGTGTAATGACGTTGGCAGGCAGCGGCTCATTCTCCTCTTCTTTGCCACAGCCAGCGGCGGCATCCTCTACTCTGACCAGCGGCGTCATCGTGCCACTGGTGCTGCTGCTAGCCATGGCCGGGGACGACCGCGCCATCGAAAAGGGTTTAGCAAGCAGCGAGGCAATAGTCGAATGGCGCTTCATGCGGTGCTGCTGGTGCCGCGAGCTATCGATGCTCAGCGGGGTCGAGTGGCGGAACGGCGACGCGCTGTTTTCAACAAACAGCGACGCAGGACGCACACCGCTGCTGCTCCTGCTGCTGCTCTCGCCCTCGCCTGCAAGTCCGAGAGGCTGCGTGGATGAGCGCCTCTGCACAGCAAGCGCAGGCTGCGGGTCAGTGTTATTGCGCTGCCGAGCAACCAGCTTAGCGCGTGCCTGTCGCCGTGCTCTTTCGTCCTTCAGCATCTTGGCCAGCTCTTCAGCCGTGCAGCAGAGCTCAGGCGCAAAGAACGCAGGTGTTCCAGCCGTCTTGGCCAGCTCGCGCTCCTCGTCTTTTTCGTCATACTCGGCATCGATCTCGCCCAGCGTGCCCCTGGCCTCCGACCTAGGCCTTCCGCCCGCCGCCTCACTGTCACCAGCAGTGGTTGGCACCTTTGCGTCGTCGTCGCTGCGGCTGGTGGCCGCCACCGCACCTCGATCCTTGTTCGTTGAGGGAGACGCACCAAATACGATGCCGTCCTCCGAATCGCTGGCATCGGAATCGCCACCGTTGTCCTCGTACTGATCACCGTCACCACCATAGTCGCTCTCGCTATCCGACGACGTAAAGAACTCGTCGCTGTCCGAGGAATCAAATGGGTCGTAGACATTCGAGTCGGTAGACGACAGCTCAGGCGGCAGCTTGTACACCGGCAGGGTGCCGGAGCGGTCGGCTGGGGACCCCAGCGGGCTCTCCGGCACACGCATGGCAGCAGGAAGGCTGGCCTTGCGAAGCCCAAACTCGTTAGTCATGCCCATGGTAGCCTGGCGCCTGATGCTCTGGCTGAATGGCCGCTGCAAGCCCAGCGGCGACAGCGGTGCATCTGCCTGCTGCTGCTGGCGGAGCGGCGAGGAGATCTCCGGGCTACCACTGCTGGTGCTGCCATGCCTCGAACTACGCATCAGAACCGATCCCTTGCGCTGCAGTACGGGTCCGCTGGCAAACAGGACCGGCGAGTTCATCAGCGGCTGGGACGCATATCTGTGGAGATGGCTGCCCTGGAACGCTGCAGCGCTGCCAGCCGGCCTCAAGGGCGAAGGGGACTTGCCGTCAGCCACCAATGCTGGAGACAGGTTCCTGTTGCCAGACATGTGGCGATCGGGAGTGGCCAGCGTGAGCTTGAATGAGGGGATGGCGCTGCCACCCGCCAGAGACTCAGCACCAGCTGCCGCCGCTGCCTTCCCCTTCGCGCCATTACCGTCCTTGAGGTTGCGCTTGCTCATCCTTCTGCTCAAGAACGACACGCCAAAGTCCGAGATCTTCACGGTGCCTGCCTTGTTATGCAGCAAGTTCTGTGGCTTCAAGTCGCGATGCAATATGCCAACATAGTGCAGGTACTCAACGCCCAGGACCAAGTCGCGGAACACGCGCCTCGCCTCATCGGCACTCATGACAGGTAGGTTATTCTCATCGCGCCACAGAATCTCGCCGCCGTCCATGTACTCAATGACAAGGTAAATCCTCCTCGCGTGCGCGTCGTCAATGACCTCCCGCAGCCGCACAACATTCGGGTGTCTGCACTTCTTCAAGATGGCAATCTCCCGCTTAACCTTCTCCATCTTACCAACATCAATGCGCAAATACCCATGGGACGACTTTTGGCGAGTGCCCTGGCGAGGACTCTGTGGCGAATACGGTGCAGCACCGCTCCTTCGCGCCTTACTGCCACCGAGCATTCGAGCGTTGGGCCGCAGCCGCTTGTCGCGCGACTCCTTGTCGATAATCTTGATGGCGTAGTACTCGCCGGTGATGGTGTCAAAGGCCAACTTGACTTTGCCGTGGGTGCCGCGCCCAAGCTCGCGAATGATCATGTACTGGTTGATCATCTTCCTGCCCGTATGCGGGTCGTAGTCGACGGCCATGTGGTGTGTTTCGTGCACTGCGTCTGCCGCCTCACATGCGTCCTGCTCGTCGTCGCCGTCGTCGTCGTCGCCATTAGATGCCTCATCCAAGGCACCAGCAGCCGGTGCCTCGGATACATCATCGCTATCTGCTCTCTGCTCCAACAGGCCGCCGTCGTTTTCTTCGTCGCCCTCAGGCTCCTCATGCAGCGGCTCAAAGGCAGCGCTAACAGATGTGCCAGCGATGCTCCTGGCAGGCGTACCCGTAGACACCGGGGAGGGCGGCAAAGGCATGCTCTTTCCGCTAGCAGCCGCACTCTCCGGCACACTTGCGACAGCCACAGCACCCGACGAGACGCCAAACTCGGACATGTCGACGCTGCCAGGCAAGTTCCTCGCTGAGGCCGGCGGATTGGCCGTCAGCGCAGCAATAGCTGTGGACGACAAGTTCCGCTTGCCGACGCCAAAGTCTCTGCTCCTCGTCACGGCCTTTGACAGCGAATGCGAGGTGGCCGTAATCTCGTGCTTCGAGCCCGTGTTCGACCGCGGGCGGGCCGACACCAAGAACGTCAGCGGCGCACCCGACGATCTATCGGTGGGGATAGAGAACGAGATCGGCGAGCCCGATCCCGGCGGGCTGCTATTGGAGTCAATGCCCGCCGCCGCAGGCTTTGGGAAACGGTCGTACGACTGGCCCGAGCCCAGGAAGCTCATCGACAGGTCCTTCCTGTTAAGCCTGCCGTTGCTGCCGCTGCTGCCTCCATTGACGCCAGCGAAGCTGGTGTCCAGGCCGCTGCCAACGGCTTTAAGGTATGGCGATCCATGGGATTTACCTGCCGTAGAGCTGCTGCTGGGCTGGGCTGGGCTCCTGGCCATGCCATTTGGCACGGGGGTAAAGAAAGGCACAGACGACGATCGCTGGCTTCTGTCGTGAGTAATCAGAGCGGCATTGGTGGGGGCGTCTGTGAACGGCAGTGCAGGCTGCTCCTCGTGCGTGCTGACCGAGCCCCGGAGTGTGCTCCCACTACGCCAGAACGCCGTCCTGTTCAGCGCGTCGCTGGAGTCGGACCGCTTAAAGAGGTGGCTTTGGTGTGAGTGCTGCTTCGTGGTGGTGTGGAACGAAAAAAGCGGGGTGGACTCTTTCCTCGCCAGCATCTGGCGCCCGCCGTCGTTGTTCGCTCTGGTGCCATGGCTGCCCGACGTTCTCAGTGGGCCAGCTAAGCGCGAGCCCAGGATGGAGCCCCTGCGACGCCAGCTCGACTTGTCCTCATTTTTATCTTTCTGCTGGCGCTGCAAAGCAGAGCTCCGCTCCATGCTGAGCGAATACCTCTCCAGTGCAGCCCGTTCGTGGTCCAGGTCAGCAACGTGCAAAGGCAGCAAGCTGCTGCCAACCGGGCTCAAAGCTGCTGCTGTATGTTCCGTAGCTGCCGAATCATGCACGGTTGCGCTGCTCGTGGGCGGACGCTCTGCTGCACCTTTTGCAGCCCTTTGTGGGCTCTGCTTGCTGTCAGTGAGAAAGTTTATAACAGGTTTATCGATGGACAGTCTGGCCAGTCGCGAAGGCAGGCCGCTGGTATTGCTCTTTCCGCTTCTAACTGACAGCGCTGGCGTAGACGAACCATCGTCTCTCGAGCTGCACTCTGCAGCAGCAAAGCCAGCAGAGGTCGATGGCCTGCTGTACACGCTTGTCGAAACTCTGGGAGGCACAGCGGACGGAAGCGGCATCAGCTCGCCGGCAGCTTGCGTGGTGGGTGCCGTTGTACCTCTGCTCAGCATTGGCATGAACGGCGTATGCGCGGCTGTAATGCGAGGGTTCTCCGTGGCTGCTGTAGGCGGGAGCTCAGTAGGCGGAACAATGCTTCTCGGCTTTGCAGCAGAGTGCCTACTGAAGCTGCCTTCTTCGGACAGGTCGCCAATGTCGCCGAGGTCGACACTGGCCCTGTCTGAGCCGGAAATGCCCAGAAGGCCCTTTAGCGAGGACTTGAGGTGCTTTGACTTGCTGCCACTGCTGTTGCGGCCGTCGTTGTTTTCCTTGTGCCGGCCGATGGCCAGCGACAGCCTTCCCATGGCCTAGTTCGCTTTTGTCTGTTGTTGCTGGGACGTCCCTGCGAGCCAAGTGTCTGAACCGCGAAGAGCGTCGCAAGCAAGGCCTCCTACTCTGCAGAAGGCGGGATTTCCTCTCGCACACGAACGAGGACCTTGAGGCGAGTGGTGTAAATGCGTGAATGTAGAGGCTGGAAGAGAAGAGTCTATGCAGCGGCTATTTGCGCGATAGTGGTGACAGATAGGAGGGGGATACAAAGAAAGTGACTATATACAGTATAACAGAAGGCCAAACTTGGCAGGGCAGGTGCGGTGGCAATAGAGAAAGATGAGAGGAGAGGAGAGAGGAGAGAGGAGATGAAAGAGAGGAGAGAAAAGGGGAGGGCGCTCAAGGGCTGGCGTGGAGAGAATGAACTATAAACACGCAAAAAGGTGTGGAAGAGGCGAGTGGATGGGCGGTGAAAATCAAAAGAGGAGGAAGGTCCTGCCGCTTTATTTACCTCCACAAGTAGCACCTAAAAGCCGCTCGGTAGCTCCCCGTGTGCGCTCCGCTTTGGCCTCAGCTTCCCAGCTGGGAAGGCACTGAGGCGAGTGGCGAGGCAGGAGTGAGCCACCAGTGATCTTCTGCAATATAAGGCAGCATGCGCATGCTTTGCAGAGTGCTTGGGGCCGAAGCCTCCCGCTGCCTGTGCCAGCTGTGGACCTTTGGGCTGCGTGCCCAAGCTACAAAGCCTTTTCTACACAAAGAGTGCATCCAGGGCCACAGATTGCCCATGTGTGAGCGTTACATTGGGGCGGGGGTAGGCGGAGACGTGTATATTTAGTTTCTGCACTAGTTTGTTTTTAGCTGCCAAGTTCCAGATAGACAGAATCCCCAATGCAGGCCTTTCCAGCTCGGCTTGGGGCAGTCACACACATAGGAATGTGCAGCCACAGAGGATGCGTGTAGCACCGCAGGCGACGTAATAACAGCAAAGCAGCCCGCGCCGGGGTGGGACGGGTGGCAACTGCGCCTATCCCAGCCCCAGATGCAAGCGCATATTGTTTGCACACTGGGCCCTAGTTCCTGCTCACTGCTGCATCCCTCGATTGCCTGGCAATAATGGCAGCCGCGTTAGTGCATTATGTATGAGGCCAATACTGGACCGCCATTGTGTGTATATTAATGACGTGCAAAAGCAGCATCTGCCCCCATTAGTGGCTGTAGCTGTGGCTGCTGCTGGCAGGGTTGCTGGAGCCAGGTCCCACCAGCAATGCCAGATCCAGCAGCAATGCAAGATCCAGCAGCAATGCCAGATCCAGCTCACCGTAGGCCCGTGAATGGGAAGCGCAGTTCCGAGTTCTTGGCTGGTTGACGTCCGCAAATGAGGCCCAGAAGCACGCGGCTGAAGTCGCTGTGGGAAGGCAGCGATCACTCCGGCTAGATCAATCAGACTGACGTAGCCACGTGGGAAAAAATGCAGCAGCAGCCGCATGCAGAGGGGAGAGGCTTGATGGCACGCAGGTCGGCCGATTCGATGCCCCTTAAAAGACGCTGGCGTTTGCCGTCTCTACTGCCGTCCTCCTCGCTTCCATATAAAGCTTTTCTTCTTTACTCTGCTCTGGTAGATATACCTCTGTTTCCCATTTCAGGCCCTTTTCAATTCAAGCAAATGGCTTCTCTTAGCAAGGCATACCTTCAGCGCCAGGCTGAGCAGCTCGTCGACTTTGTCAACAAGTCCCCCAGTCCCTTCCACGCCGTCGACGTTTGCCGCAGCTGGCTCAAGGGCGCTGAATTCACAGAGCTCAAGGAGAAGCAGAACTGGGACGGCGCCATCAAGCCTAATGGGAAGTACTTCTTCACAAGGAACGGCTCGTCCATTGTCGCCTTCGCTGTTGGTGGCCAATTCGTACGTATACATTTGCTGTGAATGCACACAACGCTCGGCATGCAGGCACCCGCTCCTATGCTTCTAATCCACTCTGCGCAGCCCTGGTATGCCGCTGCATGCCTTTGCCTGGTGTTTTGCTGTCTGACTGTGTAGCGTCCTGGCAATGGCGTCTCTATCGTTGCTGCCCACACCGACAGCCCGTGTTTCAAGGTAAGGGGCACACTGGCATGCGCCCAGCTTCAAAAACGGCAGCAGCAGAAATAGTGCGATCGCTTTGTTCGCTCCGCCTTGTCTTGGTTCTGCTGGTTCATTCTTTGCAGACCTTCTATCTTCTCGAGTAATCTCTGCGAACATTCTTTTGTAGCTCAAGCCCGTGTCGAAGAAAACGAGCAGCGGTTACCTCCAGGTCGGCGTCCAGGTCTACGGCGGCGCTCTGTGGTAAGTATATGAGTTGCTCAGTGGCACACACACAGCAGCGATAAGAACTGCTCCGTTTCGCATTGAGCCCCCAGCTGCGGGTCACATGGTGCCAGCGATCTCTTTACTTACCCGGCACCAGTCTTGGTGTATCCGGATGTGGTGCTAGATAGTACGGTGCAATGCACTGCTCTGCATGGGGTCATGCCCGCTCTTCCTGACATTTCTATTTTGGTGCACCATTGTTATCTGTCTGATTTTGGGCTCGCCTTTTACTCATCCAAACGGAGTTGCTGTAATGTATGCGTGTAGGCACACCTGGTTCGACCGCGACCTGAGCATTGCCGGGCGTGTCATGGTCAAGGACAACAGCGGCGGCTACGACAACCGCCTCATCTCCATCAGCGACCCCATCCTGCGCATCCCGTCCCTGGCCATCCATCTTGACCGCACTGTCAGCGATGGCTTCAAGTACAACAAGGAGACCCACCTCACTCCTGTTCTTGCGACCGTTTCCAAGGCGCTGAACGGTGAGTCGGCCTCGCCCGACAAGGACGAAGCCAGTGCCTTCTTGCACCACCCGATCCTTCTCCGCCGCATTGCCAAGGAGCTCGGCGTCGACGTCGCCGACATTGCCGACTTTGACCTCTGCGTCTACGATACACACCAGGCAACCATCGGCGGCATCTGCAACGAGTTCATCTACGCCAGCCGCCTCGACAACCTCAACTCCTCGTACTGCGCCATCGAGGGTCTGATCAACAGCCTCAGCAGCGGCAGCTCGCTCGACGAGGACACCCACGTGCGCATGGTTGCGCTCTTTGACAATGAGGAGGTTGGCTCGACCTCTGCCTACGGCGCCAACTCGGCCCTCATTGAGTCTGCGATCCGCCGCATCCAGTCGAGCGGCTGCGCCACGGCCTTTGAGGAGTCAATTGCAAACAGCTTCCTCATCTCGTCCGATGTCACCCACGCCATCCACCCCAACTATAGCGAGAAGCACGAGGATAACCACCGCCCGCTGCTGCAAAAGGGCCCGTCCATCAAGTACAATGCCAACCAGCGCTACGCCACCACGGCTGTCACCTCGACCATTCTCAAGGAGATTGCCAAGAAGAACGGCATCCCCCTGCAGGAGTTTGTCGTCCGCAATGACTCTCCGTGCGGCTCGACCATCGGCCCCCTTCTGAGCGCTAAGCTTGGTCTCCGCACCATCGACATTGGAAACCCCTTGCTGAGCATGCACAGCATCCGCGAGGTCTGCGGAACGGACGACGTCGGTCTCTCGGTCAAGCTCTTTGAGCACTTCTTCAGCGAGTTTGCTGGCCTTGACGCCAAGGTGAGCGTTGACTAAGCGCCCCTCCACGTCTCGCACACGCGAGCGTCTCGTTTTGTCTTTTCTTGCTTGTCTTTCAGGTGCCAGCTTTTATCTTTCATTTGTGTGCCATGCAAACGCCGTGGTAGCAAACACATCTGCTTTGGATCCTGGTCTATATTACAAAAGAAGCCCTAGCATGTCAGAGGCTGTGGATGGACAGCGCCTGATCCTCTGTCACCACATATGCCAGCAGATCAGCAGCCTGCTCTCTAATCGCCTCAAACTCCCCAAATGCGCCCTCGCCAAATGTCATTCTAGTGCATGCAGCGACGAACCCAAAGAACGCCGGCGAGTTATCACCGCCCAGCAGAGCCACCACATCGCTGACCTCTGAGAGAACCACGTTGAGGCACTTGACATACTCAAAAAACACCTGCACCCTCCGCTTACTCCCTGCACAGGGATACTCCGAAACAAGCACTGCGTGCTCGTCCAAGAACGCCTGCACCATGGTGCGAGCGAACCGTGGCATGGCGTTGATCAGTGCGTGGGTGTCTTCCTCGTGAGTGACAATGGCCGAGGCAATTAGGACGAGGAGTGCGCGCTCGCCGTCCAGCATGTGCGGCTCGTTCTCCGCAAATGCCACGCGCAGGCGTTTCATTATTGCCAGGAGGAGCGACTCGAACTTGCTTGGGTTGCTGTGCAGGTAGCCCCAGGACACGGTGGACGCTTGGACGAGTGTCGTGACTAGCTCAAGAACGCCCAGCAGGCCGGCGATGCTGAACGCCGGTGTGAGAAACCGGCCCAGGCTGCATGGATCAAAGTCCCTCCACACGCCGCTGTCCAGTGAGGCTGCGGGCTGAAGCGCAATTAGGCGAGCAAACAGTTTGCACAGAGACGCTATTGCTGCCCCGCACGTGTCGCCTCCATGACCTTCCGCTGCAGCTTTGGAGCCTGCCGCTAGGGCGTTTTGCAAAGAGGTTCCAACGGCAGCAGCGAGCTGGCTTGTCCTTAGGTATCCAGCACCCGTGTGTGCGTCTGCATCGCTCGGGCCATCGGCATTCACAGCGGCAGCGGCATTGCCTAGCAGCCAGATGGATCTGAACTCAGCCAGCCCATTGACGGCTCGCAGAAGAAGCTGCGCAACAGCATTCAGTTGCTCATAGCTGCTCGACAGGGGAACGTCGCCACACAGAATACTGCATGCCCAGCTGTGAAACTCAGCAACACGCTCTGTGGTAGTGCTTTGCACTGCCTTGGATAGCAGAACCGATAGAGAAACCAGGCTGCCGAATCCTGTGTTGGATGCCTGTGAGATGTCCGTCAGCATCGCCAGCAATTCCGAATTGGCAGCATCAGACTTGTCGCTGCCCTGCGACTGGTCCCTGCTCTGAGCAGCTTGCAAGCGCACAGCGGGATCAGTAGCCACCGATCTAGCCGGCAATTTCGGCACCGACTTGAAGTCGTTGATGCTCGGGTATGCCACACCATTACTGTCGCTCGGGCTATCGCTGCCACCTGTGCGTTCACCTCCAGAAACCCCGCTTGCTGGGCGAGCACCGTTACTAGCACCAGCCGAGGAAATGCCGGAGGACCTAGCCTGCTGCGTCTTGGACATACTGGCGATCTGGGCTTCTTGTTCCTGGAAGAAAAGCTCGGTCTTGAGCCTCTCGATCTCAGCCTGCAGTTGCTGCTCAGCCTGCCTTTGTGCTGCCGCTGTGCTGGATATCTGGTTGGCTAGCTGCTCCTGCAGGTGTGTGTTCTCTATCTCGGTTCTGGTCAGGTTCTCGCGCACAATCTTGACTTCGCCCTCTTTGGTGTACAGCTGGGATCTGAGCTGCTCGGTCTCCAAGCGCATCTGCTCATTCTCGCCCTTTATCCTCGCTAGCTCTTCCAACACTTGCGCTACACCCGGCTGTGTAGACAGCAGCGGCAAAGGCGGGCCAGCATTGGCGCCTGCTGTGTGCAGCTGGGGAAGAGGCTTTCCTGGGGGTGTGAGCGTGCTTGCGCCTGGGCTGAATTGGGCAGATGCGCTGCTATGGGGTTGTGCTGGCATCTGTTGTCGCTGCTGATTCTGCGGAGGGCTGTGTCGGTAAGGGGCTTGGCTGTGCTGTGCGGGCGCCGTCTTGGTCTGGTTCCCCAACGGAGGCCGCTGGGACCACGAGCTGCTGTTGTTTGGTCTGGGGGGAATGTGCTGCGCAAGACGAGAATAGAGATTCACTTTGCTTCTAGAGGCGTTGCTCGTCTGCTGAGTGTATGTGACTCGCCTGCTCTGTCGCTGCAGCTGCTGAGTTGGTCTTTGCGACGCCGACAGAGTGTCAATGGGCTGGTTGCTAACGTTAGCGCTATGCTCGATACCACCAAACCGAGCAGTGCTACTGCCTGGGCTGTAGGGTGGTCGGCCCGTTGTTGGTGTCACTGGAACCGATCTGACTCTTGCAGCCGGCACCGTGCGCGAATTGCGTGCGTCCTGATCAGCTGCGATTTTGCTGCGGTGGCCAGATGCCTGGCTCTTTGTCTCTGCAAACTCCTGTGAAAGGAGGGTGCGGCTCGGAATCAGGGATTGCTGCGTAGCATAGAACCGCTCTTCTGTCTCCTCCAGCTGCCGCATGGTCTGCGAGTCAAGCTCGATGCTATCCAGCTCATCCCACTCGTCGTCGTCGTCGTCGTCGTCGTTTGTGTCCATACTGTTCTCGTTATGCGAGGTCACAGATTCCGGCTGCATTCCGTGTTGCTGGTACTTGCCAGCAGATCCAGAAGTAGCGCCCTGTGGATTTCTGCTTTGGTTCGGCGTTGTGTTCATTAGCACAGTCGATGGCAGGTGCTTTGGTGTTTTTGTTGGTGGCTGCCTTCCCACCGACTGCGGATATCGCCTGGGCGTGTCTTGCTGCTGTCTTGCTGCTGCCCTTGTTCCGAGCGACTTATCTCTGTTGCTGCTATAGGGCGTGCTGCCGTCGCGGGAATTCGCCTCGTTGACGAATTTCATAAACGCAGTGTCACGGAATGACACCGACAGCGGCGTTGTGTCTAGCGCATCGGAATGCTCTGCTGACTCGTCGGCCATTGCATTCTATTTTTGCCGCAAAATGAAAGAGGCGAATGTATGCGGTGGTGGATATTGGTGTATGAGAGGCTATTTACAAACAGAAATAAAGGAAAAGGCAAGCGGAACAGAGCACCGAGCAAAAACAGAGAAGACCTGGAGCTGGAGTGGACACAGACGCAGCAAGCCCGCAGTTGGTGCTAAGCCAAAGGGCGCACAGTGGCTCCCTCCACCCAGGCCGATCGGCTCGAAAGGCCAACGCGAAACCACGCACTCTTTCTCTCCTTGGCTCTCCGCTCTTTTCGCTCATTTAAACTCGCACCTATACAAAATGCGCATCTTTTGTCGGTCGTTGCTTGTCATTCAGAGGTATGCAGTGCACAGGGACTGCCGCTGGCAACGGATTCTAGCGCAAGTGCATGGGCTATCGCATTTGTCAGCGAAATCAAAGACCCAGTGGCGATGAGGCCAGATGGATGACGACAGCTGAGTAGAGCAAGCACGCATAGATTCGGCACGCCCTTCTCTGATGCAATGCGCCTGCGCTAATTCTGGGGTTTGTCCTGCATGTACCTTGCTGCATTTGTAGTCTGCTCTTGCTAGCGGTCGCCGTTTTCGCTCAGGAAAGGACATACCGTGTGCGCGGCGCGGTCGTATCGAACGAGGTTCTGCGCGACGTTAGCGAGCTGGCCACCCGTGCCCAGGTTGTTGTGAACGGCGGAGAGCGTCGGGCATTCATCCAGAAGGATGGCTCCTTTGCCGTTGATAATGTGAAGCTCGGCGACTCGCTGCTGGAGGTCACAGGCGCCGACTATGCCTTCCCCAAGGTTCGCCTGCGCATTACGCTCAAGGAGGACGGCCGCGCATCGATCGCTGCTCGGTATGTTCAGATTGGGTCCGAGTGGTCCGACGATACACCCGTGCTTGCGTACCCGCTTCGCATTAGCGCCGCCGAGAAGTACGACTTTTTTACTCCCCGCCAGGGATTCAGCATCATCGCTATGTTCTCCAACCCCTATATGCTGATGGTCGGCGTGTCGCTTCTCGCTGTCTTTATCCTGCCCAAGCTCCAGGCCAACCTGGATCCGGAGGCCCTGAAGGAGCTGCAGGGAAAGAAGGACTAATGTCCTCAGCGTGCTCCCCACGCAAACGTCACATGGGGGCCATATTATACTCGCTTGGCTAGTTCGCCTATGAAGCCTCGCACGATGCAGACTTGCTGTTTCCCAGGAAAAATAAAATAAACCCACGCGTTTCAGCGCTCTAATCTCACACAGCAAGCATAGCAAAACACCTACCTTGTTTACCGCTGACTGGAATGCGGTGATGGCAGAGCGGCGAGCTACAAACAAGTACTATCCGCCTGACTGGGATCCAAGCAAAGGATCAGTCAACGCATTTGTCGGCCAGCACCCGCTCAGGAACAGGGCACGGAAGCTCAATGAAGGCATCCTTATTATACGGTTCGAGCTGCCATTCAGCATCTGGTGCGGCGGATGCGACAGCTTGCTCGCCACGGGACTGCGCTTCAACGCCGAGAAGAAGAAAATTGGCAACTACTACTCGACGCCCATATGGAGCTTCCGCATGAAGTGCCGCTCGTGCGGTCACTGGTTTGAGATTCACACAAACCCGAAGGAATCCACATACGACGTCGTTAGAGGGGCGAGAAAGAAGGTCGAGCCAGGGGATTTGGACGATGTCGATGGCAGTGGTGGCGACGACGATCTGGCTGACGACATCATTGATCTTGCCAGCAAACACGATGGAGGCCGGGTCGGGGGTCTGAAAAGGCTGGAGGTTGTGCAGTACAGGAAGCGAAAGGCAGAAGAAGCTGCCTCCCGCTTGAGCGAGCTTCAGGTAGGCGAGCCAGCAGCACACCGATGTCATGGGTCAAGGGTTTGGCCATGGCAGCTGATGAGACATAATGAAATGGAAACCCTCTTTGTTCGTGTGCAAGCATATCCTATAGGGACTGAGTGATCGCCAGTGGAAGAACCCAGATGCATCCAACGCCAGCATGCGCAAGGTGTTTCGGGTAAGTAAGCAGCTCTCTGGCTAGTGTGAATTGCCCTTGGCATCAGGTGTGTGGTTGCCTAAGGCAGTGTCTGGTGTGCACTTGATTATGAGCTTGGTAGGAGGGGAGAAAGGTCCGCGAGAGGAACAAGAGGGAGTCGGATGAGATCCAGGCGCGCACGGGGATATCGCTGCCAATACTGCCAGCAGAAAACACGGACACCATCGAGGCAGCTGCTGTTGAGTACGGCAGCAGGGACGAGCCTGCCGACCGAAAGAGAGTCAAGAGCGAGTGTGTTGGCCGACTGCTATTTGGGTCCCGCAGGAAAACAGCCGACCAAACCACATCGCCTGTTGCCAAGAGGAGCGAGCATGGCTCAGACCTGAAAGCAAGGCTAGCCCTGCGGCAGCTAAGCAGGTCGGACCCGTTTGCCACTGGCTCTGTAGGCCAGTTTGGCAAGCTGCAAGATTTGGGCATCAGGCAGTGCGGCGGCAGCAATAACACAGCAGCAGCCACAACGAGTTCCAACAGTCTCTCTGAGTTGAGCACAGCGTATGCAGGTGTGTCTTCGTCGTCCGAAGGAGAATAAAGACACTGCTACTTCTGGCCTTGTATGCCTCGCATTTGGCTTTTTTATTTTAGATCTAGCACGGTTGCTACTGCTTTTAAGATAGGTAATGAACGAGAGGGAACTGCGCATTAATCGGCCCGTCTAATCTTCGGTGCCAAAGTAGCGGTCGCCAAAGTCTCCCAGTCCAGGGAGAATGTACTTGCGGTCATCCATGCCCTCGTCGATCTCAGCCGTGATGATCTGGAGCTTGGGGAACTTTTCGAGCATCGAGAGCACGCCCTCAGGCGAGCAAATCAGGTTGATAAACAGAATGCGCTCCTCCTTGACACCAGCATCAAGCAGGACCTCCACGCACTTGATGGCAGAGCCACCGGTAGCCAGCATGGGGTCCAAAAGAAGGACCCAGCGGTCGGCGATGTCCTTGGGCAGCTTGGAGTAATAGAGCTTGGGGGTAGCCGTGCGCTCGTCACGCTGAATGAGGACCTTGCCGATCCGCACGCTAGTGCACACATCACGCAGGCCCTGCTCCATGGACTCGCCTGCACGCATGATCGAGACACCGCAGATGCGACCTTCGAAGGAAACACCCTGGAATGGGACGCCCATCGGGGTTGTCACCTCCTTGTCGATGACAGGGAGGTAGTTGAGGCCCTCCTCAACAAGGAGGCGGATCACTCGGTCGGAGTAGAAGACAAAGTCGCCGCGCTTTGTGTCTCGATCGCGGATGATGGTCATGAGTGCCTTGAGCTGGTGCGTCTGCGCGAGCATGTGCAGGCGGGGGTGTTCGGCGGCCTTGGTAGCAAGAGACTAGACTTCAAGAAAACACGGGGGAGACAATGGGGCAATTGAGCGGCAGGGGAGCTACTGAGGGCACTGGCGGTTGTTCAGGCATTCTGGATCCAGGTGTGCCCAGCAAAGAGGCCCGCATTGCTGCACTCAGCCCCAGCTACAACAGCAGAGCGATGCAGAGGCACAGATACTCACCATTTTAATGTACAGCTAGAGCAACACGGCAGCGCTTCTACAAAAACTAGGGCTGAATTGCGTTTGCAGCGAGCTTGAATTGAGCGTACAAGCAAAGAGAGGGCAATAAGCATAAACCGAGGTAGAGAGACAAAAGCAGCGATTGCAAAATGGAAAGGGGCTTGCAGCTATTTGTACAACTGCTCAAGGCGTCTGCCATGTCTGATCACCAGCTAGCAATCGGGGACTGGAATTTGCGGCCTAGTGTGACCCTAAACCCCCAACATCCTCGCCCTGCTTGCCCAAACGAGTGACTGGTGGGTGCGCGCTGATGGCAGCACTTTATCGGGACAAAGCCGTTAGAGTTGCCGTGGTACTTGGCGCACTAGCATCTACAGTGTTGCGAGAGCGTCGCCCAAAGCCCAGGCACGAAGGGCGACGCGCACAGCAGCAGCAAAAGCAGTGGCTATTGCCAGCCCTCACCTCCCCCGATCCTGGGCACAAGCACACAACCACACCCCAATCTCTTCAGAATGAGGGGCCGCGTGCATCAGCTGACGTAGCAAAGTGGTGGTGGGTGTGCCTCGCTGTCTGCCTGCGGCTTGCCACCTTTGCCTTTTCTCTTGCTCTCTCCGCTTGTAAATACCAAATTCCACACACATTCACTTGACCCATGTCCTTGTCAGACGAAGCGAGCAGCGATATTGCGTTCAAGGCAGGTCGCGACATGGGCACGCTGCTCGACGGGTTCTTCAGCAGCATTGAGGGCCTGCGCGGAAACAAAGGCCTGCCCATCCAGCACGATGTGAACACGACCATCTCTGGTGTGTCGTCAGGCATGTGGACGCCAAGGGTTGAGCGCCAGGAGGACGAAGACACCATTATACTTCGCGTACACATGCCAAACAGCCAAATCCGCATTGACACGGACACGCCTGGCAGACTCAAGATATATGGCGAATGCAACAGCCAGGCTGCCTATGAGAGCGGGGGTGACAGGGTCACTGAAACCCAGCTGGGCCAGTTTGAGAAGGACATCCCGCTTCCGCGATCCGCCTCCATTGAGCAGATGACGGCGATATTCGAGGGATCGGACCTGGTCATTACGATCCCAAAGTGCTAGGGCAGCATTGATTAGCAAATATGTATTTGAATAGAAAAGATGGCGGGGGGAAGAACGAAGCACTACTGTGTTTGCACTGCTGCTGTTGGCACGGAGGGACCGGGCGCATCTAGAACCTGGGTGCAGGGCAGCTAGCTGAAGCAGCCTCCAGCTTTCTGGCGCGATCGCGAGCAATGTCGACCATCTCGCTCAGCCCAGTGACAAGCTCCTTGTTTCTGTTGCCATGTGCAATGCGCTCCTCAACAATGGGGAAGAGGCTCTCCTTGCTGCGCCCGTTGACGAAAACAACAAAGCGGAATCCGTACCTGTCCTCGTAGCGCCTGTTGAGCTCAGCCCACTTGGCAAGCACAGCCTCCTCGTTGGCCGAAGCCTTGCCCTGCTCGATGCGCGAGAGCGCGGAGAGGTTTTTGGCCTTCTCGCCAATGCGCGGGTGCGCGTTAACCACCTCGAGCTGCTCGAGTGGGGAGAGCTCCTTGATCAGCTGGCTGGCCTTGTCGAGGAGCTTGTCGTAGCCCTCGAATGGGCGGGCGTCGTAGATGCGCTGTGTGAGGAGGGCAGTGGGCTCAAAGAGAAGAGATATCACCTTGGTAAAGGCTTCGAGTGAGAGGTGGTTGGTCTCAGAGATGGTGGGGAGGCTGGGCTGAGCAGACATGGCTTGTAGCTATGCGGGAGGGGGCAGATGTCGATGGGAGAATGGCTTGGAAGGGCGTGCAGACGACAAGAGGCAGAGAAGAGGAGGTGCAGTCTCGCTTGAGGAGAGGCTATTAGATAACAGTCAAATGCAAGAGAAGAAACAGGGTGCGCCCACTGGGGCCGAATTGCTGAGGCAGCCATGCCACTACGCCAGGCTGGCGGTGGTGGCGAGCGAGGCAGGCGCGCATTTCTCATGCGCCCTCTAGCCGCCGCATCTCCACAAAGAGGGGAATAAACGCTCCGCTGCATCCACAGCGCGCGATTTTTCTAGTTTGCTCGATTTCAGCCCGCGCGCCCTCTACGTAGCAGTGCCAGCCACCGCTGCGGCTCGTCCGGCTCGATCCGGCTCGATCGCCTTTCTGTCCCAAGGAAAATTTCCTCCAACCTTTTTTCTCCTGCTCTCCGCCTGTGCAGCGCTGTCGCTTGTGTGCCCGGCTCGATCGCCTTTCTGTCCCAAGGAAAATTTCCTCCAACCTTTTTTCTCCTGCTCTCCGCCTGTGCAGCGCTGTCGCTTGTGTGCCTCTTTGCTCGCCGTTTAGCACTCTCTCTTGCCATTCTCCACCACAGGGCTCTATTAGACATACTACATAAGGAAAAGATGGCTGACGACGACGGGCTTATTTTCAACTTTGCGCCAATCGAGTCTAGCGCGCCGGCTGTTACCGCGCGTGCCAAAAAAACCGGAGGCCGGTGGAAGGAGCGTCTGCACGAGAAGCGCAAGCTCAAGTACCAAGTCAGCAAAGCACAAAAGGCCAAGAGCAGCACCGAGCACAAGGAGCACACGGGCCATGGCCAGTCCACAGACAATGCGAGCAGCCGTGCATCTTTGAGTCAGGACAAGGAGGTTGAGCGGCTATTGAACGAAATCAGCGGCAACAGCAAGAGCAGCAGCGCAAAGACAGCAGCAGGAGGAGGAGGACAATCTGGAAACATGGCGCTCTCCAGCCAGGCAGGAAGGCAAATCGTCTCGTCGCTCTTCACCAGGAACCCCGAGATCCCCGCCCTGCCCTCGGCACACAACCAGGATCAATCTGTATCGAGCAACGCTGTCGTTGACACGTCGACATTTGCCGGTCTCGGACTGGATGCTGATCTCACCAGCTACCTCGAAAGCAAAATGGAGATCACAAAGCCCACTGCGATCCAGAAAAACGCCATTCCGATCCTCATCGGCAGCGACACCCAGACAAGTAGCAAGACCGGCGACGACGACGACGACGACGACGACGACGACACGTTCGATGTTGAGAGAGAAGTCAAGACAGAGCACGATGTGTTTATCCAGGCTGCGACGGGATCAGGAAAGACCCTCACGTACCTGCTGCCGATATTCCACCGCTTGCTCAGAGCCAGCACCACGTCTACACGAGGCCCACCCCCGTCGCGTGAGCTGGGCACGTTTGCGATTATCCTGACGCCCACGCGCGAGCTTGCACAGCAGGTTTATGAGACAGCGCAAATGCTGGTCAGCATGCCGTCATCGAAGGGCTCGGGCAAGCGGACGCATTGGATGGTTCCTGGGATAGTCATCGGTGGCGACAAGAAGCAGTCTGAGAAGGGCCGCTTGCGCAAGGGCGTTACTATCCTCGCATGCACTCCCGGTCGGCTGCTGGACCATCTGGAGAACACCAAGTCGTTTGTTGTCGATAACCTGCGCTGGCTTGTGCTCGATGAGGCCGATCGTCTTCTGGAGCTCGGGTTCGAGGAAACACTCACCAAAATCCTGGCGCTTTTGGACGAAAAGGCAAGGAGCCGCGTCCGCGTGCTTGGCCACGCGTCGATGGCAACCTCCACCGATCTCCCCAAGCGCCGGATCAATGTGCTTTGCTCGGCCACACTCAAGGACAATGTCAAGAAGCTCGCAAACGAGTCCTTGAGCGACCCCAAGTTCATCAGCGCCACCAAGGTGCACGACAGCGTGGATCAGGCTGCCGATGAGGCGAAGAACAGCAAGCGCAAGCGCCAGGCGCTCAAGGACGATGGGGCTGACGGCGAGAATGCAGAGGATGGCGGCGGCGAGGGCAGCGGCAAGTTCTCTGTGCCCAGCCAGCTTGTTCAAAAGGCGGTGATCATCCCAGCCAAGCTCCGCCTGGTGACGCTTGTTGCGCAGCTCAAAAACACGTTCCGCAGGAACCCAAGCAGCAAGACCATCGTCTTTCTGTCGTGCAAAGACGCGGTGGACTTTATGTACTTCCTCTTTGCCCACGGCGGACGCGACATTGATGGCGTCGAGGACGGTGGCGGGTATGCGGATGATTTGTTCAAGAACCTCGACGCATCAGACGCTGGCTCCGATGACGACGACGACGACTCGACGGGAGGCAAGAAGGGCAAGCAGAGCAAGCACGAGAAGCCCAACAAGACTGGCCCCACGCTTAAGGACGAGGAAATCGTGCTTGACTCTACCGTCTTCCCTGGCGCCAAGCTCTACAGACTCCACGGCAGCATGCTGCAGAAGCGCCGCACGGAGACGTTCTCTGCATTCTCGAAATCCACACAGGCCTCGATTCTGTTTACCACGGACGTCGCTGCCCGTGGTCTCGATCTGCCCAACGTCACCTCCATCATCCAGTTTGATCCTCCATCGGACGTCTCATCTTACCTCCATCGGGTTGGCCGCACTGCGCGCCTTGGCCGCGTGGGCGAGGCAATCATATTCCTCCTGCCCAGCGAGAGCGAGTATCTTGCTTTGCTCCAGGAGAAGGGCTTGCGTCCTGACGACGAGAGCATGGAGAGTGTGCTGAAGCTGATGGCAAAGAACGAGGGTGCGAGGAAGGGCGCTGAATGGCAGCTTCGGGCTGGCGAGGTGCAGGCGATGCTCGAGCGGTTTGTCGTGTCGAATGTCACTGCATCCAGGCTCGCCAAGCAGGCGTACCTGTCGTCGATCCGCGCCTATGCCACACACATCTCGGCCGAGCGCAGCATCTTCCACATTCGGTTCCTCCACTTTGGCCATGTTGCCAAGGCATTTGCGCTTCGCGAGACCCCCAACCAGGTTGCCTCTGGCAAGGGCAACAACCAGAAGGCTGCTGTTGCGAAGAAGGACAAGAAGGAGAAGAAGGAGAAGGAGCTGGCTATTAAGAAGAAGCCCACGTACAAGCGCGGCAACGACATCAGCGAGTTTGCTGTCGGCAATATCAGCGCGTACTACGGGCCCCGCGTCAAGCGCAGCAAGGACGAGTAGAGCAGCCCTCCTTCGCCGCTTCATTATGTCGTGCTTCATAGAACGGCTCTGCGCTCTTGCAGGTGCCTGGAAAGCTGTGCGGGGGAGAGGGTGGGTGCTTTGCTGGAGGGAATGCCAGGCGCCCGCTGGGCCCTAATCCTGTGGAGCATTACTAACGCATAGCTGAAGCCGTGCCTCAGCGTTTGTAAGCGGCAGCCACGCCTTTTCTATAAGGGCCTCGCTTCGCTTTCGTTTCTCTGCTGGCCGCTGCTTTTCCAACATCTTCACATCTCATCGCTCAACACCAGCAATAATACACTAATTCGCTGTCATGGCTGTGCAAAGGTTTACCGACGCTGCAGGAAACCTCGAGAGGGTTGTGCTTTCTGGGCCAGAGGGCTCGTCGGCCGAGGTGTACCTGTTCGGCGCCACGGTGACCTCCTGGAAGAGCAAGGGCCAGGAGCGTCTGTTTGTCAGCGAGCTGGCCAAGCTCGACGGAAGCAAGGCGGTGCGCGGCGGCATCCCAGTCGTCTTCCCTCAGTTTGGGCCTGGCGAGCTGCCCCAGCACGGCTTTGCGCGCAACCGCGTGTGGACGTTCCTCAGCGCCGAGGAGAAGGGCGACAGCGCAGTGGCGCACTTCCAGCTGACGGACAATGAGGAGACCCGCGCATCCAAGTGGCCCTACAAATTCTCCCTCGTCTACACGGTTGACCTCACTGCCGCCACTCTGTCGACCATCATCAAGTATGAGAACACCGACTCGCAAGAGTTTGCCTTTACGTCGCTGCTGCACACGTACTTCCGCGTGCCTGATATCGCCACAACCAAGGTCACTGGGCTGAAGGGCGTGGCCTATGCAGACAAGGTCAGGGGCGCTAGCGGGGTGGTTGAGGACCGCGACGAGGTTACGGTGGCGGAAAACGAGGATCGTGTTTATAGCAATGTGCCGGGCGCTGTGGAGGTCGAGTACGGGGGCGAGCGAGTGTCTGTCAGGCGGTTCAACTTCAAGGACATTGTCTTTTGGAACCCATGGGCCGAGAAGGCCAGGGAGATGTCGGATTTCGGGAACGACGAGTACCGCAACATGGTCTGCGTCGAGGCGGGCACTGTCGCCAGCAAGATCTCGCTCAAGCCTGGACAGACCGTTTCTTGTGGCCAGCTCCTCACTGTCGAGAGCCCCAAGCTTTAGGCTGCTCTTTCCCCTCCCTTTTCGTGCCTTGTAGATGTCTGAAAGGAAGCATTTGCTGCAAACACCATGTCTGTTCTGCTTGTTGCCACGGCATTGCTGGAGGACGATCCAGGCCATGCAAGACAGCCGTGCGGCTCCTGCTGCTGCCCTGTGCGGCGAGACTGCCGAGCACTCGGCGGCAATCTCGGATGCCTTGAAGCAGCAAACCCACCCGCCAAGAGCTGCACGCATTCTGGGTTCCACAGCACCATGAAACCGCAAAAGTGCGGACAGCATGCATAGCTGCTGCCGCCTATGCGTGCGCTGCTGTTTGGGGGAGTGCCGGCGCGCGACTCGAGTGCGGAAAAGTGAAGCGGCAGGGAGGGTGCCCTCTATCTTTCCTTGTGCGCTGTCTCGCTTGTTGCGCTTCTATTAAATTTCTCTCCAGTTGTTTCTGCATCATCTTGGTGTTCCCTACGCCTGTGTGTTTGAAAAAGCACTACACGTCCTACATCCACCCAGGCCCTGCTTGCTGCTTGTGGTTGCTTGCTGCTTCAGCTGCACACCCATCCACCTGCCTGCCTTATCACCGACCAAAGCGCCAACCTGGACTGATTTTTGTTGTTGTCTGGTTTGCTTCTGGACCCGCTCTCTGCCTTGCTTTTTCCTTTTCCCCTTCTTTTTACTGTCTGCTTTGTCCTACACACTCCCTTTCTATTAATTTGCGTATATGGTAGCGGGAGAGCGTGAGGTGACGAGCACGCATTCTCTACATTGTACGATTGACATTATGCCGACTTCTCAGCCGACTGGTGAGCTGGTGCGAAAGGCGCCTCAGACCAGCAGCAGCAGCAGCAGCAGCAGCGCGAATCCAACCTCTGCCAGCACTGCTAGTAGCGCGAACAGCAATCGCAGAAATGCCAGGTCCGGAGCACCCACACATGGCACTGCAAGCGTCTCTGACGCGGCGAGCTCGCGCAGCATTGACGATGGCCATCGCAGCAGCGATGATCGACAGCCCCTAAACGCAGGCACATCCACTCGCCTGGTCAATGGAATAAGCGGTCACAGCAGCAATGGCGGCGAGAAAGCGCACAGCCGCCATTCTGTAGCTGACTTTGTACGAACGCGGATTGCTGCTCTTGGCTTGCTCCTGGTCACGATCCTGGTCGGGAGCATTGCCGCGCACTCGTACTTCAACGGACAGCCGGACACTGAGAACTGCGAAATGAGCTACAGCAGGCCTCAGTTTATCGAGCAGACAAAGTTTGACCGGACCTGGACGCGGTTTGCCGACAAGTACACGCTCTATCTGTACCGCGAGGGTGGGTACGACGCATTTGAGGAGCCCTTCCGAATCCCCGTTCTCTTTGTTCCGGGAAATGCGGGCAGCCACAAGCAGGTGAGGTCCGTGGCCTCGGCGTCGGCGGCGGCATTCGTCGAGCTTGTTGGAAGGGATCCAGCTGCAGTCGATCGCGGCCAGATCGGGTACGACTACTTTACTGTTGGGCTGAACGAGGAGTTTACTGCCCTCCACGGGTACTCGATTTTGGAGCAGGCAGACTTTATCAACGACGCCATAAGATACATTCTGTCGCTGTACCCAGAGACTCGCTCGAAGCATAGACTCTCCGCAAGAGGCGTGGAGTTTGCGCTGCCGACATCGGTGGTCGTTGTGGGGCACTCGATGGGCGGAGTTGTTGCGCGCACGGCGTTCACCCTGCCAAACCACATAGTGGGATCCGTGCAGGCGATATTCACGCTCTCTACGCCGCACAACAACCCGACTGCGTCGCTCGAGTACTACGTGGACAAGGTGTATAGCGGCGTCAACAGCTTCTGGCGCCATGGGTTCCAAAACGGCACCCTGGACAAGGTAAGCCTTGTGTCGATTGCTGGCGGCAACCTGGACTCGATGATCAACTCGGACTACACCTACGTCGGCGACTTGGCTCCGCAGAAGAACTCGCTCAGCATACTGTCCTCGGGAATCAACGACGTCTGGCTGAGCGTCGACCACCAGAGCATCCTGTGGTGCAACCAGATGTCCAAAAAGTTTGCAAACTTGTTGATGCTCATCATGGATGCTCGCCAGCCCTCGCAGATCATTGCGCTTGACAAAAGAATGGACATTATGCGTCGCCAGCTGTTCTCTGGCCTGGAGGACGACTTTGCTGTCGCCAAGCCGCATACGGCGAGAAAGACCACGTCGAGCTCGTACTTGTTCTCCCATGACTACGACAGTGGCAGCATTCTGCTGACGCCGGCGGATATACTCATGATGCTTCCACCAGGCGAGCGCGATCGCCCTGGAGTCAATGGAGCGGATGACGATGGTACTGGTACTGGGTTCAGGTCTGCTGGAGAGAAGAGCGCACTGCATCTGCTGCCGATCGACAACACTGTCAAGAACCCCACTGTGCAGCTTCTGTATAATCCGCAGCTGCTCACTGCCTCCGAAAGCGAGGAGGACATCGACGCCGTTGTACCGAGACTTGTTGGGTGCAACAAGGAGAAGGAGCTCACTCGGCGCGAGCAGCACAAAAACAGCGACGATGATGGCGACAGTGGGGATATGCGGGCCGTGTTTTGTGAGACCATTCCCGTAGCAAGCCCCGCTCGGCTGCCCATGAAGAGGTATAACGCTAACCCCAGCATGCCCGTCGGCGTGCTGCACTACCTCGAGGCATCTGCCAAGCCCCTTGAGCGGTTTGAGTATCTGGGCCTGGAGCTGCCTACGCGGCCCGGCCCCTCTGGCTTCCTGCGTGCTAGCATCGCAAGTGCCCCCGAGCAAATCAAGGTGAGCCCAGGCTACCTGCGCCTGCTTCGGCCGTACAACATCCGCATCCCTGCTGCCAATCCTGGCGCCTTGAATGTGCGCACCCGTATCAAGCTCGATGTCCCCGAGAACCCATTCTTTGTGTTCCGCGCCAGGCTTTCGATGCGTCGCAACGCTGCCTCGAGCCATGTGCTGGCCGCCGTCCCGCGATTCCGCCCCATTGTTCGCCAGTCCGATGGCCGCCGGTTTGAGAGCAAGTACTGGTTCGATAGACCCAGCTTTGACCTGGCCATCCACGGAAGAGGCGCGTACGTGCCCAGCGACGACATTGTTAATCTGCCGAGCACCAGCCTGTCGTCGGCTGGGCAGTGGGATGGCCTGGATCTGGATATCTGGGCGGATCCCGATTTCTACTCTGGATTTGACATCTCGCTCCACATCAACTGGTACTCGTCGCTGAATAGGACGATCAAAAGATATGATATGGCGCTGCTTGCGCTGTCGTTCGTCTGGGCCTGCCTGGTCATGTTCCACCAGCTCCGCACGTGGAACTCTGGGTCGTCGCTTGAGTCTGTGCCGAGGACAAAGGACAAGAGCAGCAGCTATAGGGCGTCGTTCCCCAGCTGCCTGACTACCATCGAGCGCTTGATCCGTAACGGCACGCTGCTGGTGCTGTTTGTTGGCGCGGTGCTGACCCCCATTGTGCAGGAGCTGGTGGCGCATTTGATGCGGGACGTGTGGTCGCCAGCGACTCTTGCGACGTGGAGCAACCTGTTCATGGGTGTCAGGGGCACTGGGTGGACACTGGGCCTTGTGCCTGCACTGCTGGTCGTTCTGTCGCTGGGATTCGTTGCCTTTGAGGCTGTCGTGCTGACTGCCATGTGCAATCTAGCGTCGTGGACTATAGTGAAGTTCATGGCCAGGTCCGAGAGCAGAAGAAAGCACTGGGACCGGCATGACGTGCTGGCAGCCATCGGCGAGGATGCCGGGCCATCGCGGCGGCTGCTCAAGGTCCCCGTGCGGCCGCTCATAGCGACCGTTGCGTTCGTTCTGTTTGTGTGCACATTCGTGCCTTACCAGTTCGCCTTCCTCGTCATTTACATGGCGCAGCTGATCACTGCCGTGCGTACCATGGTCCATGCGCAGCTGGCTAGCCCGCGGTCGGCCGCCACGCTGACCCCGCAGCGGCTTGTTGCGGCGGCGGTTCTGAATAATCGCGCAAAGTACCAGCTGGGCCTGCTTCTGTTCTGGACCAGTAGCCTGCCGTACTGCGTGCCGGAGCTGCTTGTGTGGGTGAGGAACCTTAGTGTCATGTGGTTTGAGGATGCGCCGTCGGATCATAACTTGGCGAACATGGCAGGGTACTTTGCGCTGAGGCTTCTGGCCGCCCACCACATCATCCCGAGGCTGGCGTTTGATACCGACCGCCCGCTGAGTGCCAGGGCGAGGTGGCTGAGAGTCATCACGTCCGCGTTCTTTGCGGCGGCCGTGGTGTGTGCCTGGCTGTACAGCGTACGGCGGCCGTACATACTATACAGCATCGCCAATGCCATTTCGGCCTGGCTGGCGCTGGTCCAGTTTGTCAACTTCCCCCTGCGGATGCTGGGTGCACGCAAGTATTCGCCTGTGAGTTCGCGTGCTCACTCACCAGCAGCCACGCCACCGGCTACCACGCCGGCTGCTGCGTCTGCGGCGAGGTTCAACGATGAGCTCAGTCGCAAGCTACGGTGAGTGGCACCGCTCCTGCTGCTTCTTTAGCCATCCACTACTATTTGTTTGCCCGCTTCTGTTAATACAATTTTCTTCAGCCTAGGCAGCTGATGGCATCCCCTCGCTTTCAGCTTTTTCTCTAAAATGACATTTGTACTTGGTCTGCTCAGACCCTTGTGCTGGCTACGCATCAGGAATAGAAAAATAAGCCATTCGCTAGAACTGGGGGCGAGCTGACGATGGCTTGGAGATTAGCGGCGGCACCCGTTGGCGTGTGTCTCGACACAGGTGGAGCCCTCGCTGACAATGTCGAGCAGCTTGTAGTGGGTGTCGATGCCGCCATTGGGCTGGCGGTCAAAGATCTCGCGGATCTTGGCTGCGATCTCATCAAAGTTGCTTACAGCCAGGGCCAGAATGGTGGGTCCCGCGCCGCTGAGGCAGATTCCCAGAAGGCCGGGGGTGTTGTCAGGGTTGAATGTGGCCAGGATCTCGGGCAGACCCGGGATCAGGTGCATGCGGTAGGGCTGGTGGACCTTGTCCTCCATTGCGCGGTAGATCAGCCATGGGTCAGGCGTCTCGCGGCCAAGAGCCGTGGTCAGAACCGCCAGCCGCTGGAGATTGAACACCTAGAAGCGTGAACAAAAGGAGTGATTGTCACAGGGGGATGTGAAATAACAGCAGATGCGTGGTGTTAGTGAGTAATTAGCAACGCTTTTGAAAGTACCCTTTTTGGTCGCTGTTATCGCGTTTGGCAGGCACAGGGCGGGTGTGCACTTACAACATCCTTGGTCTTGTATGCGACGGGCAGGGCAGCGCGCGCCTTCGAGGTGGCGAGCTCGAACTGGGGGATGATGGCAATGGCCTTGATCTTGGGCGAGCAGCCCAGCTGCAAGAAGTGGCCGATGTTTTCCGGCGGCAGCTTGATGCTCTCGTCCTCCGCAGCTGCCTTCAACTCCCGCTCGCGCTGCACTGTCACCGTCTCGTCTGCCTCGCTTGCCGGGATATTGCCTGTACGGTCGACTTCAATCAAGTAGCTCGCGACAAATCCGCCCACAAGCGCCGCAGCGACGTTGTCTGGATGGTGCTCGATCATCAGGCAGTAGTCGAGCATCCGCTGCTTAGAGAGGCCGAGGGATCCCACCGCGTTTGCCAGAAGCACGCCGGCCACCACGGCGGCGCCCGAGGAGCCTAGCCCGCGGCCCAGGGGGATGCGGTTGTTGACACGCACGGTGGTCGGGTGGGGGAAGTGCCTGAGGCCGTTGCACTCGAGCACGTAGAGGGCCGTTTTGGTTATGAGGTTTTTCTTGGGATCAAGCGAGAGCCCGGTCGAGTTCTCGCCCTCGTAGGCGATGGTGATGTTGCTGTCGACGATGGGAGTGGCGTTTGGCTTGTCGGTCTGCACGAGGGCATTGACGGTTAGGTAGAGCGAGAGCGAGAGACCCATGACATCGAAGCCTGGACCGATGTTGGCCGACGTGGCTGGGACGTTGATTTCGTAGCTTACACCCATTTTGCGGTGGCAAAGAACAGTGCTGGCTTGGACAGATGTGGTGAGGGAGAAAGGCAGCAAGTGGAGAGGATGGGTGGTGTGGAGAAAGAGGCAAAGAGGGGCAGCCGCAGGAGCAGCCGCTGCCTTTTATAAAGCGGGGCAGGCGAAAAATGCAGTGAGTCAGAGTCGTTAAAAATAGCCGGTGCGCTCAAATCAGCCAGACGACTGAACGGCTGGCGATGCTGGCGCGATGGCCAGGGCTGGCGACTTGCTTTATCTCCTGCCTGTCCATTACAACGCCGCTCCACCTCTTTGCCTCTACAGCTTTTCTCTTTCACGCCGATATAGACACTATACAGAATGGCGCCGCGCTTGCTGCTGCACGGAGGCAGCAGTAGTATTCTGAGGCTGGCTGCTGCCACTGGCGGCGGCCCTAGTCTTCTCGCACGGGCCTTATCAGCCGCCGCTGCTCTGCCAACGAGCACACATGCGGCAGCGACAAAACCACTGACGGCAGCCTTTTGCGTAATTGGCGACGAGATTCTAAATGGCAAAACCCTCGACACAAACTCGCATCACTTTGCCAAGCGGTGCTTCGAGCTGGGCGTTGAGGTTGGGAAAATCGAGGTGGTTCCCGATAGCTACGAGTCCATCGCATCATCCGTACAGCAGCTCTCCCAGGCACACGACATTGTTTTCACGAGCGGCGGCATCGGGCCCACGCACGACGACATTACCTACAGCGCCATTGCCAGGGCATTCGGCAAGGATCTGGAGTACCACCAGGAGACCCTGGAGAGGATGCGGCGAGTAATGCAGCAGAGGCGTGCCACGACTACGCTGCCCGATCCGCAGGGAACGCCCGAGCAGGTTGCATGTGCGAGGATGGCGCTGTTCCCCAAGAGCTCTAGTGCCAGCTACCCGTGTGAGGAGTACTGGGTGCCGGTCGTGTGCGTGGCGAGCAATGTCCACATATTCCCTGGGATCCCCAGGCTGTTCCAGAACCTTGTCGATGGGTACTTGCCCGGGTTGGTGGCTGGCTTGTCGGACGAGCCGCTGCAAGGATTCACTCGCGCCCTGGTTGGCACCAGATTGCACGAATCGGTGGTAGCGCCGGTTCTTGAGAGACTGCAGGAGCGATATGCGCAAGAGAGCGTTAGACTGGGCTCCTACCCGAACTGGCCTCCCAAGCCAAGCAATAGTGCGCCTTCAGCGTCTGTGGACCAGGTGCCGCTAGTCGTGCTGTCTGCAGTCGGCAAGACCAAGGATCAGGTCGAGGCATGCAAGGCTGAGCTGTGCAGGCTCCTCGATGGCTTCGAGCTGGAAGGCACCAGCAGCGATCAATGACACCACAAATCGGGGGTTTAGCGCAGTGTATATTTTCTCCTAAACATGCAGCCTTTATCAAACAGTAGAAATGGAATGCGAAGAAAGACCGAGTGCCCTGCCGTTCTGGGGGCTCTGCTTATTTGCCCAGAACCTGCTTGCCCAGTCTCGCAAGGTGGTAGTTGACTGTTGACCGCTTCTTGGCAGGCGCCTTGCCCTTCTGCATGCACAGCATGAGCGTTTTGGCCGTTTCGGCACACCGCTTGTCGTCTATCGAGAGCGACGCCCAGCAAGTGATCAGAGAGGACATCTCTACGGCGCAAGGAGACACTGCCTTGGCCTTCTTGGGCTTGACTCTGAGCTTTGGTACGTTGACTGCCGTCATTCTTTGCTGTGTGGAATCCTACGAGCCTACCGAGTGTGCCGCCCCTGATTCCTCGCTCCTTCGCCTGGTGCGTTGGTTGTATGTGCAGGAAGAGCGTGGGTTTCTGAGAGCAAAGAGGGTGGAATGCGAGGAGAGAAAAGCTGCAATTTGCAGTGTGCCAGAATTTGGCGCGCAAAGAGGGCAGCCTGCTGTGGCGATAACGCTGGCTCCTTGCGAGCTGAGTCGGCTGAGGCAGCGAGCCGAGGCTAAGCGCCTGGCCAAAGCGTGTATAAAAAATTTCAACCGAAAAGGCATGGAGAAAATTTGCTTGCGGAGTCCAGTGGCAATTTCACGCTTCTTGTCCTCATTTCTCCTGCAATCACCAGCGCACACACACGGCACCGACGACTGACGGCAAGAGGGGCATCTGCAAGCCATGTCGAAACGAGACGTTGTACAGTTCGAAGGACACAAGTTCCTCAAGCAGCGACTAGTGTTCTCTATACTCAGCCAGCGACCCGTGCGCATCGACAAGATCCGCTCAGACGACGAGAACCCCGGTCTGCATGACTTTGAGGTGTCTCTCCTGCGGCTCCTTGAAAAGGCGACGAATGGATCGCGCATTGTCATTTCACACACCGGTACCTCCGTGCTCTTTCGGCCAGGAATGATCATGGGCGGGCGGATAGACATGGACTGCCCAGTCACCCGTGCCATTGGCTACTACCTGGAGGCGCTTGTTGCGCTTGCGCCGTTTGGAAAGGAGCAGATGACGGCTACGCTGCGTGGAGTGACGATGAATAACACGGATCTTTCCGTCGACACGATCCGCACGGCCACGCTGGTCAACTATCGAAACTTTGGCATTGAGGAGGGGGTTGAGCTGAAGATCACAAAGAGAGGCGCTCCGCCGAAGGGCGGTGGCGAGGTGAGGTTCATCTGCCCAGTGGTCCGGTCGGTGAAGCCCATTAACTTTACCGACGAGGGAAAGATCAGACGCATCCGCGGCATCTCCTACGCCACGCGCGTCTCCCCACAGACTGCCAACCGCATGGTTGAGGCTGCCCGCGGAGAACTCAACCGGTTCATCCCAGATATTTACATTTACACGGACGTGTACAAGGGCGCCGAATCGGGATTCTCTCCTGGATTTGGAATCTCGCTTGTTGCAGAATCGACTACGGGCGTGCTGATGTCGGCCGAGCTGTGCGCCGACCCTGGCGATGCACCTGAGGATATCGGCAGGAATGCGGCCAAGATGCTCTTGACGGAGATCCACAGAGGCGGGTGCTTTGATTCGTCGCATCAGTGGCTCGCCCTGCTGCTCATGGTCCTGGGCCCAGAGCATGCGTCGAAGACCAGGATTGGGAAGCTTACGCCGTTCTCGATCCAGTATCTGAGAGACATCCGCGACTTTTTCAACACCACCTTCAAGATCAAGCCGGATCCAGAGTCGAACACTGTGGTCATGACATGCCTGGGGTCTGGATATATTAACGTTGGAAAGAAGACGACATAAAACAAGAGCCGGGGTCCCCTCAGCCTTATTGTCCTTCTGGTGCTACCTCTTCTTTTGACATTGAATAAAGACATGAATGAACTGCCGCTCGGCAGAAAAACGCCCTTGGCCTGCTCTCGTTTGAGGCCGCTACAGCGATACAGCCAGAGAGTGGAGTCCCCGCTCGCACACGCTCACAGCTTGGCCAACGGCGATTGTCTGGCCAATTCTCTGCGGCACTGCCTGCATGCCGAAGCAGATTCTGGTGGGCTTGCCAGGGTCCGTGCACCTAAACGTCTTCATCGATGCCTGCGGCTCGTGGTCCGCGCTCATAGTCCCTGTTTCAATGTCGACGTTGGGCATGGTGCACCGAGAGGTGCGCGAGGCGATGAGCATCGACCAGGCGCCACTGTCCGAGCGCGGCTCGAACTCGATCCGCTTCCACGTCTCCTCGTCATAGGGAGCAGCGCTGGGGCTGACAGGGGAGAACACAATGTTGGGTCGGAAGTTCTGGTGCGTCAATGGCCGCGGCACCCTCTTGTTCACGTCATCCAGGGACGGGTCCGTGGTGATGTGGAACGGGTGGACATCCGCAAAGCCCGACTGCGGCGGCACCTCACATGAGCCCTCCTTGGGCAAGTAGCGGGACACCAGGCGGGGCTCCGCCGGGTCCTTGTACAGGAGGCGGATGGGCTTGCCCAGGAATTCGGACAGCCAGTCATCAGCCTCCTGGCCACAGCTGCGGCCGAGCACGCTGTCGTACCACACACGCACCGTGAACTGCTCGCCAAGACCCTTCCCGGGCTGTGGGTGCAGAGGCAGGCGCAGGGTGGTGGGCATGGCCGCAGTTGAGAGCTCCAGCTTATCCTCCGCCCGGTTGATGGACACGTTGATCAGCGTCATTTTGGGCTCTTGTCTTTGCGTGAGGAAGCGGCCAGTCTTGGCGTCGGTGAGCATCCACAGCCGATCGTATGCGAGACCTGTCTCGCCGACCAGGGCCTCGCTCAGCCTCACGGGTCCGCATGACTTGACTGGGTACGCGTACAGCGCCTTGACAACCCATTGATCGTTGCTGTTTTCACCAGACACCATTGTAGCGAGCAGAAGGAGCAGAGATCAGCGGCGAAGCAGGGGGTGAAACCGGCGTGTGCTATTTTAGGGGGGAAAGGGGAGCAAGAAAAGCAAGGGGAGTACAAAGATGGACGGCGATGTCTGCTGCTTTTATTCACTGCTTTTTGGGGGATGCACATGTCCCAGGTGCTGACAAATATCACGCTCCTCCAGACGCTTCCTCTCGCACGCATGTGCTGGTATGTGCCCATGGCCTGCTGTCCCTGCGCCAAAGGCGTGAAAGAGAATGCGTGAAAGAGAAGGCGTGAAAGAGAAGGCGTGAAAGAGAAGGCGTGTGCGTGAGAAGTGGGACCCAGGCCTTTGTGTGAGACATGGGCGCTTTATGTTGGACAGCACCGCCCCGCTCTCTTTGTTGCAGCAGAAAGGCCTGCTGTGCACACCGCTGCCGCCCGCTTTGAGAGTGGGGGTAGCCCAGACATCGCACCAGGTCTGCTCTATTTTTGCTCGCGCGGAGACGAAGCTGCCAAGCTTTCCCTCTTCCCGCCTCCAGATTCCAACACCTTTTTCTGCACTCTTACAGCGTTTTACTGTCCCTTCTCTTTTTTCTTGCTGCACACAGAAGACACGTAGACACAGAAAGCAAGGGCTGTTGCGCTTTTCAGGCCTTGTCGGATTTTAAAAAACAGATTTTGTTGAGAAAAAAGAAAAGGCTTCCTTCTATTATTACCTCGTGCTATTCCTTCTCTCTTGCCACCTGCTATTCCTATTTATTGCTCATTTTCCGCCCGGAAAGAGGAAAAACGAAACACAGCAGAAAATGTAAGTATGCGCGATATGAAGCCAAGATGAGGACATGACTGCACGCAGCGGAGCGGCCCTCAAGCGATTGCTAACACCCAATGAGCACACGCCACTTGCTCCGACTGTAGGTCCTACAACAACAGCAGCTACAACAGCAACAGCAACCCCTACGCATATCCCTCGGAAGGCAACCCGTCTGATGGCGGCGGCAACACCAAGGGCCGCGAGGTGCAGAGGCAGGTCGACGAGGTCGTCGGCATTATGCAGGAGAACATCAACAAGGTGATGGAGAGGGAGGAGCGCCTGGATACTCTGCAGAACAAGACGGAGCAGCTCAACGAGGGCGCCCGGCAGTTCCGCCGCGGCGCGACGGATGTGCGCAAGAAGATGTGGTGGCGCGATATGAAGCTCAAGATCATCATCGCTGTCATCGTCATCATTCTAATCATTGTCATTGTTGGTAAGTGCACGTTATTCCCTCTTGCAAAGCAGGGGCTCTTTGTGTGCGGGCGTGCATGCCCGCTGCGTAGAGTGCGGGATGGGTCTTTTGGGCCCATGTGGAAACGGCGGCATTCCACGCTACTTTGTCAGTGCCGCACCATTACATCGCGCCCGCTCCGGGCTCCTGGGCCACATCTTGCGGCCGTGTATTGGGGGCAGAGTGGCCGTCATATGAGTCTACCAAAGATGGTCCTCTGAGCCCTCCTTTTGCCGCCTTGTCGGCAGTGTGGCCAGTGCGGAGGCAAGCCTCCGGCCATGTGCTGAATTATATGTGCCGATGCTAACGCCAACAGCGCCGCGCCTCTTTATTTTTCTGTCCGCCGTGCACGTAGTTCCAATCGTCGTGACCAAGAAGTAAGCAAGCGGTGCGCCCCGCCTTTGCCAGCAAGCTCCCAACAGCCCGGCCCCCTACTTGGCTGGTGCTGGAGACATTGACGGCAGCAGCGCGTGAGCACACGGGGCAACGCCCCTTCTGCTCGCTGGTCTATACTCGTTCACATTATCTAAATTTCGTTTTCCTTTTGTCTATGCTTGTTTCTACCCGCACTCTCCTATTCTCTACGCCTCTGCTTTTGTAAAGCCGTTTATTAAATTAACCCTTTTCCGTGGAGCCTATAAACATCTGACATGGCGTCTCTTGGAGCAGGCGTGCGGGTGAGGGGAGGGAGCGGAGGCTGGAGCGAGTGATTGGTGCACACCGTCAGCACGCGCAAGCCCACAATGGCGCTTTGAGAACACGCGTTTTTGGGCAGGACAATTGGCTGGTGGCCAACGTTTCCTACTGGCCGCGCGCTTTCTCTCCTCGTGATGCCCGCATAGTTTTCATACCAGCTATTTTTCTCTCCACTCCTTGCTGAAAACAATACCTTGTGCTATAGCTCCAATAGCTGATAATAATACCTGCTTTTACGTCTACAGTCTAGCCCGCCTGCCTGCCTTTTTCGCTTGTTCTGTTGTCGAGGCACAATACGAGTCCAGCGAAAAAGCATATGTTCAGGGTTACTTCGTGCTAAAAATAACGCTTGGGAATCTGCCTCCACAGCCGCGTCTTTCTGCACTTCTATATTTCTTGCTAGCTCGTGAGGGCTGCGCGTATCCAAAAGGAGGAGGGCTCAGCTATGTCGGTACAAAGCAGCGCCAGCCAAGACACGGCAACCAGTGGCGAGGAGCAGTCTCCAGCCAACAACAGCAGCGCCCTGGGAACGCCCGTGGCCAGCAGCGAACTAGGCAGTCCTGACACCGATAGTGACGACGAGAGCGTGTCCAGAAAGCGGCGCAAGATTGCCAGCGACGCCAGCGACGATGGTACCGAGGAAAAAGCCGACTCACTAGGCTCAGTGGAGCACAACGGCCACCGCTATCACATTGGCGACCACGTAGTCGTGAACGACCAGGAAAATGCGAGCGGCACCAAGGGCACACAGCTGCTGGCCATTGCGCAGATCCACAGAATCGAGAAGAGCGAAGGAGCAGGGAAGGCGAGCATCTCTGTATTCTGGTACATCCATCCGCAGCAGGTAGCACACCCGCCGTCGATGCAGTTTTACAAAAACACCCTTTTGCGGACCTACAGGCAGACCACGGTTCCACTTGACTGGGTGGCCAAACAATGCTTTGTCGTGCAGCCGGCAGATGCAGTCAAGGGCCACCCGAGTGGTTGGAAGGAAGGTGATGGTGCTCCGCTCTTTGTCTGCGACTCGCGGTATGTCGACAAGGGCGATTTCATTCAGAAAATCAAGCATTGGAACCGTGGGTACTGGCCAGAGTCCATAGCAGAGGAGCGGAAGCTGCTGCTAACCACCATGGTGCCGTGGCAGGGAGGTCCTAGGGAGCTGGAGAAATCGGCGATTCCAGTGCAGTCGCCGGATGACTCGCATCAGACACCGCAGACTAGACGTGTTACTCGCCAGACTGCTGCTCCGAGCACGAGCGGGTCTACGCCCCAGGGCTCGCTCGCGGCCACCCGTGGTATGTCTAGTAGCGCTCAGCAGCAGCATCCACACACGCCGACTCCGGCTCAGACGCAGCCGCAGATGGCGGTGTATCGCCAGACGCTGGCTCAGGGACGGCCGCCGATGCCCATGGGTGCGAATGGCCAGCCGCTGCAGCAACCACTCATCCAACCTGGTGCGGGCTTTAGCCCTGCAATGCTGGCGCAGTACCAGCAGCAGCTGTTGATGCTGCAGCAGCGACCAAATGGCGTGCCGTTCATGCCTGGATCTATGCCTGGCGGCATGTCTCCTCAGTACATGCAGGCCGCCCATGTGGCATCGCCAAACCCACCGCTGCCTCCTGGGCCCACGCCGAAGCGCCGTGGTCGCCCGCCAAAGAACAAGCAGCTCATTCAGCAGCGCGCGATGGAAGATGCTGCTGCCGCCGCTGCTGCTGCCGCTGCCGCACAAGGCCGACTACCTGCAACTCCGATATCCTCTGCCACACGCCGCCAGAGTGCAGCTGCGTACTCCAGCGCTGGTCGGCCACCGCCACCAGGGCCGATGTATGGCAGCCCACATAATGCAACGATGCTTGGCCATCGCGTGGCTGCCAACAATGTCGGTCCTGCTCCAGGTGCTTTCAGCCCAGCACAGGCTGCTGGCGGACGCAGTCAGCCCGGGTTGGTGGGGTTACCAATGCAAACCCCGCCACTGGCACAGGTACATGGCAGCTCGACTGACCAGCGCCTACCAGCCCAGCAGCAGCAGCAACAACAACAACAACAACAACAACAACAACAACAGAAAAATGCCGCCAAACAGTCGCCGCTGCCACATATTGATCCATCCACTGTGCCCCAGCTTCCCAAGGAAATCGTTGATCTGTTCCCGAAATGCAATGGCAAGATCAAATGGTTTGCCACTGCCCCTGTGCGTAGAGCCACTACTAACAGCAAGCACGCAGTGGAGCATTCCGAGGCATATCTGCAGTGGAAACAAAAGAATAGCGGTGCACCTGGCTCTGATGCCGAAGGCGATGTTGCGATTGCTTGATAACAAATATGCGTTTTTTTCATTTTGTTTGCGTTTATCGTTGTACTCGATTTCAGCTCGATGCCCTTTATGATCTGTTTTATATACATGCGCGCCGTACCTGTTCTTTTTTTTGCTGGCCCTGTTGCTGGTGTGGCATTCAACCTTCAAATGTTCTGTCACCCATGCTGAATGCTGCCAGCTGATTCTTTCACTGGAAGTTGTGACATGGCAAGGAGCCACTCTACAAATGACACTGGCAGAAAGTTTTCGCAAGCATGCTCCTGCAGGACTGGTTTTTACTGGCGTGGGACGATCTCTGGCCATGTCTGGCTGCCAGACTCACTGTGCGATCGGCTCCTGCTCCGTTTCGGTGTGCTGAGTGGACATCGGCCTCCCGCAAAGCGGCATACGCATGAATGGACAGGCGCCATGGCTGCATCGGCAACTATCACTCCGGCCTGCTATTATCCTGAGGGCCGCAACTGTGCATATAACATAAATATGTGCTCAAGCAACCTGGGGAATTCCGCAATAGCGCATTTTGCGTATCTGCTCCCCCTGCTAGTATCCGCCCCAAAGCAAGCAGCAGCTTAAAGGAGCTTGTGTGTCAAGTAATGACAGCCCTCTTCACACAAGTAAAAATAGGAGGATGCTGGGAGTACCGCCGCTGTGAATGTGGGGGAGCGCTCCTATTTAGCGGGGCTGGCGTTGCACCCAGTCTACAAGCAATGCTGGCCTTCGAATGAACAGCCGCATCTTTGTCCACTCCCTTCGCGTGTGTCAACAGAGTGGCTGATGACATGCCCCCGCCTGGTGTGTGCAGATGACGCTGTTACAGGTACTCTGTGCTGCGTGCTTGGGCTGTAGCTGCAACAGCAGCACACCTGCATTATTCGCGCTATCCCTCAAGCGACTTCATGGCTCTCCCTACAGAGGGAGCAAGGGTAGAGAGCGAGGCGGGATCGCCGCCTGTACGTTCTGTCCTCCAAGCCCGAACGCGAGGGTGGGCTGCAGCCACACGCCAATCCCGACCCAGATGTTCAGACACCAATCTGCAGCCGATTTATAATCAGGCCTCCGCTGGACGGGTTGCGGGATTCGATTGGTCTGGGCGGAGAGCAAAGCAACCTCTGCTGTGCCTACATGGGAGGTAGACGGCCCAGCAGGACGCGGTGTCCCCTCACGGCACTCTGCTGACTCGATCGCAACAGAGGCTGGCGAAATGAGGACATGAAAAACGATCGGGCTAGGCAGGGCAGACATAAGAAGCACCACAAGCGCTTGAGGATGCCCGATCGATAAGAGATTGCGGCAGAGCCCCCTGTGCTTACACGTTGAGCTCCTTCGCCCCACCCAAAAAGTTATACTCACAATCTGCGACAACTCTAGCCCTTTCCACAGCTATGATCAATAAATGTGACCTTCGGTTCCTGAGCCCGCCCAATGGCATCTCAGCGAATCGCCGCTTCATTGGGTCGCCGCTCCGTACCCTGTATGAAATAGCTCTCCCTTGCTGCATGATAGGCTGAGCGACGCATGCAGTACACCGACATAGCTGAGCAAAAGGCATGGGTTTGTGTGCCTGCGAAGAACAACCAGGGGCGGAGCAGGAAATTCCAGGCGGGAAAGGAGGGGTGGGCTCCATACCCAGGCTCAAGCCCCCGCTACCTTGATTCCCCCACCCGTATTCCTTTTCATATGAACACAAGGTTGCCATCCCTGCTCCCTTCTGATAATAAGCTGTCTCACACTGGTGCATGTAGAGAGCGCACGGAGGGGGTGCACATCAGACATTTTCTGCCACATAAATGCCAGCAGTCTGCCTGCCCAAGGGCGAGAGCCCCCGTTGCCTTCAAGCTCCACTGTGCGTTTCTCTCTATCTGCCCTGTGTCTCATATTTCCTCGCACTCTTGCCTGCCGCACAGGGCATTCAATAGCCACATCCATACCCTTGCCATTCCTCCTCTTCTCCTCCATTATTATCTATTTGCATTTACTCTGCTAGCGGTGAAAGATGAGCTGCTCTGTCCACATCGCTGACAACCTGGCCTGCTCGGCTGTTAACATGGTAATCAGCAATGCCCAGCTTCCTCCAGCCATCACAGCACCCAGACCCGCTGTAGCCCCCTGGCCGCAAGGAACCAACAGACCCAGCAGCGGCCGTAGCTTGCGTGCCCGCCTTCGCAAGTCGCTGGCTCGCGCAAAGGAGCTGCTCATGCCAGCAAGTCCACCATCATACAACCGCGGTGCCTGGGGGATCATCAACGACGTCCCCTATCCACCGCCGCCGCCATATGCTGGAAACAACCGCCACCCACCTACATACGACGAGGCAATGGAAATCGGGGTCGTTGCCTCGCCGCTTCGTATTGAGCAGCGCATGCGCAACCGCTGTTGCCATCGGCCCACAGCCTCCGTCACAGCCGGTAGCGACATGCCCAACAGCGTGACCACCAGTTCGCTATCTTTGCCATCGGCGTCGCCTTCTTCGAGTGAGGGGATTGCCGCTGTACATATCCCTCGCACCGCTTCCGCGCCGACCTTGACTTCCCTGCCTGATGGCCAGGAGGAAATCAGCTATGCAAACACAATTCACAACGAATCTTTGGCTGCCAGTAGGGGCCAAGCCGACGGCATTCTTCCTGAGATCCCCGAAGACGGCGAAATGCCGCCGAGCTACTCTGACGCCGAAGATGCGGCCCTGGTGTCGCATGTTGTTCGTCAGTGGAGGCTTGGCGAGCGCGCCATTGAGAAGCCCCCCATTCACCATCTGGGCTACAGATACCCCACAGCGGCTGCCCCTACACAGTCTCAAGTGGGCAGCCACAATCGCTCATGGAGCCTATTTTGAACAGCAGCTCGGCAGCAGCGTGTCGCTGCTGTTGACTGTCCTTTGTCTTCGTTCAATTTTGCGGCACATTTCGCGCTGTTCAGTGCCCCCGTCAAGTTGTCCCTCCCAGTACATAGCCTTTCTCGTTTCTCCTTGTTTATACCCTTGTCTCAAAAATAGTTTTGAAGCGATGTAAAATAAACCACCCTACACGTAGCCCTTCTCGTATATGCCTCCCAGAGCTTGGTGCCGAAGCCCACTGTGGCGATAAATTACGTGCATGCACATTGCTGTGGCCACTCGATTCATGGCAGCAGTTTCATCTATTGCACCGCAAAGATTGGCAGCCTGTATAGATGCAATGTGTTGTACCATTGAATACACGCCATGCGTAGGGCTAGCAGTGAAAATAAACAAAAAAAAAAAAGATGAAGAGGAGAGCAGCTGCAGCATGTCTAATTCGGGTCACCCAGGTGATGTGTTCTCATGCTAGCAGCGGCTCATTGTCCAGCCGCTGACGTGCGCTCTCTCTTTCCTCTGCCTCCTCTTCCTCCTGGCTCTGCACCGGTTCCCGCTCAGGCAGTGCGTGCTCTGGTGCATGCGGCAGATTGAGCCCCAGCCTATCCGCCTCTTGCCGTTCGAGTTCCTCCAGCTCGGCCAAAACGGCTTCCTCGTCCTCAGCAGTCATATTCGAACTAAGAATCTCTGACACCTCGTTCTGGTACGCAATCGCCTCTGCTGTGTCGTCAGCCAGGCGCTCGACATCCTCGATACGCATTTCATTGTTAAGCTGCGTCAGCACCTTGTTTCCTTGCTCTAACCCGAACATGACGTCCTTCTGAACCAGCGAGAACTCGATCGTCTCCATCAGTTGCTGTAGATTAAACAGCTGGTCATCTGTCTTGCGGATCATCTGTTCCTGGCATTTGCGTCGCCGCAGTGCCAATAGTGCCCGCTTTTTGTCACCCTTTAGCAGCAGCTCCCGCGCAATGGCATCCTCGCGGTCTAGCACAACCTGCACCTACATCGTGGCGTGGTATAAGCGGGAGCGGAATAGGCAAAGGCGTGACCTTGGCTTTAATATATGAGGGATCCATTTTTGAGGAACCTGCAGTGCCACGAGGCGTGAGCCGATTATTTCGTATTGTGCACTCAGCTCGGCCATTTACATTGGCAGCCGGCAATGTACTTACACGCTTCTGGTACTGCTTTAGCTTGTCGCGCTGCACCTTCATGTCTAGAATGGCTCTATCCTGAGCGGTAATCTTGCCTTTACTTTGCCCGCTGCCCATTGTGTGCTTTGTAAGATTAGCTGCCTGGCAACAAATTGATGCTTAAATGAGGGGGTGGTGACAATGAACACTGAGCCAAGAGGGGTGGTGGTGTTGTTTGCGTGCTAATGGTGTATTGTGGTAGGATAATCGCAGAATGGCATTAAGGGCCAAGTATGTGCGCAGAAGGCATGCGTTTCTTGGCGAACCAAAGCATTAACAAGTGTCAGTGCAATGTAATCCCAGCAGCGATATCATTGGTTTTGGGCGGTCGCACGTGAGGCGTGTTCTGGAAAACTGCACCAAACCACTACACACATGCTCAGGCGTTGCTCTGCTTGGCAAGCAGGGCACGGGCAACACGGGAACCGGTTGGACGACCAAGCTGGGCGGAAATCCACTGCCCGACACTAGCCAGCTCGTGCAGGTCAACACCGGTGGCAAAGCCGTTGCCCTCGAGCAAGTAAACGACATCCTCTGTAGCGACGTTTCCAGTGGCTCCCTTTGCATAGGGGCATCCGCCCAGACCGGCGACAGAAGAATCAACCACACGGATTCCAGCTTCAAGCGATGCATAGATATTGGCAAGCGCCTGGCCGTATGTGTCGTGGCAGTGGATAGCCAGTTTCTCAACAGGCACATGCCTTGACACAGCATCGACCATCGCCTGGATCTCAAGCGGACGACCAACGCCGATTGTGTCCCCAAGAGAGATTTCGTAGCAGCCCAGAGCGACCAAGTCCTTGGCCACGTCAGCCACAGCCTTGGGGTCGATCTTGCCCTCGTAGGGGCACCCGACAACGCAAGAGACGTAGCCACGGATGCGCAGCCCGGATTCCTTGGCCTTTGCAGCGACGCTCTCAAACCGCTTGATGCTCTCGGAAATCGAGCAGTTGATGTTCCTTTGGCTGAAGGACTCGGATGCCGCGCCAAATATCGCCACCTCCTCGGCCCCCGCAGCAATAGCGGACTCAAGCCCCTTTGTGTTGGGCGTGAGAACAGGATAAGAGACTCCTGGCTTGCGAGTGATCTCTGCCATCACCTGCTTGGCATCGCCCATCTGCGGCACCCATTTTGGAGACACAAAGGAGGTTGCCTCCACAACAGACAGGCCGGCGTCTGCAAGCCTGTTGATGAGCGCCACCTTGACGTCTGTGGGGATAAGGGTCTTTTCGTTCTGCAAGCCGTCGCGTGGCCCGACCTCGACTATCTTCACGAATGGACGCGAGGAGCCGCTGGCGTCGATGCTCTTTGCGGCATGGCGAGTGGTGCTAAAGGCACGCAGGCGATGCGGCCAGGACGGCTTGAGAAAGCGAGTGTGCATCAACAGGGCAGCCATTAGATAGAGGGGTGTGTATTGTGAATGCAAACAAATGACAGCAGACAAGAAAGCTGTCGCAAGACTGCTCAGGCATGCCTGCTGCCTTTTTAGCGCCTGCCTTTTTCCCACGCCTTGGGTATCAGTCACGTGAATTGCATTCGAAGGTCATTTGCTGTGGTCCTAGCACCCATCGCAGCCTTGCCAAAGGCGTGGAGCGGCACTGGCAGCGGCATATATCAGAGGCGACATTTGACTCTTTCAAAATTGTAACCCGTCCATCCTGCTGCGATACACGCACTATGCTGGCACAACAGCAGCAATACTGCATACATGCTTATTTGCAGTATGACGTGTATCCCTCGCTGTCTAGGCACTGTCTCACACAGCGCATGAGAAGCAGGGTGCGGAGTTGGCACAGGGCGGGCCAGAAGTGAGCGCCCAATCTATGGCGGGGCCCAGGCTCTCCCTCACGCGAACAGGAAAGAAGCTGGCGTGTGGTGGTGCAACTTTTCCCGCATGCTGAAAGCCAAGACAAAGCGAAGCCACCATTTTCCACCCTTCTTTCTCTCTGCCTCAAAAAAAAAAGCGCCAGCCAAATACTTCAGATAGCTCTTCTATTACTTTCGAAACACTTTAGCCATACACGCACAGATATACCCTTCGTTATTCACTGGCAATGGATCCGGGTAACCGCGAGAAGCTGCTTCGCAAGGGACCCAGCGACTCTGGCGAGCTAGAGGGCGTTCTGCCGATCAACGCTCGCAGACGCAACCCAAGACACTCCATCCAGAGCAGAGTGGATTTTTTAGTCAAGGCGGCCTTTGGTTTCGTTGCCGTCATGCTTCTGGTTATCATCTGCACATACGCAGGCTCCAACACTGTTTTCAGCGCGCCGGGTGGCGACGAGGACGCACGGCGCGGAGAGGTGTTTGAGAATAAGGCGCGCGACTGCAGAAGCACTGGCTGTAACGGGGACTTTGAGTGCGTGCTTGTTGAAGCTGATTTCGCTTGCTTTGTCCCGCCTTGCCCGACCGCTGTCTACGAATGCCTTCCAAATGCTGTGTTTGACGACCCCGACGACGCCATATTCTCTATCCAGAGAGGCAACCCGGATGCCAACAGAGCCATGCGCAAAGCCGGCTCCGCAACGCCGACGGAAGAAGCTGCAGACGTCTCTGAAGAGCCCTCAGAAGCATACTATGCCTGTCTTCAGCAGCACGGCGGGCAGAGCGTGTGGAGACACCCCAAAGAGCCCTGCAACACATGCCGGTGCACTGAGCAGGGTAGAGTCGCGTGCACGAAGAGGCTCTGCAACCCAGGCAACCTCGACTTCTCTGCGTTTAGCAGCAGGGCCGATCCTGGGCAAGCTCGTGTCCAGACAACCATCATGGTTCCTGTTTCTGGCAGCAACAGCGCCGCAGGTGCATCTGCCATGTACACCTCGATTGCTATCGACATTCAGGCCTAGCTCGCACACATGATGCGCGCGCTCCTTTTGCCTCATATTGCTTTCATTTTCTCTCTCAAAGTCTGGTCGGCTTTCACATTGACCCACGGCCAAATATAAAATGTACATCGCCATCCTTGTATGCCACACTGGCGTGTTCGCTGTGCACGTAGCATGCAGTTGTAGCGCTTGGTGATCAGATCCACGGTTTTCCAGCCGCTCTGCTGTGCGCAGCCACCCACACCAAGCGAGACACAAAATAAAAATTCCAATCCTTCGCTTTCTGCTTCTCCATTGCGTCGCTTGTTTACTCTTAATATTATTTCCCGCATTTGCCTTTCCTCTTGTACTCTATTGCATTTGCAGCCAAACTATGCGCCTAGGGAAATAATAATAATGACTGCGCATAGCGACTGTGTCGACGACCTTGGCGATTTCGACGACCTTGGCTTCGACGGCATCAGCGAGAGCATATTCGAGGACTTGCTCAAGGACGATTTGGACAGCGACTTTGAGCCCAACACCAATGCGGCCGGCTCAGCAGTGGCAACAGCACACAGCACAGGTTCTAATATGCCAAGCGCCAACAATAAGCCGGGTGGTTGGAACGTCAGCAACTCTCTTGGTGCTCGAAATCGACATCCAGCCTCAAACGGTGCCAGCAGCCACTTTGGAAGGCCTAAAACTGCAGCAGTCAGTCGCACATCAATGAGCAATGGCCCTTCTTGGCGACCACAGCAGCAAAGACCACAGCAGCAGCCACGCCTTCGCAACCAGACAAACATGCTTTCTGCCTCTGTAGGAAGCTGGAATGGAAGGCCACAGCATCACCAGAAGCAGGCAGCGGCAAACACAGCATCTAGAGCAGGCCAGCGAACGATTGAATCAATGTTTGGACAGCAGCAGGGACCACAGCCCCTGAAGCGGTTGCGCCAGTCAAGCCACGACTCGAAATCTGTAGAATCGCCACCGCGACCAGCTAAGCGAATCCGCCAAGAAGACGACGCTGGCGCATTTGAGATTGTGGATCTAATTGATGAAGGTATCAGCGACATCGAAGAGCTTGTAGACGATGCCACAAACAACGACCACCGGCAGCACAACATACCCCAGCAGCTCCAGGCAGCAGACGTGGCTATCAAAAACCGTGGCGACAATACACTAGCTGAGGAGACGCACCACATAGATAACCAGGCTATGCAGACGTACCTGTATCCGCTGCTTGGCGGCCAACCTGCCCGCGCATACCAGCAGGGCGCCATTCGGCGGTGTCTTTTCCAAAACACACTTGTTGCGCTGCCAACCGGAATGGGAAAGACGCTGATTGCGGTTGTGGTGATGGCCAACTATGCCAGGTGGTTTCCCGACTCACTCTCAGTGTTCCTCGCGCCAACGAAGCCGCTAGTCGCACAGCAGATGCAGGCATGCAAGGGCATGATCCATGCGATCCTCAGTCGAGCTTGGGACTCTGGGCAGGCGTCGAGACCGCCGCAGTTTGAGTCAAACTGGATTGTTGAAATGAACGGCAGCACGCCGCCAAAGGCGCGCCAGGCACTCTGGAAGGACGCGCGGTTCATTTTTTCTACGCCTCAGGTTCTGCACAACGACCTGAAGTCGGGGACACTCGACGTTGCGAATGCCAAGCGAATCTCGCTGCTGGTCATTGACGAAGCCCACCGTGCCACAGGCAAGTATGCGTATGGCGAGTCGGTTGGGATCATGTATTCCATATACCATGGTCAAACAAGTGTTCCGTACGATGCGATGGCGCCACCAAGAGCTGCGCCGTTCCGCGTGATGGCGCTCACAGCCACACCGGGGTCCGAAATGGACACCGTGCAGGAGATCATCAACAGGCTGCACATCTCGCACATCTTTCTGCGCACCGAGGAGTCGCTCGACGTCTCGCCCTACCTCCATGGGCGGCGGATCGAGGAAATGGTGATTGCACTGCCACCGTGGCTGCTTGCGGCCCGGGACTGCCTCGCAAGTGTGATCAAGCGCAGCCTCAACATCCTCTGCAACGTCTGCCACGTAATGCACAATCCTGGCGATGCCACGCGTATCTCGGGGTTCCATATTCGGATGGAGCGCGATCGGTTTTGTCAGCGACAGCAGGGTGCTGGTGCTGGCGGCTTGGATGCCGGTCGCATAATGGGCGAGTTTACTATTGCCATTTCGCTGGCACATGTGATGCAGCTTCTCTCGGAACACGGATTAAAGCCTGCCTGGGCGACAATTAGGTCTTGGAACCTCGAAGTCGCTAGAGCGAAGAATAGACTTGGCTCGGCAACCCGCGCAAAGATTGATTGCGTCGATAGCCAGGAGTGGGCCAATATGCTTCGCCAGTTCGGACCGCTGGTTGATGCCCTGGAAAGTCGGTCGGGGGCTAGTAGCAACGGCACTGCCAGCATCCCAGCAGGCAGCCGGCAAGCAGCGGCTGGAGGAGGGCCGGTGCGCACGGATGTGGTGTCCAGCTTCTTCAATGTGTCATCAAGCGCCCGCTCATCGAATACGCCAGGCCAGAGCATTGTATCTCTAGCACCGCCTGGTTTCCTCGGCCACCCAAAGCTTGAGCGGCTGCTGGAAGTCGTAAAGGCGCACTTTGCACAGTTGACTGAGCCTGGTGGTGCAACATCAACAAGGATCATTGTGTTCTCTCAGTACCGCGGGTCGGTAAGCGAGATCGTTGGTGTGCTCAACCAGCTACGCCCGCAGGTTGTTTGTGAGCCATTTATCGGTCAAGGCAAAGCTGCTGGCAGCCACTCCGGAGGGTCCTCATCTGGAAGTGGTGGCGGCAGAGGTGGCGGCAGAGGTGGCGGCAGAGGTGGAGGCCGTGGTCGTGGTCGCGGATATGGCAGCTTCCGTGGCCGAGGTGGCGCGAGATTCTCTGGAGGCAATAGGAGTGTCCAAAGCAATACTGAAGCGCAAGGCATGGATGCCAGCGACGACCTGCCTGTGGATATCGACGGAGACGGTGCTGACCTGCGCGGACAGACGCAAAAGGAGCAGCTTGCCGTTCTGGGCAGGTTCCGTCAAGGCACCACCAACATCATTGTTGCCACCTGCGTTGGCGAAGAAGGCCTCGATATTGGCGAGGTCGACCTGATCATCAACTACGATGCACCATCGTCTCCAATCCGACTCCTGCAGCGCATCGGAAGAACCGGGCGTGCACGCCGAGGCAAGGTCATTGTGTTTCTGGCGAAGGACACTCGTGAGGAGAACTCGTACAAGACAGCTCAGAACAAGTACAAGAGCATGCAGAAGAGGATTGCGTCGGGAAAGGGCCTGATTCTTCGCGCAGACCTGAGCCCTCCAATGGTGCCCCCGTCGCTACCGCCTGGAGTGCCATCTCGAACCGAAATACACCTGTCGAAAGCTGATATCTCCAAGGCTGAAGAGGATGAGCAGCAGCTGGCGGCCAGGTCTTCAAAGTCTAAGAAAGCGGGCGCGGGCGGTCGTGGAAAGGGCAAGCAGAGAGTAGGTGACTCGGCGGGAATTGATCTGCGTGAGTTTGACGAGTATAGCAGCCTGTCGGCGAAGTACCAATCCGGATTGCATACGAGCTCAACCAACGGCCATGGCTTCCAGTCAGCTGTAAATACCTCGCACATGGGCAAATACCAGTTTACAGCTGGATCGGAGTCGCAGACTGTTGCTCGCCTACTTCAGCACGGCGTTGCTTGGCAATCTGCCACATCTCCTCAATGCTTGGTGCCGCACTCGGCTCGGTCGACCATGTATTCCAAGATCATGTCGGGTCTAGAAAGTGCACGCTTCAGCCATGATCTGGAAACCAGTCAGCCCAGCAGCGAAGCCAAGAGCCATTTCTGCATGCCTGATATGCCAACAGCTAATGGACGCGCAAACATTGGTGGCCCAGGTGCAGCGAGTGTGCCATCCCGGAAACCGGGTGCTATCTCGAGCGGCAAGCCACGGCCAAAGCTCAGCAGACGGCCACATGGATCAGATTCCTCTGATTTTGACAGTGCAGCCAATGTGCTGGGTGGCAGCGACGACGGCAGTGGTGGTGATTTGGACGACATTGACGCGATACTGAGAGGGCCGCCGCCACAGAAAGAGCGCACGGCAAACCCCAGTAGGCTAGATGCCACCGACCCGCAGAAAAAGGACAAGGCGATTGAGGATAAAGGCGTGGTCAAAATTGATTCTTCTCCACTGACCGAGGAGCTCAGATTCCCTAGCAACAGCATCAGTAGCTACCGTTACGCTGGTGAACGTCCTGCAGCGGCACGGCCAGATCGCCTGCCCATTGCACATACCCCAGCGAAAGTGCCGATGTCGGCTAAGCGCAAGTCGCCTGCACCCACCACAAAGCCATCGCCATCATCTGCTGGCAAGCCACGCCGTAGGAGCAGCGGCGAGATGGCTCACAAGAAAACACCCTCGTATCGCAATCTTCTCGAGTCCATGGACAGCTTGGTCAAAAGCGGCAAAGCCAGACGTGCATTTGACTGGTCACTCGCGGTGGACTCAAAGCTGGTCGAGGAAGCCAAGAGCAGAGGTGTTGATCTTCAGCTCAACATGGTCGCTGATCTAGATGGCTCCGTCGAGGCACCAGTGGCCAACCCAGTAGGGTCTCTTTTTGGCAATATTGGAGAACCTGGCGCGTTTGACAAGATATTTGATGAAGCTGGCGCGCTTTCGTCATTTAGCGAGCATCTAAGCAACGACGAGAGTAGCGATGAGGTGGATGGTGGCACTGCATGGCCGGTGCACCCACTGCAAGGAGAAGCACACAAGCTTTGTGAGGACAGCGATCTAGAAAGCAGTATAGGTGCTGATAACAAAGCCCTGGAGTGCAACGGCGACGATCTACCTACTCAGCCGATCCCCGAAAGCCCGCCTGTACTAGCGGCGCACCGCGACACAGAGCACCGGGTACATTCAGGTAATGAGCCAGCGCCCGATCCGAAACCTGGTGTCCGCGCTGATATCTGGGGCAGTGAGGACGACGATCTGCTCGCGCTCGACATGGCCGATGTAGACATGCTTCTCTTGTCTGACGGCGACGGCGACGGCAGTGGCCCGAGCTGCGCAACAGCCAAAGATCCAGCAGCCCGTCTCCCCTGCCCGCCTGTAGGCACGCCAAATGTTGCTGGCACCAGTACTCTGCAGCAGAATCAGAACAATCTGGTGCAAAAAACACATCAGGTTGCCGAGGTCATATTGTCATCTTCGCCGCAAATACCATCCTCCCCGCTGCCAGAGGCAGTTGTTAATAGCAGAGCAGCAGCCACTGCCTCGCAGAGCAGGCCCTTGGATGCTCCTGAAGTGAGCTGTCCGTCATCATCGTCGCCAGTAAGAGTGCGAGGCAGGCGGCTTGTCCGCGGAAAGCCGGTCGCCCAGGTAACAAGCGCACCAGACAGCCCAGCAACACCGATCAAAAGGATCCAGCCAGAGAGGAAAGGGAAAAAGCGGAAGCTATGTGTGCCACAGCCTCAGCAGAAACGGGCATGCCGCAACCAGTTCATTGATGCGGAAGCAGGGATCAGCGACGATGAGGAAGATGAAAAGGGTGGTGCGGCTCGCAACCACCGCCATTTTGCTGGACACAACGATGAGGACGGCATCGACGAAGACGACGATCTGGATCAGGACCTGTCGAGCTTTATTGTAGACGATGAGCATGTGGAGTTTGACACACCAGGGAACCAAGAGTTTGGCAGAGACGACGTGTCTCCCGATCGCGACGAGCATACGCCCCGGCGTATTGGCGATTTTTACCGCCAGTCGCTGGTCAGCCCAACGACGCCGGTCACGGAGATCATGCGGAAGCTGGCTGAGCGGGAGAAGCAGAGACGGTGGGTCAGCGATACGCCGACCAGGGGCGGGTTGGCGGCAGCCAGCGGCCAGCTGTTTGTTCAGAGTAATTCGGGCGCTGTGAACGACCACAGCGATCTGTGGGAGGAGCCAGAAGACGGAGGCGGTGCATTTGCGGCTACCAGCGGCGATGAATCATCCGACTTTGAGCGTGCAGAGGATCTGTTCACACAGCTGCCCCGAGCGAGGTAACGGGCTTGCACTGAGCCACTTAGCACATGCACACTGTTGATGTTTAGCTGGTGAAGCGTCCATGAGTGTGATGGCAAGGAGTTTATGGCAGTGTTTGCATGTGCCGCTTAAGAAACATGTACCAACACGCAGACATCTGGTGTGCAAGGGCCATGGGTGTCTATGGTGTCTTGGCGCTCATTCCGACAGTGGCCACAGGCCAGCAAATTAGAATGGACTCGATAACCGGGAGAACGAATGCGGCGGATGCAATGCAGGAAAGCCACCGATGCAAATGTGCATCCAGCAGCGGACTTTTTTTTTGCCCAGCCGCTCTTGAATCCTACTATCGTGGTGGATCTACGTGTCGATGGCGAGATAGATAAGCACTGCCAACAGTACACTCCAGTCTGCCAAATAAGATGTCTGCGCCGTGTACATGGGGGCGTAGATGGGTTTTGACATAACCACAAAGCGCGTACACACCCACTCCCTCCTCCCTGCCCGCCCTGCTTTTGTAAATAAAAAGGCAGCATCCGTTGCATGTGACCCCTGTATGTGTGCCTGGAGGCAGCAGCATGGAGTGTGTGGAATGCAGGAGCGAGCTACCAACAATGAAGCGCAAGCTTGGCACGCTGTTGCGCCCGTCGGAATAAGGCAGCAAATCAGTGTGGCCAGAAATGAGACCGGGGGATTGGCACCGCTAATGAGTCTTTGCTGCTTGGATTTGCCTTGGTCATTAAACGCGGGTGAATCGGGCGAAGACTGAGTGTACGGCGGCGGTGTTCTACGGATAACCAGGCAGTCTGGGTCCACAGCGAAGCGTGCCTCTGGAATCGGATCAGTCTCTCGCTCTGCTGTCTGCACACCCGACTGAGAGCGTGCCTCACAGTCGCAAATCTTCAAATGCACTGTTTTGTGCGTGTGAAGTGCGCTGCTGCTGGCGAGGGCGAATCAGAGGCCTACTGGAATAGGGGATGGCTGTCAATCTCCAATTGGAGACTGACGCAAGACAGCGCATGAAGTGCGCTCGGTTTATGCCCTGTTTACGGCCCAAACTGCATGCACCTCTGGTAATGCGCACGGTTTGTTGGGCTGTTTCTTGAAGGCTCGATGGGTGGGTGGCCTGCCCATGCGCATTTAGGTGATGCACAAATCAGGACCCAGCAAGAGATGGCAATGGGCAATGGCTGCTGCTTTCGAAAAGCCGGAGCAGCAGCATTCATTCGACGCTGCATACGGCTGAGGACTGCTTTTCCTGCTGCCAAGAGAGAAGCAGTGGCAGCAGCATTTTTGGGGCGCCGCACGCACCTCGGCCTTCTACCGGTGAACGCCGTGAGAAACAAGAGCACGCAGATGTGGCCGGGGTCGTTCGCACCGGGAACAATGGCCTCTGCTTTTTTTTGCAGCCCGTCCGTGTTCCCTCTTTTCCCGCTCTTTTGTTCATCAGCGCCTTTCAGCTGGATCCTTTGTACACACTGTTTACGCGGAGCTACCAACCTGTTTCGCTGTTTCTCCATTCCCAGGACACACACACACAAATAATCGTCCGATTCACCGTCCCGCCAGCCAAGTAGTGCGCTGGACTGCAGAAAATAAAAGGTACCTTGTCCCATTCTTGCTTCTGCTAGTGCAGCTGCGTTCAGGCGAGGTGAGGACTCCCAGGCGGGCTGTGGGTGTGTAGACGCTGCATCAGTGCGATCCGCCTCCACACACCCGCCGCACCTCGCAGCGGCTTTGCAACCTGTTTCCATGCACCAGAAACGAAAGGAGCAGCGCGCTATCTCGACTGCTATCTGTCCAATTGCCGTTCATATAAAGGCTGTTCGCTAGTAAACGCGAGCATCACGCCCCCGCACACAGACACCCGCCCTAGAAAGGGGGCAGCAGGCGGGAATCCCTGTGTGTGCATGAGGCCGCTGATGCGCGCGTTCATCCAAGAACACAGCGCCTTGCTCGCTTGGTGTGCGCATGCTCATTGTTTCGCATTTATTTGCTGCCCGGAATGCAAGCCGCCGATGCAATCAAGATTATTTGCTCTGGACGGCTGTATTGCGAGTGGTGATTTGTTTTCCTCTCTCACGCCCCATGTCAAGCAGACAATGGATCCCCTGCTGCGCGCTTTGCCTTGGGCACCCCGTGTGCTCTGCGGACCGCGTGGAGACGCTGGATATAAGGGCGCTGTGGCCGCATAGCCCCCACGTCCCAGAGCTGCCTCTTTTCTCCTCCTCTCTTCCCTCCGTTCCCCCACACGCATCCGCCTCCTTTCTGCGCTCAGCAGACAGAAGCTACAAAGCACTAGCGAAATCTAAGGCTCGCCTCTATTTGGCTGACATCGAGTTGGTTCTGATTTCCTCATCTTCTTTTGGGAGCAAGACCAGCACAAAAAATTACTCCCTCTGCACTTGTACTATTACTCTTTTCCACACCAGTCTGCAGCCAGCAAAGCAGCAGCCAGACATCCCCCACCCACCCGTTAAGGCAGCCAACCCCCCACCCACACACCCACCCACATAAATAACCCTTTCTCTTTTTCTTCCCTCGCTCATGGACCCAACACGCTACTTTGCCTCTCAAATATTAACGCAGGACATTGACCGCAAGCCCAAGAACGGCAACTCGTTCTCAGACATGACGCTCGGCCAGATTTCGCTATTCAAGCTCTCCACATCCACGGGCAACGACCTCGAGCACCCCGTGCGGCCCAACGAGCGGTTCTCGGGCGTCCTCGTCGTGCAGCTCACACGGCCCCTCCACGCATCGCAGGTGGTCCTCGAGTTCACAGCAACAGAGCGGCGCCTGGCCGCGCTCAAGGACAACACCAGATTCGTCAAAACGCCAATGTTCTCCGTCGACCTTGTGCTGTGGAGACCCACAAACAAGGGGCCCAACCCGTCCTCCGTCCTGGCAGACGGCATCCATGTGTTCAACTTCACCTGCCAGATGCCGCACCTCAACTACCCACAGTCCATCCAGCGCGTCGAGTACGACTTCAGCTACATGCTCCGGGGCAAGGTGCTGGTCCCGCTGGATCGCGAGGGGGACAGGGTGGCGGCGATAGTTGAGAAGGAGGTGCACTTTGCGCCCATCGTCACGCAGACGCTGAACGCCGACCCGCTGAACATTGTCGAGACGCTGTGCTTCGAGAAGAAGGGAAAGAAGGGCAAGCCGGCGGTTGAACTTCGCGCGGCTATTACCGGACACCAGGTGATTCCGGGCTCAAAGGTGAGGATCGACATGTCAATCAAGGAATTGTCGTCGACAAGCTGGACAAAGGTCGTTGCCAGGCTGTTTGAGCGCACCAGCTGCAGAGAGTCCACAAAGGGCGCCTTTTCGCAGCCATTGTGGTCCACCGACCGCGAGCTCGCCAGCACCGAGCTTGTGCGCTCCTCCGTGTACAACTTCTTCATCAACGACGAGGTCATCGGCAAAAACAACACCGAAACGACCACATCGGCGGGCGAGACCATCACCAGCGAGGTGCTCAACTTCACCGTCCCGCTCATGCCGTGCAGCCCGCTGGGCAGCGACCACCTGGAGTTCATGCACTACATCCGCCTGGACGTCATCCTGCCCAACTGGCTCTCCAGCGATCGGTCCGTCTACACCGAATTCCCCGTGCAGCTGATGACCTGCGACCCGCGCGGCGCCGTGAGACTGCTGAACCGCCAGACCTCCTTGATCAACCTCGAGCGCAACTACACGGACGGCGGCGACAGCATCAGCGTCAGCTCCACTCAGAACACCCTCAACCGGCCGCAGTCGCCGCCCTCGCTGCACAAGTCGCCAAGCATGGCGCTTGAAAGCAACCAGGCCATTGTCAACTCGCTCCCACCCACCTACTACGAGGTCCACCCGGTGCAGCGGCCCCTGCCAGTGCTCTCCCTGCTCAAGCAGGTCAACGCCACCAGCCCCGTGGAAGCCGCGCAGGACTCCTCGAGCACCCAGCGCCTGTCAAAGCTCTCGCGGAGCACTCGCCACACGACAATGTCGAGCTTCCACAGATCCGAGCACAGCATCGACGGGCGCTCGGTTGTCTCGTCGCAGGGCACGGGCGACGACATCGGCGAGGAGAAGTACCGCGCACGGCCACTGCCCTCTGCCCCCGCAGCTCCGCTCACGCCGCCGCCGCCGCCGCTGCCCTCGATGCCGATGCCCGGCCCCATGCCCAATGTGCCACCGCCGCTGCCCACTGCGCCGATGCCCGGCTCCATGCCCATCTCGCCGCCGCCGCTGCCCTCATCGCCGATGCCCAGCTCGGCGCCCGCATACTCGTCGGCATCCGTCCTGCCTTCGCGCCTGCCCGGCTCCGCCGCACCTCCGTCGACGGCCAGCACCAACTACCAGCCGCACATTCTCCAGAGACAGGGGTCTGGCGGGCCAGCACATGCGCTAAACGGCGCGCCTCTGATGATGTCGCCCTACATGCCGAACGCCACGGACCAAACAAGCTACGACCCAATCGCCGCGCAGTACTCGGCCCCCTTGAATGGCAGCTACCAGGGGTACACGCTAAACGCCCCTGCGCCCACCGACATGTCCCCTCCCACATCAGCGTCCTCCCTGCCGCCACCGATGCCGCCCACGGTGCTGTCACGCGGGCTGTCAATGCCAAACCCATCAAGGCCCAAGCAGCGGCCGCACACCACGATGCCCCAGGCTCGGTCAAAGTCCCCCATATCGCCAGCACCCAACGACCCGCTGGTGGACGATCAGTCGAGCGACGACGACGCGGGCTACTTCAAGGCATCGACGGCGAAGCGGTCGATGGAAAGGGAGCGGCCGAGCGAGAAGAGCATCTTCAGGCTGCGCAAGAACTCGTCGATCAAGCACTCGCGCTGAAGGCAGAGGATGCGCGGAGGAGCCGCCCTTGTCAATGCGCAGAAGCGGTGAACCAGCCCGCCAAAGATAACGGCATCCCCTACCCCCAGCCCCGCCTTCACCAAGCACCGGTGCGCAATTGTATGTGCGTGTGACGCACTGGCATGCTGCTTCCCATTGATACCACTTTCTGTATTTGTAAATCCTCTTTTCTCTTACTCCGTTTGTTATCCGCAATGCGCTTACGAAGCGTAACGACACCAAAAACAAAAACAAAAACAAAACACCAGCGCCAAAACAAGGCCGAGCGGCAGGGAGAATGAAACAGGGAATAGACACGGAATTGGGTTATGCAAATAAAACAAGGGGTGGGGGATGTGTGCAGAAGAAGGGGGTAAGAATATGCTGCTGGTAGTGGTGTGTCTGCATGTGTGCTGGTGCTGGTGCCAGTGTCAGTGCTGGCAGAACCTCGCTTTATCGCCGCCTATGTAGCGTTTCATACAAGTCAAAGCTGAGCTCCGCCACCTCGCACAGCACACCCGACTGCGACCCAAACTCAGGATCCGCCCACAAGGGCACCTCCATCTGCTGCCTTGCGCTGTCAGGCTTGCGCCACGTAGGTATATACACGCCCTGGTCATCATCCATGGGCTGCCGGCTCTGCTGCGCAAGTGGCTGTGGCACAGGCAGGCGCTGTCCAGCGGCCGCCGGCGGACGTGGGGAACATGCATTCGGCTTGTTGAGTCCGCTGCTGTTCTCGTCGCTGTCTGATGAACACGGGTCTCTGCGGATGGTTTCAAAGAGCGCTGCATTGAGCACCAGGTTCTCTGCGAACCCCGAGAACCGCTGCTCGGGAGTGATCCACGTAGCCGTCGCCCTGAACTCAGCCGGCGCCGGAGGGGGCACTGGTGGCGGCGCGGAGTCGGCTGGGAACGAGCTTGGTGGCCGAGCCCGTGGCCGCGGGGGTTGCAGCGAAATCGGGCTGCCCGACATGAACGACGCCGCGGGTGGGTGGGCTGGTGACCGCTTGTACGAGTCAAGCTCCATCTCGGCGTATGCGTATAGCGCCGATGCTTGGTGTTGCGGGGATGCGGGGCTGCTCGAGAACACCGACTGGCTCAGCGGTGGCGATGACGCCTCCCTACCCTGTCCATCGCCTCCAGGTCTGCCTGGAGACACTTCTTGCGCAAGGTTGGTGTGTGCCTTTGGCACGCGGCGCAGACGCGACCCCACGGACTCGGGGCTCAGAGACAGCGCGCTGTCGGCGGCCACACTGGCAGCCAGAACGACGTCGTCCATTGCAGCAGGCTCGATGTTTGTAAACTCGCTAACAATAAGCGGCAGCGTGGTGCTGCTTGTTGCATGCTGGCTGCAGCCTGCCTCTTCATCGTTCTTTCCCCTGCGCGTCTGTGGCTCTTTATCTGCAGCAGGCTTCATTGCGCCTCCAGGAGCAGCTGCTGCCTTTGAATGCCCGCTAGATACCCGGAGCTCTGACATTGAGTGAGCCAGGTCCCGTTCAGCCACTTGTGCTGGCGACTGTGCTGACGAGGGATCTGCCTCCTCGGGAACGACGGAGAGTCTTGTGCTGTCGTGTTCGCTGCTGCCGCTCTTGCTGCTGTGATTGGCCTCAGCATTTGCTCGACTGGTAGACTCGGCCAAATCCAGACTGCTTCTTGTTTCGACCACAATAACAGGCGCATCAAACCCTTCCTCGCTCGCGCTGCTTTCTGCTGACCGCACAGACCTGTAAGAGGCCCCGCTCCCGCTGCTCTTCTTGCTCCCCAGACTCAGCGACCTCTTGACAAAGGTCAAAGCCTTCTGGCTTCGCCGGCGGTTCGCTGCCAACTGCTCAAACCGCTGCGGGGGCAAGCAAATGCTCAGGTACCTGCTGGACACCACCGCTGAGCATGCGTGGACAGGGCAGACCACAGTGCTGGCGCGCGTGGCCGACAGCAGGGTTTTGACGTGCGACTGCACACAGCTGAAACAGAGCGAGTGCCCGGCGTCGCACTGCACCGTCCAGTCCAGACCCTCGTGTCGGGTGCATGTGAGGCACATTTTCACGTCTTCGTCGGACGACGCCGTCGACGACGAGGTTTTGGGTGTCTGGCTCGATGGCATTGTGTTCTTTCTGCTACGGGCGCCTGTTGTTCGGCCGTCGTCGTCGTCGTCCGATAGCACTTCGGAGATGCTGAGCGCCTTGGCAAGTGGGGACTTGGGTAGCGTGCGTGGGATGCTGTGCACCGGCGACGCCAGCGGAGACGCGATAGGGGGCGGCGGCTGGGGCCGGACGTTGCCATTGCGCGACACGCCTGTCCGCGAGTCTCTCGCCATCAGCCTGCGCTTGGTGAGGTACCGCTGCTGCTTCTGAGTGTTGCCAAGCATTGCCTCGTCGGGCGCGTGGAGCACCGATGCGATGTTGTACGGGTGTGCACCACCCATCATGTGTCGCTGCTGGTGTGGCGATGTGGGCGAGCCGACCTTCATCCTGCGCACTTTATGAATCAACGACTTGGCTCTATTACAAATGGTCTGAGGACGGGGAGAAAGTGAAGGCGAGAACGACGAGTAGAGCTGGGGAGAGAGCAAGGGTGGGCCAGCTTGCCCACTGGGCTCCGCATTATGCGAGGAATATGCATCACTCAGGACCTGATGGGGCAAGATTGTCGCTGCATCGCCCGTGCTGACCAGCCCGTGATTCACCAGTGGCGGTTGGCTGCCACCCTCGCCAGCAGCGGTGGCAATGGGCGGGTGGGTGGACGACGGAGCGGTGAATCCCCTTCGACGCTGGTGGACCGTGCTTGGGGCGCTTCTGTGGGCTGCGTCGCTGTTTTGCCGGTGCCGCCGCAAGGCGAACAGACCGCCCCGTGGGCTGGCAGTCGATCGCTGGAGCATGCCGCGAACACCCAGCTTGGGTGCGGTTTGGGACCCTGGATACTGTTGGCTGCTGGAAGCGTAGGAGAGCATGGGGTCCGAGGGAGCGTCGTTGGCGTTGACCTTGACCCAGCTGGACTCATGCAGCCCGCTTTCTACCCAGCGGAACGTCTTGGATGCAAACAAGTGCGGTTGGACTTCCTGCTGTCGTCGCACATAGTCATACATGCTGGTGCGGAATACGGGGGGAAGCCGGTGCGCGGAGACTAGTGTAGATAATGAATAGGCAGGCGAGAATGGAAAAGGGCTGGATAATGGCGAGGGGTGGAGGATGTATGATGGCTAGTCCTTGCTTACGCTTGAAATAGACTGCAGCGCTCTTTTTTCCGTCTGCCAAAGCGTGTGGGCAAAGTTGGAAACTGCGCAGAGACAAACAGTGAAGCAGAAAATGCGTGGTGCCCAACACCAGCCAGCAAAGGGAAAAGAAATAAATAAAAAAGAAGGGCTAGATGCGGCGAGAAAGCGGCAGCAAGCTGGACTGGGTTCATACAAGCAAACTTGGGCTGCCTTTATATCATGTCCTCCCTCCCTCTTCCAAATCGCCCCCCTCCTCCATTGTCCTTTGTTTTCCTCCCTGCGCTTATCCAACACATACCTCGTGTTTGTCCCAGAGTGGAAGTAGCGGCGGAGGAGGCGGAGTGCGCAACCAAATGGCTTCTCCTGCCCTCTTCATTATTCATTCACTGCTATGGTTGTGTTTGTTGGCCCGCATTTGCTGTTTGCAAGAAAAGCGCCCTTGTTTGCTGATTAAAGGTGCCTACCACATGCCATATGCATGGTGACTTGTTCCCAGTGCTGCTTGCAAACCACCGCAAGGCGCGATGTGCGAGTTTTGAATAGCGAAGTGGTGGGGATGGTGCCAAGCATGTATGCACTCTTGCGCTATCCCAACACTGGCATGCATTCCAGCAGTTTGGCGCACCTTCAGATCAACGAGACGGAGGAAAAGCAGCAAATTTGGGCAGCTCAGGAGCTTCCTTGCTGCCACGATTCAAGGGCTTGTCCGCTGTGTCTGTGGCGCCACATTCGGCA
>MU603971.1:120086-136566 GCA_025201845.1 Martensiomyces pterosporus
CTGATGCTATTCGACTTGTACTTCTGAAATCCACGCCAGCAGCTGCGAGTCAGGCGAGAGCATGTCGAGTAAGACTGGAGGATCATGCGACACTGCTTTTCTCTGTGATATTATCGTATTATATTTCAAAGGCGGTGCCTCATTCAAAAGTAAGAAAGGTTATGTGGGTGGGAAAGCTCCACATTAGATGATGGCCTCAATGTTTCCAATGGCCCAGTAGAGGAGCTGGTAGCTCAGGCCAGGGTATCCCAGGTGGTCCAGAATGCTCAGCTGGAGTGGGCCCAGACTGTCCTGGCATGCCTTGTTCTCGCCGTCGCTGCCGCAGAACTGTGTTTTGCCGCTAGGAGTGTACCACACCTCCTGCGAGTGCTGCTCGAATCCCATCACCTGCAGCGGAACCTGAGGAACCAGATCTCCCTTGTTGACAACACGGTAGATGGGGAATGGCTGCTTCGACATCCAGGCTGCAAATGAAGGGTTGCCAACACGAGGCTCGCCGTAGGTGTACAGCTCCATCTTGCTAACCCACTCGGGGTGGGTCACAGCAAAATCGGCTGCACCAACTGCTGCCTCGGCACCGCCAAGGGAGTGGCCAGTCAGCACAATCTTGTAGTCGGGGTACTTCTGGACGAGCCCTGCAACAACGCTCTTGATCTTGTCAGCGGCCGCGCTGTATGCACTGAGGAACCCAACGTGCACGGCGGAGCCGTCAACCTGCTTGGGCCAAGGAACAGGGACAAATGTGAGATCCGCGATCCAGTCCATCAGGATTGTGCTGCCGCGCCAGCTAACAATGATCTCCTTTGTGTCATCCTTGTGGGCAACAAACCCGTAGCTGGGAACACCGGACACATCCCAATGGTAGTCAACGACAGTGCCCTTGGTGTCGGAAGACCAGCAGTTGATCATGCAAGTCCACGACTTGTCACGGACCTTGTACGCGGCACCGGCATACCTGGCATACTTGATGAGAGTGGCACTGCTGGTGGTCCCGGTTTGGTTGTTTGCAGGGTAAGGAGCAGCAGCAGCAATCGCGTTAACAGCACTGGCGTTCTGTGCCGCATAGGCGCTCTGAACTTTGCTGAGGATGTCGGCGGCTTGGTTGGAATTGAACAGCGCATAGCCGCTTGAGGTGTCACGCACTTGGAATGCAGGCGCACCGGAGACAGTTGCTGCAGCCAGTGCAGTGATGAAGACGAGCGAGTTCTTGAGTACCATGGCTGGCAAGGAGGTGGTCGGTTGGCGTAGAAGTAGCAGTCGGGGCAGGCAGATGTTGGACTGGAGCACTACTGATTGGTGGAAGGGGTGGCTTGGAATGCGCAGACGTTGGAGTTGATGGCTGTCTGTGTGATGAGCCCTGGGACAGCGACAGCCATCACGCTGGCGTTTTATATGCTGACCACCGATGCGCTGATGTCTTCTTTGTCCAGCTGGAATGTACATGGCAGCGCTCAATACAGGTGCACCTTGATTTCCACTCATTTTCTTGCTATTCTAGCCACGCTGCAGGCTTGCCACGAACCCCCTTGACACAGCCGCATACATTGACTTGCTCCTAATTGGGGCTGCCAGCGGAAGCAAACACAAATATTGCTGCGTTACACGAAATCCCAGGAATTTTTTAAAAGGGCATGCTCGTTCCTGAATGTCAAGAGGACGAATGTATCCGCACGATTTGCACCCGTCTGCACGCCTTGTCTTCTGACCACCCACTCTATGCTGGTACCTTCACATGCGCTCCACGACCTCGACGGATTGACTGATCACGCAGAAACAAGGGGCAGTGGAACAAACAATAATTACCAACAGTGCGATCAGGGATTGAATGTCTAGCCGCGGCAAACATGCCGTAACGGGCAGGAGCCTCTCCCGACCTGTCCGTAGAACCTGGACATACGAGGGTGGCACAAAGGAACTAACACCTTGCCAGTTCTGGCAGCATGCTAGAAACCTTGCTATCTAGCACCATCCACTCTCGGTATTTCCGTGGCAAATGCGTGGGTGAGTCAGCACAGATGATTTCCGCTCGAGTGGCAATCGCTGTGCGACACAAAAGCCAAACCTAGGCCACGAATCGCCTTGGCCACGTCCTGGCCACACAAAGCAAATGTCTGCACATATGCTCGTGCATATATCTATTCTGCATCTTCAGTTCGGCCAGGGCGCTACTGCAGTAAAGAGAAGTGGTCTGAATTGCTGCATTTGTCAGATGATGTGGCCTGTCAGCGAATTCACCAAACACCCATAGCGCGCTGCTGCGGGCAGGGACGTGGGTTTGCAGCTGCCTGGCCAGACCACCACACAGGCCACAGCTTTCTGTGCTGTCACTCACCAGCATGCACAGAGGTTTGCCTATAGCTGCCACTTCATGTGCTGAGGCATTGCTCAGCCGACATGGCCATCCACGCCCACAGCAAGGATTATGTGTATGCTGCTTCAGCAGTCGTAGACATGCCTACTGCGCTGAACCATGCCACAAACCACAATGCCATGTTGGGCTGACAGAGTGTGCTGCATGCATGCAAGTTGCTGGTATCATACTTGTTTTTGGCAGATTCATGGTGTGTGGCCAACAGCTCCATGGCTAACTCGTTTATAGTGCAATATGCATTCATTAGAGCGGGATGGAAAGGAAAAGGAAATGATGGGAATGTAGGGAGGCACCACGATGGAAAGCCATTCAAGGCACCCTGGCACCCAGGTGGGTGGCGTGTAAAGCGCAGAATGCGAGCTACGCATGCGTCTGGCCGAGGGTGTTTAGTAGACGTTGTACTCAAAGTACAGCCCGGGATACTCGTTGTGCTGCAGAACGCTCCATTGGATGGGCAGGAGGCTGTCGGAGCAGCTGGGGTTCTCGCCAGTGCTTCCGCAGAAGTGGGTCTTGCCGTTGAGATCGTACCACACCTCCTGGGGCTCATGGTAGTAGTTCATCCAGGTGAACGAGGCATGGGGCACAAGGTCTCCCTCGTTGACTACGCGGAAGATGGGGAAGTTCTGCTTGGCAAGCCAGTTCGAGTGGATAATGTTGCCAACGCGAGGCTGTCCGAACGTAACGAGCATCATGCGGGACTTCCAGCTGGGGTTGTTGGCGGCGAAATCGGTAGCAGCAACAGCAGCCTCGGCTCCACCGAGCGAGTGACCAGTGATGACAAGCTTGTAGTCAGGGTATTGCTGGAGCAGCTTGGAAACAGTTGCCTTGACGTCGTCCTTGGCTGCTCCGTAGGCGACCAGGAATCCAGTGTGCATCAGCGAGCCAGGAACACTCAGCGGCGATGGGAGCTGGGCGAAGGTGAAATCATGGATCCAGTCTCCAATGGTGATGCTGCCGCGGTACGCAACAATGATCTCCTTGGTGTTATCGTTGGTTGCAATGTAGCCCAGGCTGTCGGGGGCAGTCTTGGTCCACTGCATCTGGACGACAGTTCCGTTGGTTGATGGCACTTGGCAGTTAAGGTGGCACGTCCATGCGGTAGTCTTGACCTTGTAGGCAGCGCCAGCGTACGTGGCATAGCGCTGGAGGTCGTATTCGCTCATTGTTCCGACCTGGTTGTTGCTGGGTGCCAGGCTGGCGAAAAGCCTGTCCAAAACAGGCGGGTCAGCGGTGTTGATGTTGCCGTTCTGCTGGTAAAGGCTGAGGATGGAGCTGGTGATGTTTCTTGCCTCAGCCTCTGGAATGTTGCTGACGGCACCGGTGCTGCCAGTGCTGCCATCGCGGCGCATAGGTGCGTTAAGTGGGGAGGCGCCGACGTTGGCCAGGGAAGCCAGCGACGCGAAAACGAGGAGAGACGCCTTGACCAACATCGTTGCTGTGTATATATTCGGCTACTAGACGAGGCGGCGTGGTGGGTGAATCAGTGTGAGTAGCTTCTTTAAAGATGCGCTGTGCTTTGGACGATGGAGCCCCCAGGACACTCGCCCAGTCTGCTTGAGTATATATACCCAGCGCTCTCTTTGGGCTCTAAGCAAAATGCTCTTGCTTCACTCGTCTTGCTTTCCTGCACCCTGCTATCATCAGCCTGCCCCTCCTTCTGACCGTTCCATCCTCTAGCTGGCCAGATCGGCATAAGGGAGCGGCACGCGATTGACTACAAAAGCAGGCTCCCCAGTGTGCGTACATGTACAGCACCAAAAAGGAGACGCTGCCAATATGGCGCTTGTGCAACCATCGCCTTGCAGTGGGCAAGGCTTTTCCAGGAGCATCAGCCTCCGGTTTCCTCGTGAAACTGGCAGCAATCTCCCAATCGGCCAGGAAAACGCAGACCAGCAGCCAGCCAGACGGAGGTGCACACCACAGCTGCCCCTTGCCCATGCACCGCACTCCACTCCCAGGCTCTATTTCCCTCCTTTTGTACGGCATTTGCCACCTTGTGAGCCGGCGGTGTGCTCATGCCCACTTCAGCAGACCGAATTGGCTAAAGACGTCATCCAGGGAGAGCTCCGCCCGCATGTTGCTCAAGCTGTGTGTTCCAAACATGCTTCAGGGCCTCGTGACTCTGCGCCTCTCTGTCGCCAGGAACTTGCTGAAGCAACGGACAGGCACCTTTATAGAGCAGCTCCCCCGCCTGACTCCTGATGGCATACAGCAGGGCGCACTGGCAGGTCAGCTGCCTGCGTGTCCAGGGAATACTGGCATCTGAATGCGTGCATTTTCCACCAACCTCGTCTATTCCCGTTGGAGCACAAATGGCAAAGTCGCCGCAGGAGACAGCACGCGAGGGGGGCTACAACCGCTCCCGAGTCAGTGCTGGACGATCGATAACATAGCGTCTATATTTGGATGTCGCTCTAGTTTTGGTGGCTGGCCCTTCCCCCGCATCAATAATCGCCAGATCTCCGCGCAGCGCATTCTCGCCAGTGCCGCTCACACGCACCCGCCGTCCCATTGCTGAGCTGAGCCATGCGGGTTCATGAAGGTAGGGGGCACTGTACATCCCACACCACCTCCCTCGCACAGGCACAGCGCCATCCGTCTGCAGGCAGGAGCGGTATGGCGCTTCATGGACATGCATGTGAAATGCGCTGATCCAACAGCTCCACAATTCCACAGGATAGGCGGAGCGACCGCACGCAGAGGTATTGATTCTGTATTTGGAATGGCATCAGGGAAAAGAAGGGAGTGTTTACTTTTTCAGTGTGCGCTGCTTCTCGGCATGCTCAATAATCTTCCGCTCAACAAACAAGCCCTTGCGCTTGCGCACCTTGTCCATGTACTTTTTGGCAACGTTGTCCCTGTCGGCCTTTTCGCCGAGATCCTCGAGCTCCTCCTCGGTGGTGGGCACCCAGAACGGGTCGGTGTCCAAAGGCTCAAATCCACGGAAAATAAGCAAAGGGATTGCAGCGCCAGACGTGCGCTTGCGGATTTCGTCAGCAAACCCAAAGGACTCGACAATCGGAATGGCTGCCCTGATCGTAAAGTAGGGCGTGCCCTCGCGCATTTCTTCAGACAGGATTCGGCCGCGGCGGCGTGCAATAACTCCATACACCTTTCCCAACACTTCCGACGTTGCCTGAATGTCGCAAGTGTACATGGCCAGGTACAAGCGCGGCGACCAATGCAAGAACCCGGCCTTGATAGCGTCCCTGACCGTGGATATGATTTGGCCAGAGAGCACGCTAGTGCTGGCAACATTGGCACCACTGCTACTGCCTCCAGCGCCATTATCAGGTTCCGCATCTCTGCTGCTGCTGCTGAACACAAAACTCTTGATGGTGACGGCAGTGCCAACAAGTGGCTCAAAGCACACCGGGCCAGATCGAGTGGCCAGCTGGAACCCAGTGTTTACAGACTCCTCGAAATCGCGAATTGTGTAGCCAGCCTGTGCAGCGCTGTCAGCCAGCTGTCCTGCCTCTGGTGCGTCACCATCGATATTGCTATCTTCGCCATCAGAGAGCATAGGCGTCGCTGCTGACGATGATTCTGGGATTGGCTTGTTGGAGAGCTGCTTAAACCAGCTGTCGTTGGGCTTGCTCGATTGCTCCAAAACGCTCCTGGAGTAAATCAGCATATTAGGCCCAGTCATGCTGGGGCCAAACGACCTTACGCCGGCGTCAGTGGCATACTCGACGCGCTGAGGCTCCCAGCCCTTCGCCTTGCGGAAGCCAGATCTCAAACGGGTTTGCAGCCAGGGTCCAAGATCGGCAGCGGATGAAGGCTTAACAGCCTTCGCCTCTCCACTCTCGTTCTCGCTGTCACTCTCCTCGTTGGCTGCAACTACAGCATCGTCTTCGGCCTCGTCGTTGCCCAGAGCTTCAGAGACACCAGCCAGGCGCCGGCGTCTTTGCGATGAGGATGCGAGGTTGACGACACGCTGGATATCGCCCTCGTGTCTGAGAAGGAATTTTGTCACCTTCTGTGGAAGAGGCTCGACCTGTACCGTGATGGTGACTTGGCCATTAGCTGTGGTAAGCGTGACCTCGCCACGAGGCGGACCATCAGCAGTCTTTGTGTGCGGCTCGCCAGACTCCGTAGTATCGCTGGTCCTCTGAGTGGTATTTGAGATGATTGCAAGCGACTGGCCACTCGATCCGACCTCCCCCAAGGCAACGCCTGGCTGAGCATGCTGGCGCACAATACCCTCTCTGAATGGCACAATGGGCTCCGAGACATGGATCTCACATTGCGCAAATCGCTCGCGAAGGTCTTTCAAGCACCGCTCCAGATGAAGCTCGCCGGCAGTCACCAGAACACGCTCTCCAGTGGCTTGCAGGGCAACCTGGACGCAGGGGTCAGCTTGGTTCAAAAGCTCAAGACCGCGAGCAAGCCTGGCCATATCCTGCGGGTTCACGGGCTCCAGTGCGACGCGAACAATCGGGTGTGTCTCGGTGTGCATAGCAGCCAGGTTTGGGCATGTCTGAGAATCACTGGCCAGGGTTCCACTCTTCAAAATGGCACCGCCCAGGCCACGAATGCCAAACACGTTGCCTGCAGGCACCTGCTGCAGAGAGACAAACTCGCGGCCCATCATCATATAGAGCGCACGGACTGTGACCTTCTTGAGATAGCTCTGTGAGTTTGCCTTTTTGGCGCTGTACTTTGGCTGCATAGCCCAAACAGTATCTCCCACGCGAATGACCCCGCTGTAGATTCGGCCAAATCCGACCAGAACCTCGTCCTCGCTGGCATCTGGGTCAGCATTCTCGTCAGCCACACTGGTCTCTGTCGCGCCGTCGCCGCTGCCACCACTGTTGGCGCCGATGCTAAGCTTCTCCTTCATCGCGTCCGCCAAAGAGTCAATGGATACCGGTTGTGAGGTGGCCTCCTGCAATGGCGTTGCGACGCCGCTGCCGGAAAGCGATGCTCCCTCAGACGGAGAGAGCATGGACAAGGGTGTTCCTGTAGCAGATTCGCGACTCAGTGCGAGTTCGCGGCGAACGGCATCTCTGCCACGAGCACGCATCTCATCGGCAGACATGGCCATGCGATCGCGCTGCGACTTGCCCGTGGTGAACTCGGGGAGGGAGCCCCGAGGCACAGAAATAATTTTGCCAATATAAGCAACCAAAGGCGCTGGCTCAGCATCGGATCCAGTCTCGCATCCGTACAGCGCGCGCTCAACATTGTTCTTGGGCTCAGTGGCACTGCGATCAGCGAGCGATCTTGCCTCGCCGTGGACCAAAGGCGGCAGCCTGAGGACCTGGGCAGCAGCTGGCGATGGAAGCTGCTCAACGATAGCGACCATACACGCCTGTGCCAGCGGAAGCCAGCCTTGCATGATGGCAGTCAAGAGAATTCGACGGTCCTTGCTGCGGCGGTCGCGAGGCAGAACCTTGACTTCCAGGGCAGCAATCACCTTGTCGACCTTTTCCTGGTTGGGCTCGACAACGACACTGTCGTACACCTGCCAGATCGGACTCAGACATAGCTGAACAAACAGCGGGGTGGCGGCAGCCGCCTTTCCGGGTCCATACAGCTTGGAGAACTGCTTGCGTGTCAGAACACGGCGGCGGTTCTTGGGATCGATAAAGTAGTCGCCCCACATGAGCGGCTGGAGCTTTGACGGCGACGGAATGCCGAGTTTTTCGGCAAAGATCTGGGCAAAATGGTTGACTCTGAAGGCCCACCCATCAATCGCAGAGCCAAACAGCACGTTGCTTTGCTCGGGGGAGAAATAGATCTGCGAATCGTCCTTCTCCTCCAGGTACCACTCCGACATTGGGGCGTCCTCTCCATGCGCTTCCCTCCACTTTTCCTTTGCCTCCTCGAGCTTGCGCGAGTCCTCAGCGAGTCTGTCTCCCTCCCAAAACCCAGCGAGCACGGCGTTGACCTGCTCGATCAGCTGCTGCATGTGGACGTAGGCTTCGCTAGGCGTCATCTGCCACTCGACAATCAGCCGATCAATCTTGTTGAGGAACAGAATAGGCTGCACGTTCTCCACCCACGCTTGACGCAAAACACTCACGGTCTGCGTGCATACGCCTTCGACCACATCGACCAAAACAAGCGCCCCATCGGAGAGACGAGCAGCCGAAGCAACCTCTGAGGCGAAGTCAACATGCCCGGGGGAATCAATAAGGTTGACAAGGTACTCTGAGGCGACCAGCATTTCGCCCGAATCCGCGCCATCCTCTGCAACATGCGAGTTGGCTGTAGTGGTGTCGTCCGATGCCTTCCGCAGCAGCTTGTAGTACAGGCTGATTCCGCTGCTCTCCATCGTGATCCCGCGCTCTTGCTCGTCCTCGCGGCTATCCAGGTATCTAATCTTTCCGGCAAGCTTGTTCGAGATGATGCCGTTGGTCGCCAGCAGCGCGTCGCTCAGAGTGGTTTTGCCATGGTCAACGTGCGCCAAGACGCAGACATTGCGGATGTTTTGCACGTTCTTCTGTAGCTGTGCAAGTTTTGTGGGCGGAACAACAGGCATTTCCTTATTTTTTTGCTAGCAAAATGAAGGTGGAGTCGACGTTCGTTCTTTTTTTTTTCTGGAAGCAAGCCGGCACTTATCTGCTGTATCTGCAGAAGTGCGCGAGCGTACCTACGTAAAGGAGATATAGTAGAATACAGAAATGTAGAGAGACACAAAGTGCGAAAGAGCAAAAGGCAAAGACACACGGCAAGAAAAAGGCGCTGCCGTAGTCGCTAGCTGAAAACCACTTCTGGGCTAGGGAGAAAATTATGACCAGCGCCGCAGCTGGCGGATTAACACATAAATCCGATGATCCGGAACCGCAGGGGAGCGGAGGGGCGGAGAAAGCAGAGAGCGGCAGCAGCGGCGCACGAGGGTCTCGTAATATGTCCCGGACAGGGGCTGCCTAGCGAACTTTCCCACCTTTTCCCACCTTTCTCAACAATAGGAATACGACTACTTACTGCTTCAACAGCCACCAACGCATGGAGACCACCTGGGAGACAGCACAGGACGAGAAGACCGCGCAGCTTGTGGAGCTGGCTCTCAAAGGTGCGCAATGGCTTGTTGCTGCAGCACTTTGCCTTGCTGTGTGCGCGTCCTGCGGCTCTTGAATAGACAACAGCTATTGATAAGTGCCTGTCTGTGGCTGCTTCTGCTTTGTTTCTGCCATTGCTATTGCTCTCGACATCAAAACGCCGGTGTGCACTTGTCTGGCATTATTTGTAGCGCGTGATAACTCGTACAGCCCGTATTCAAAGTTTCGAGTCGGCGCAGCAGTAAGGACCACAAGCGGCGAGGTTTTTGTGGGCTGCAACATCGAAAACTCGGCATTCTGTAAGTCCCGAATCAAGAGCCAACTGCGAGGCTGCGTGTTGAAGCAAGCATGGACTAACCTGTATGCTGCTTTGCTTTTCTGCCGGTAGCCCCGACGATTTGTGCTGAACGAGTGGCCGTCTCTAGCGCCGTGGTACGTTGTGTATTTGCATAACCTGAAATGTCTAGCAGCAAGGCCTGAGATGTGCCGCGCAATTCCAGCTTCCCTAGACATACTGCATACCGCAAGCCTCCATCTACCTTCCTCTTTCTGGCATTTGTAGGCGAAGGGATTCAAGCAGTTCGAAGCCATTGCCATCTCCTCGTAAGTACTCATGCATCTCTGCATGGCACCCCGCGCATGCAGCAACACACTAATGACCTGCTCTGCCTTTCTTCCGTCGACCCACGCATAGGGATATCAAGGAGAACCCGATCACTCCATGCGGCGTCTGCCGCCAGTTTATGAGGGAGTTCAGCAAGGATCTGGAGCTTTTGCTTGTGCGGCCCGACGGAGCGTTTTGCCGGACGACTCTCGAGATCTTGCTGCCCGGCTCGTTTGGTCCTGACTCACTCAACGAGCCACGCGAGTGATTTTCTGTGCGCAGTTCCTATTTCGTGTTTTCTTGGCTACGCCCTTTTGGTCTGTTTACAGTCGTGTACCCGTAAACAAATGCGCTTTTCTTCTTGCTAGTGCTCCTGTCCATTCAATGAAACGCTTTGCTTTCTCGCTTTTATTTCTCGTAATGTTTTTTATTTGAGTATCCAACTTTAACGCGCGCACATATCTCTCTCTATACACAGATTCGCCTTGTGCTCGCAGTCAGCTAGTTAGAGGCGTCTCCTCGAAAAGGCAGAATCAGACAGCTGGCCATGGTGGAGACACGCCGTAGACGCCGGCCAAAGACAAATGTCAGGTATGCACCGGGGTTTGGATGCCATTTGGGGCTGCGTGCCTGCTTTTTCTTTTAGCACAACAAGCAAAGCTGTGCAAATGTGCTAAGGCTACCCTCCTCTTTTGCACGAGGTCTCTAATTCCCGCGTCTCTGCAGCTGTAGTAACCAGTATTATGTAGGATACGTCGAGGACGACGAGTCTGTCGATGCAATTATGAAAAAGTTTGAGGAGCTTGAGCGCATCGAGAAGGAGTTTTCGGCGAAGAAAAAGGCCATCGCTGAGGCATCAGGGAGCTCTGCACCAGGCACACCTGCACCATCTAATGGCGGTGCCTCGGGTGATGCTGCACCTTTAACCAATGACTCTGGCGACAGTGCCCATGCTACCAGCTCGATGGCATCTGGGGCAGCTGCAGAGGCAGCCGCAGTGGATCATGCGAACGAAGATGACGGCAACGAGGGCATGTCTGCAGAGCTGCTTGAAGAAGTATTCAAGCGCACCAGCGCATTCACTGTGCGGGGTGCAATGCTTGATGAGATCGACCTCGAAGTGATGGACGATGTCGAGCTGTGGGAGGCTGAGGCGGGCAACGCGATTCCTGCCGAATGGGAGGAAGAAGAGGACTATGTCACGCTCCATCTCGACGATGATGCCCTTGATGACGAGTTTGGAGTCACTGCGCCTCGCCGCCGCTACCAGAGACGTGAGCCTGGCAAGCATAGCGGCCCCAAGCTCAGCAGCCGCGAGCAGATCATCCAGAGATACAAGTACATGCAGGTGCGCATACAGGACAGACACGGACACACGTTCTTTGTCAGCCGCAAAGTCAATGCGGTTGACCCAAGCATGCCGACATATGTGCGCATTCCTCCAAATCCAATTCCACGTGCATGGGTCAAGCATATCAGACCACTCAATGACGAGGTAGAATCGACTACAACCAATGTGGCCTCGGGCGTACTGATCCCCAAGCACGAGCCCAAATGGTCCAGATGCATTGACGCTGCTGATACGCTCAGCTACGATTTCTCGTCCTTTGGCCGCACGTTCCAGTGCGTCTATATGGATCCACCACTGCTGCTTCCGGACGAGGATCCCAGGCCAGGGTACTTTGGAATATCTAAACTCGCTTCGATTCCTGTGGACAAGCTGCTGGTTCCAGGCGCCTTTCTGTTCACGTGGTGCGAAAAGGAGCTGCTCCCCGATATGTGCGAGCTAGCCGAGCAGCGCTGGGGCCTCAAGTATGTTGAGAACTTTTGCTGGGTACGCCAGTATACCAACAACCAAATCGCCGCGCTGCCATCCAACTACTTCCGTCGGTCGAAGGTGACGCTTTTGATATTCCGCCGCGGGGGCGATTTGGAAATGAGGCACCAACGGAGCCCAGACTCGGTGTTTGACTTTGTCAAGCCAAGAATGCCCGGCGACTTGAATGACCGGAAGCCAGAGTTCTGCTACAACGTCATAGAAACCCTGCTGCCGCGCTCACTGTGCACAGCAGAGCTGCCTAATCCCGACAGGCTGCTGCAGCTATGGATGCCCAGCGACAGCCACCGCACCAACTGGACGACTGTTGTCCAGAAGCCTCTCTGCGACTGAGATACGCGCTGGTTCTAGCACCCATGCTTCTTTGTTTACGTAGCTTGAAGCAGTTTGTGTGAAGGGAGGACCAGCACACGGACACCCCAAACACAGCGCCATGACCAATACACATGCTGCTCTTCACTAGCCATTGCTCTGCTTGGCGCTGAAACATGGCAGCCCCTCCAGCTGAGACGGCTCAGGAACGCAGAGATTGCACAGCCACAAATGCAAACACAGAAAAGGCAGCAGCTGGGCATTGTTTTTTGTTTGTCCCAGCTTGAGAATACGGACGATTCGTTGTATAAGGGAGGACGAACACATGTGTGCCTGTTTTGCGTACGCCTCCCCTCAGTTCAAACAGCTGTGTTGCAGCTCTCAATTCTGTGGTGCAGAAGCAGCCACTGCTGGAGCTCCCAGCAATGAGCTTACTTGAGTGCTATAAATACGGAACCCCCCAAGGCTGCCAGGCCACCCCGGTCGAATTTGCTGCATTTCTCTTTGTCCGCACCTTGCAAGGTAAGCCGCATAGATATGTCTCGAGTATGGATCCCCTACGCCGGTGAGACCAGGGTTCAACACGATATTCGCTCTAGCTTCCCTCTGTTTGCTTGGCTGGCAGATCTATGGGCAAGATAAAGTGGGGCTTGGTAATTTTATGTCTGCAGTCTAGACGTGCCCAAAATGCTGCTTTGCGCCTCGTGCTTTGGCAGTGCAGTCGGTATTAATCTTGTCCGCAATTCCCTGTCTCTGACTTTGCAATGTCCATGGATGCAGTAGGCTTTTGAACCCATGAATCTCGCTCTTGCTGCACTACTGATTACCCACCTTACGCTGCATGCTTACTCGGAGGCTGCAGACGCCCGCCTCCAACCCGCAACCCAAGATGAGCTCGAGATGCTAGGGCTCTATGGAGCGTAAGTAGGATATACATAAATTAACTTCCATTGCAGGCACTATAACTGCGCACTTCAACACCACAGCGCGATATTTACACCAGGCTTGCACCTGCGGATTGACGCAAGTATAGCTATTCGGGCGCTGCATATCTGATAAAGGACAGGTGGGACTGTGAGCCCGCATGCAAACACCCAGGGACAGAGGGTACAGTTGTGGAGCACAACTGGGATGTTGGCTTTCCTCGCAGTACTGGATACATTGCACGCAACCCAGCGCAGCGTGTAATCGTAGTTGCATTCCAAGGAACAAACGAGATTGGGCAGTGGATAGACGATCTCGACATCGTGCAGGACAGATGGCCGGAGAGCGTGCGTGGCTCTTATGTCCATCGTGGATTCTTACGTGGGTATAACAGTGCAAGGGATGGCATTCTGAAAACCGTTGAGCGCCTTGCAGCTAGCTATCCTACACACTCGATAGCCATTGTTGGTCACTCTCTAGGTGGTGCAAGAGCGACCATTTGTCTGCTGGACCTGTCCATCCAGCTGCCCCACCTGACATCGAGGCTAAACCTGTATACCCACGGCCAGCCGCGGGTGGGCAACCTGCAGTTCGCACAAGCTGTGAATAAGGTGCCGGTGCCTATGTATCGTGAGGTGTTTGAATACGACATCGTCCCCCGCATCCCCCCTACATTGATGGGGTATGTTCACCACCATATGGAAGCCTGGGTTCACAACAATCAGACAATGCTGTGCTACAACCCACCAAAATCAGACGGCTGTGCTGGCGACGGAAGCTTTGAGCACCCACTGTCCATTAGCGACCACTATCTCTACCCGGGACTCCGGCATTACTAGCGTTGTAGAGCAGGTAGAGAAACGTACTTTACGAGTGCTGAATCAATTAATATATGCAACGGCTTGGTTTTTCATGTGTTTGGACATTGCCAATATGCCTGACTGGATAGCAGCATGATGCAAAGCGTTCATGCGGATTGCCAGGTGACACGCCAGAGGGCCATGATCTGTGCAGACGGGTTAATGTTTTTTTGTAGCAGAACGGCGCCATGGGCATGTAAATTGCGCTGCTTGTTCGTCGAGTGCATCTTGCCAAGCTATAGAGATCAGCTATGCACTATTTCAAACAGTCACCTGACACTCACAGCTTGCTTGGTCCACCGGTTTGTGGTGGTGTAGAAGCGCTTTGATTGGCATGAGCAATGCTAATGGGCAAATGCACAATCAAATGCATCCACACCAACCTTGTTCATCCTGGGTTGCGGGATTTGGGGGATGCCACGCCCGGACGTATAACGCTTGATAGAAGCCCGATGGCTTTGCAAAGCCTGCCCTTGTTTCTACATGATCTGCAGATCATGTAGTGTCTGGTGTGCATGGGAGCACGGGAGTGTAGGACCAGTGGTCAGAAGACTGGCGTAGGGGACGTGTAAATCCTGCGGTGATTACGGAGGTACTCGCTGCTTTGGCATTTGGGTGGATCAGCTCAGCAGCTGTATTTGTCGCATAGCCAATCCCAAAAAGAGCCGATACACGCGTGGGCGTGTGAGAGAATTGAAGCTGCTCGTGGCAATCTTGTGTCGATGGCGGCAATAGACAACACACCAAGTGAAATGCTAGATGCGTCCACGCTGGGAGCAGAAATGCCTGCTCTGTTTGGCCAAATGAGAGCATCACCGCTTCTGCAGCCTGCATATAAATCGCAGAGCAATTGCCGCCGCCTTCCGCAAACATATCACTTGGACCGCTGTCAACTCCAGCATCTGCGTGCCTCATTTCCCTATCTGTCCTCGACTGGCCCTTCATTAATTGATTATATCTGCCAACAGGTACCATGATCTTCAAGAACTCGCTTGTCTTTGCTGCCGCGCTGGCTGCGGCAGGTGTTTCGGCTGCTCCAACCCTCCACGTGCGCAGCCAGACGGGGACAACCAGCGGTGACAGCCTCGTCAAATATGCCACATATGCTGGTGCTGCGTATGGTGTTGTCGACACTACATGGACCTGCTCTGTCAACTGCCAATCGCCTGCTACGGCCGGCACCATCGTTGACTACCACTGGGACACGTCCATCGTTAGCAGTTTCGGATATGTTGCCCACAGGGATGACACACAGGAAATCATTGTCAGCTGGCGTGGAACCACTGCTGTTACGGACTGGATTGAGAACATCACCTTTGACTTAGAGTCATGGCCACAGCAGGTCACCGGCTCCTCCGTGCACACTGGGTTCCATGCTGCTTACGACGCAGCGGCAGACAGCATCAAGAATGTTGTTGCTGGGCTTGTGCAGCAGTATCCCAACTACAAGATCGTGCTGACTGGCCACTCACTTGGTGGTGCCGAGGCAGCAATTGGTGCAGCGGATTTCGCACTGAACCACCCCGAATGGGTCAGCAAGATGGAGCTCTACACTTATGGCGAGCCTCGTGTTGGAAACCCGACATTCGCAAACTGGCTGTCGCAGCAAACATTCCCCATCTACCGCGTTGTCAACAAGGGCGATACAGTACCACAGCTTCCGTTGCGAGTGATGGGATTCCAGCACCATGCACAGGAGGTGTGGTACAACCTTAGCGGCCAGACTCAGTTCTGCGGCAGCGACGGCGAGAACAAGGCATGCCAGGACAGCCTGAGCCTGTTCCAATTGGATGTTGCAGACCATTCGACCTACCCTGGCCTTCACTAGTTTGTGTTCTACTGGGTGATAGGCAGCTTCTAGCTTATCACTTAATTGTGATATTTAGTCTCAGAGGCGTTTGCTTCATTTGAACAAATTGCTAATTTTGCCAATCAACAAAGCTGGTAGTAGCAACTGCTTGTACGCGTTATACAAACCAGAATTGTCATCTAGTATACTAATATAATCTCTATTCACCCCTCTGAACGTTTCAGTGTTTCCTTGTTTGCGGCCTATCAGCAGAGCAGGCTTTGGTTCTGGCAGCCTACCTACAGCCTTTCTGTCCGGCCATTTTGGTCGTAAGAGTGCTTTGATAAGCTTTTGTGCAGGTAGTAGACGTCTATACAACCAAATGAATCCACACTATAGCATATTACTATTGCGAATGGCTGAGGCAATAGTTAGCAATATAGGTGGCCCAATATATGTGACTATCACATAAATACCGATTGCTAGGCATCGCAGCACTGATGCTCCAGTGGGTGGCACACAAATGGCAGTCACAACTGCCATTTCCAGAGGTGTCATGCCGTAGCAGGTATCCTTTCAGACTCGGTGGATTCGTCATGTACCCGTGTCAGCTCTGAAGGACGGTGGCATTGGTATTGTAGTTCGGCTCAATGGTAGTTCCTGAGGTTCCTTGCAGCTGTTCTCACATACAGTGGCAGATACTTTCCACAGTGGTTCGGGCGGACACGGATGCCTCTTCACAGTCAACTCGCTCCCATGGTTCTCATGGTTCTGGT
>MU603972.1:0-52181 GCA_025201845.1 Martensiomyces pterosporus
CAACGACCATCCGGAACGATTATCGTCGTTTCCAACCTGCACCAACTGCTTCCCATGTAGAAACAGTGGGGTGCACAAGATGCTGCTGGACATGTCCAGGTGAGTGTGAATGTTGGTGAGGAATCACTTGTTGTCTGCTCTGCCTGTGGCGAAACCAAAAGTACTAATCCGCTTGACTTTTTGCCATCCCCTTCAACATCATTTTGTATCACGGCGATCGGCGCAAACAAACGCACCAACGCAAGCCACTCGAAACGAACCACACCACGCCGCGCAAACCCTCTCAACATGGCGCCAACTCATTCGAAAAATATAGGATCACATTACGCAGACACGAGTCTTTTCTGCGGCTGCTGCAGCCCACTTTCTCTTGCAGAATGTATTCTTCCCACGAAAGAAAGCAAGCTAGCTAGTGGAGAAAGACTGTTCTCATCATGGGGAAGAACACAGGAGACACGGCTGAGCCGCGCAGTACGTGGGGGGGGGGGGGGGTAAGCGCTGCAAAAAAACGAACAAAAAGCACGCACAAGCGGGCGCTTAGTTCATGCGGTGGATAAGAGCGTTGATCTTGTCCTCGCGGTTGCCGACATCACCACCCTCGATGAAGTGGCGGACCTTGCGGCCAGACCATCCACCAGTGGGGTTGGAGAGCTTGAAGGGCCAGAGGAAGTTGTTGGCGACCTTGAAGTTGGGGCCGACGGTGTAGATCTCGTGGACGAGGTCCTCAACGCAGATGATGCCGTACTTGCCGAGGCTGGCCTCGATGACCGAGTTGTCGGAGATGGGGAGGCGCTGCTTGTTGACCTTGGCGTAGCCGCGCTTGTAGATGAGCTCCTTGACCGACTTGAGGTTGGGGGTGCCCCAGGCGGCGTAGGGGGTGATGACCTGGAGCATCTGGGTGGTGGCGTAGGTCAGGCGAACAAAGACACCGTTGTTGATCTGGAGCAGACGGAGGAGCTGCAGGATCTTGCGGGCCTTGGGAGGGATGTTGTTGATACCCTTGGTACGGATGACAAAGGCAAGCTTGGCCTGAGCGGGAACGTAGAAGTTGCCGTTCTGCTTGGCCTGGCGGCGGAGGCGGACCTCAGCGCGCTCGAGCTGGCGGTACTCCTTGACGTACTGCTCAGCACGCTTGAAGATGACCTGGCGCTTGTTGCGGCGCTCCTATGTGCAAAAGCGGCGAAGCACGGGGATACGGTAGACACAGCGTTTAGCGAATGCACATACCACGATATACAGCAGGCCCCTCGTGCAGTGGAGCACGGAGAATCCATGTGCGCTCAGCCCCGAAAGATGGTTAACAATTGCCTTTCATCAGGGTGCAACCTTCGCAATAAAATGGTCAATTTTTTACATCACCGCTGTGGATTCTCTCTGGGTCAGTGCTGGTGGGATTCTTACCTTCTTGGCAGCGGCGGCAGCGGCAGCCTTCTCGGCGGCGGTCTTCTCAGCGTTCTTACGCTGCTTGAGAAGAGTCTCGGGAGCAAGAACCTTGGCGCTAGAGGCAGGAGAAGCGGGCAGCAGACAGAGTGATACAATAGGGCAGGGCTGTGGATTAGTTACCGCGTCGGATACTCGGCGACCAACACAACACAAGGAGCAGGCTTGCTGGGTCCCAGCCAAGCCATGCCGCCCGTGGCTGCGAAGTATGCAAGCGAGCCAAGTGCCAAAGCCCTGCGGCACAAACACTGGCTCGATCTTGCAAGAGTACCGACGCACACTACCAAAAAGCGAATTTAACTATAGGGAGGCAAGGCCGTCCTGGCATGGCAGTGCCAAGAGCACAGCAACCCAAATAGCAGCATCCCCGACTGGCGCGCCAGAGCGATCCACTGCTTGGACCACACCAGCGCGCTGAAGGCGTCAGGCGGCATGATACGCAGCCAGTGTAAGAAGCGAGCAATATAGCATCCCTCCCGCGCCCGAACCACCTGCGAAACAGCAAAGCGGATTTCGGCGACACTGCACTGCACACATGAGTGCATTTAAAGGAAAGGCATGTCTCGTCAGCACCAGAACGCACACTAGTGTGCATCATGGACAAGAGCTAGCCTAATCCTCAACATCCCCGGCGGCGCCGAACGACAGAGCAGCAGCAGCAGAACGCGGGCCCAGAGGCGAGCACCCCTGTCTGCTACTCGAGTCGTCGGACGCCAAGTGCCAGGCGTGATTTCAGTTTCGTCGGCTGAACCACCTGTGAGCAAGCAGCACAAGAACAAGCGATAGAGCAGCAGCGCCCTTCGTTGATGTCAGAGCTGGAGGCGCAAATTGCGCAACTCGCCAGAATTACTTACTTGGACATGGCTAATTTACGTTATATTTTTGGCGCAAACCTAGTGTGTTCGGAAGAGGAGGAACCCACACCAGCCCCGGCGCCAAAGCCGCATTTATATTATCGCGCCTCTCTGCTTTCTCTGCAGAGAAAAAATTTGGCTCCACCAGCGGCTGCACGTGCAGAATTTTCGCTGCAAAAACTGTAGGGCTGTGATCTGCGCAATCTGGATGCGAGCGAAATCAGCGTGATTGCAATCAGCATTTGTTTTGGGAATCTCCTGGGCCACAGCGGAGTGTAAACAAAATGAGCACGCTGCTAGGGCAGGCAGAGGACAGCCCAAGGCGCTGTGATGCTATCGTGCTGTGCTTGCACTCCCTCTTTGTTTAGGAACCTCTAATTAAACTCTGCACGCTCGCTAATTTCACATTCACACCCGCTTGTCGTACAGGTAAGGCAAATTCACAGGGCTTTCCAAAGCCAGTCGCGTCCAGAGCACTGCGCAAGAGCACGCGAGCAATCTCTGCAATCCCCCTAGATTCAGACGCAGACAAATGAAGCGCCGGGGCAAATGAAGGCATTCAGGGCCTGCGGTAGTGGCAGATGGCAGCAAATTCAAAGTGCAGGGGCCACGCAGCCTGCTGCTAGCCGCATTTATTTGGGTGCGTGCTGCATCGCGCGCAACAGCGACACACAACGCCGCCTCTTTTTAGTAGCATATAGTGTTTACCAAAAACTCCGAAGCCCCAGAGCATGCTGCCCGTGTCTGAGCGTGCCACCATCGCGCCCTTGTGTGCGCTCGGTTTTCAAGCCTCCCATCGTGTGCCTGCCAAACCAGATCCGGCTATTCTGTGGCGGCGTCCCGTTGCTACAGCGCCTTGTGCTCTTCCACCACTCAGCCGCTGCCCTTGCCCTTCTGCCTGTGTTGCGTGGGCTTGGCCCTACTGCGCTCGTAGCGTGCCAACCACGCCGCCGTTACTGCTGCCCATGCTCGCTGGCGCTTTGTTTTGATGTTTGTTTCCAGGCAGCAGCAGCGCATCGCTGTTTTGGCGCCGCTGGCTGGCTCTGCTGAGCGTCAAGGCGCCAGCAGCAGCACATCTCGCCCCCGCCTGGCGGCCCACCCGCGCTCCCCCAATCGGCTTCGGCTTGTTTGTTTTCGGTTTCTGTGCTGCTGTGCGCTGTCGAGCCGCTCAGCGCTTCCGTGGCCCTTTGGTGGCTGCCCATTCGCTGCTGGGACCTCCTGGGCAAGCCGCTCCGATTTTCACCCAGCCAGCCCAGCCCAGTCATTAGCGAGAGCCCACTTGGCCGCTTTTGTTGACGAAAAGAATTTCTCCTGCCGTGCTCTTTCCCCCACCCCCTCTGCCCTCCTTCTCCTTGTCTGCTCCTGCAACACAGCTGTCTTGTGTGCTCTGTATTTCTCCACTGTTTATTTGCTAATTTCCTCTTGCAACCCCCGGGCAATCTGCAACGGCTGCCTCCTGTTACACTCGCCCTTCTAGTTTATCAACAACAAAAGCAAAATGCGCGAAGTCATCTCAGTCCACGTTGGTCAGGCTGGTGTCCAGATTGGTAACGCCTGCTGGGAGCTCTACTGCCTCGAGCACGGCATTCAGCCCGACGGCAGGCCCGACCCTAACCAGCCCCTCTCGCCCGAGGACTCGTGGTCCACCTTCTTCTACGAGACTGGTGCCGGCAAGCGCGTCCCCCGCACTGTTTTCGTCGACCTTGAGCCCACCGTCGTCGACGAGGTCCGCAACGGAAAGTACCGCGAGCTCTACCACCCCGAGCAGCTCATCACCGGCAAGGAGGATGCCGCCAACAACTACGCTCGTGGCCACTACACCGTTGGCAAGGAGCATATTGACCGGACCCTCGACCAGGTCCGCAAGCTCGCCGACAAGTGCGACGGCCTCCAGGGATTCCTCGTCTTCCACTCGTTCGGTGGCGGAACAGGCTCTGGCTTTGGCGCCCTCCTCCTCGAGCGCCTCTCGGTCGACTACGGCAAGAAGTCCAAGCTCGAGTTCACTGTGTACCCCGCTCCCAAGATCGCCAACGCTGTCGTTGAGCCCTACAACTCGATCCTCACCACCCACACCACCCTCGAGCACTCCGACTGCTCGTTCATGGTTGACAACGAGGCCATCTACGACATCTGCCACCGCAACCTCGGCATTGCCCGCCCCACATTCGGCAACCTCAACCGCCTCATTGCCCAGATTGTCTCGTCCATCACCGCGTCGCTGCGCTTCCAGGGCTCGCTCAACGTTGATCTGACCGAGTTCCAGACCAACCTTGTCCCCTACCCTCGCATCCACTTCCCCCTCGTCACCTACTCGCCCATCGTCTCGGCTGCCAAGGCCATGCACGAGTCGATGACCGTTTCCGAGATCACCACCGCGTGCTTCGAGCCCGGAAACCAGATGGTCAAGTGCGACCCCCGCAACGGCAAGTACATGGCCTGCTGCCTTCTGTACCGCGGAGACGTCACCCCCAAGGAGGCCAACGCCATCATTGCCAACCTCAAGACCAAGAAGACCATCACCTTCGTCGACTGGTGCCCCACTGGCTTCAAGCTCGGCATCAACAAGCAGGCTCCCTACTGCGTTCCCGACGGCGACCTCGCCAAGGTTGACCGCGGCGTCTGCCTCCTCAGCAACACCACCGCCATCGCCGAGGCCTGGTCCCGCCTCGACCACAAGTTCGATCTCATGTACGCCAAGCGCGCCTTCGTCCACTGGTACGTCGGCGAGGGCATGGAGGAGGGCGAGTTCTCTGAGGCTCGCGAGGACCTCGCTGCCCTTGAGAAGGACTACGAGGAGGTCGGCATGGACTCTGCCGACGATGAGGTTGTGGAGGCCGAGTACTAAGCCCGTGCTGCTTCTCCGGCTCTTGAGCCCACAAAGGATGGCTTCATAAATCTTGCTTTGTAGCACCCCCTTTTCTACTTGACTCTTTCCAAACCTTCCCAACAAACCCCTTGCCTCTTTGAATATTGTGTTCTATGGGGGGCTCCGCTGCTATAGCCGCGTTTTCTATGTTGATTGCTGTTGAACGGCATGTGCAAAACCTACCAAGTGGCGTGGCTAGAGCGACAGCATTCTATGGATGATAAAGAGAGATGCGCCAGCAAAGCAAACATCCCTGGAGTGCAGCATGCTGGTGCTGGAGGCAGCGGAGTTTGGCCTGTTGCGGGGCCCGCTGTCGTTGCTGTCCAATGTAGCCTTGTTCTTGAGTCCTCTGTCTCCAGATGGCTTCTTTGTCGCCACCTCCATGTCCTCGGCTCTCGGAACCACCTTTGGCAGTGCATTGGGGTCGTTGGATGCCTGCATCTTCTTGATCTTTGGGTCCAAGCCAGGTGTGCTCGCTCCAAACTTCATGCCAATGGACAACTCGACCTCCCTGCCATCTGCTGGCGGCTTGTACCCGTCCGGCTTGTCGTTTATGCTCCACACACGAAGGCTGCTCCTCGGTGCTTCGGACGTGCTGCACTGGTAGTCGGTTGTGCAAGTAGTGAGGCACCGAATCTTTTCGTTTGGGTTTGCCTGAGACGCGCACCCGTCATTGCAGGACCCCAGAGCAGCGCGGCACTCGGCGATGGCAATCGGCCACTCGTGCTCTGGAAAATCCCTTTCGTATGTTGACTTGCCGTTGCACACACAGTTCCAGCCCATCGTCCGGATGTTGCAAAAGTTCTTCTCCGTCGACGCCACTGCCCCGCAGACGTTGTAGCAGAAGCTGACTTGCTCTTGGCATGCGTGTGCGCGCTCTTCGGCTGGCATCTGAGTCATGGACCAACTTGCGTTGGCAGCCCCAGCGATAGCCAGTGCAAACACCGCAGCGCTGCTAGCGGGGAGCCTGGTTCTAAGAAGCATCACAATGTATGCTGTTTCTGTGGCAAATTGGCTAGGAAAGATACTAGGGTGTACTGGGCAGGCTAATCAAGGCACACGGAGCACAGAGCGGCAGAAACAAGCTGGAAAGAGAACAGCTGCTGCTGCTTGGGCATGGCGTGGGTTATATGGAAGCAGCGATACGATGCCGCCTGCCGCTCAGGGCCCGTGTGGACAGACGTGCATTGGAGCACACTTGCCCATGCGCCAGGAAACGCTTGCACCTCGCTGCCGCCCAGAGCGGCATGCGTAAGCTTCGGAGATTTGAGACCGCGGCTGTACTTGCTCCAGTCTACCGGCTGAGACTATTTCGATGGCGTTAATTGGCTGTCGCAGAGGATCCAGTACTCCGGATGCGTGGAGAAGGCGTGTTTGCAACAGGCGTTGCTCGTAGCCTCGCAGCCACGCTGCTCTGGCTGCAGCTGTCTTGTCTTTTTCATTTCAAGTGGTATTTGTACAAAGGCGTGGCTATGAGAGGAAATGCGTGTATGTAGAGGCACCACGCTGCCTAGATCATGCCGAACCCTTCAGAGTTGTGTATCGCTGTCAGCAGCCTCTCGCGCAGCTTGTCAATGTCGGAGTACTCGGGCAGCAGCAGCACGTTGAAGCAGGTGTGCGATGTGGGCAGGCGGTCAGAGTCCCCGCCGTTCTTGGCGATGACAAAGTGCAGCTTGCTCAGGCCGCCGATGGGCACGCGGTCGCTGCTTGTAGCAAAGAACAGCAGCTTGCGTTTGAGGTCGTCGGTGAACTCGTTGACAACAGTCCAGAAGAACTGGATCACTCTGGTCTCGCGCGTGTATCCGCCATCGTAGATCGTGGAGCCCTCCAATGCGCCAAAGTCCAGGTCCGAGCTTCCACACACAAGCAGCTCCAGCTCCTGTGGCCGCATATACCGGACAAACGAGCCGCCACAGATCCGATCGAACCCAGCCTTGAACTCCGTGAACTGGTCTTTGCACGAGACGTTGAAAATAAAGTCGGCGTACTTGTCGATGAACTCCTCTCGGTTGTCGACAGTAAGCGGCGTGCTTGCGCCGCCAGGGATAAGCTCGTGGGTGCGGATCTCGCCAAGGTCATCATACTCAACCTCAAACGTGCGCTCAAGGCACTCGAGTTCTGCGGCCGACAGATTCAGAATCTGCACCAGCCCATGGTACAGAGTTGGGTCAAACTCCCTCAGGTCGTCTCTGCTCACCGGAACACCCAAAAGCTTCTTGTACATGGCTGGCGGAAGGTGGATATCCAGGATCACAGCGTTATACACAGCCAGGCCAATGAGCTGGCCGGTCAGCCGCATCTCTTCGAGCGCATCCTTGGACGGCTCTGCGCGGGGCGCAAACCAATAGTACTGCGACTCCTCGTTGGCCCTGAATATTCCATATTTCGGCGAAAACACGTCGCGCACAATCAGCTGGAAGAACTCCTTTTGCACGCCGCCCTCGTCGACTCCCTCCTCGCCAACAAACCTGACCTTGAGCTGCTTTCTCAGGTCCTGGCTCAGCTTCAGATCCAGCTGGTACAGCGTGTCACGCACCAAGTTGTCGCGCCTGACCTCAAGAACTAGGTATGGGCAGGTGACGCCGGAGAACATGGCGCGGAAAAACGAGTCTTGCAGCTCCGTCCTCATAAGGATGACGCTCTCGATCTTTATGATTTCGCTCTTTGTGGTGGGCGACAGGAGAAACGGGTAGCTGCAAAACGACACGCCTTCGGGCATCCTAAACCGCGGAAAGTCTTCCTTGATATCGATGTGCTCGTTCACTGCATCGTTGTAGAACGCCGAATAAGGAACGATGTCGTGCGTGTTGTTGTAGCTGTTCATCAGCGCAAGACACTGGATAACCGCCGGAATTGAAGTGCTACGCAGCGTATGCAGACTCACCCTCTGCAGCGCTGGCTCGTTTGAGCTGGGCGCTGGCGTCCGTCGCGAAGCCTTGTTTATCTCGCGCGTGATGTACGACTGGAACATGTCCACATATCGCCCGAAAGGGGTGTCTCCATTGTCGTCGCCGCTGCCTTTGTCATTGGGCATGGGTCTTGAGGCGCCGTCACCGCTGGTCTCCCCTGGCGGGGTGGCTGGGGGGTGAGGCGGCTCCTCAGCCGACTTACTGTCGCCAGTGCTGGGGCCGCTGTCCCTTACGCAAACAGGCTCGATGCCGCCGCCATCTACGGTGAAGTACCGCATGAGGGCTGTCTGCTGTGCGGGTGGCTGGCTCAGGATGGCGGCACAGAGCTCGGGGAAGATGTAGACGTTTCCAGAGTGCGAGTACTCTGAGAGCTTCGGGTTGAGAAGTAGAATCAGTATTGCGTTGATTTGGTTGTCGTGCTCGTGGCATGGCTCGGTCTTCATCATGGATATCGTCGTCATCGTCCACAGCCGCAGCTCAAAATGGACTGCCTCTGACATCTGCTCCAGCAGGTATTTGTACGCCTTCTTGACATCCTTGACATCGACAGGGCACTCAGCAGCCAAGGCGAGGTCTTTTTGTGGGAAACTACGTGCTAGCGTGCAGGGGTCGCTAAACACAGCCCCAAGTTTTGCCACAATCTCTTGGCTGCCGCCAAGCTCGCATATGTATTTGCTGGTGAGTACAATGTCTCCATTGCACGAATCCACATCGTCGTCATCGTCGTCAACGCAGCGCTCACCGCTGCCATTGCTTGCGGCAGCTGGCTCTTCGCTGCTGAGTGCCTTGCCTGGCGGTGATTTTAGCAGTTGGGCTATCGACTGTGACCGCGACCTGGTGGTCATCATTCGCACAGACGTCGAGGTGCCTGTGTCCCTGGGCCGATTGTCTAAGCGCTGGCGTTTGCGAGAAGGCTCGCTCGAAGCCGCCATTGTTAAGCTTGCTTGACGTCCTGCGGAGGAAAGAGCGGCGGAGCGCGGATTTCAATGCAAAGGCACCTGTAATAGATGTGCTTCGAGTGCGATGTCGGCTCGCAAAAGAGAAATAAGCACAGAATGCAAACTAAACAAAGGCCGGAGTATCACCTGTGGCAGAAAAGTCTGTCACCAGCCACATATTTTTTTTTTGGAAGGGGCTCAAGTAAACAGCATATGCGCAGGTGAAATAATGGGTGGTGGAGCTCCAAGCATCCGTGGCCAAGCACCCCGCACACATGCAGACCTCGTATAATTGCGGATGCCTCTCCTACGCACGCAGTTTTCGCCTCTTTCCTCTTCTTCCTACCAATTGTTTGTTGCCTCACATAGCTTCTCCTCTTTTCTTTCGGCCTACACTTAACCTGCCTCGGCTTCTCCAGACACCATACCCTCAAGCAACACACACTCGCATACTCGTACATGTAACATAGAGCAATATGGCTTTACGGGACGCAATGTACTCTGAGGATATCGCTCGGACCAGGAATCCCTCTGTTCTTGACGACAGGGTCTTCAAGCTGCCGCCCGAGGTGGACAAGTCTGGCAATGTCGAGTACAAGGTAAGCATTCTGCTGCTCCGTCCAGGATATGCTGTCCGGCAACACAACAGAGCCGTGAGTGCCTCACTTCGCCAGCCCCTCCTCTCGCTGTACAACTGCATCCTTTAATCCTACTAGACAAAGCTCAACACGATGTCCAGCACACGGACAGCCCATCTCGCTACCCAGCTGCAGTGGAGGCAAGTATCAACGCAGAAAAGACAGTAAACCTAGCTCGGCCCAATCGCCTGGATTGGCCTGTCTCATCGCCCACACAGCACCATACCCCTCTCTAATATTTCTACTTTCTTGCCGCAGGCGTAGGCTGGCTGAAGGCAATGGCCATGCCATCTATGTGGTTGGTGTCCATGACAATGGCGATGTGGTGGGGATTACTCGCGAGGAATTCGACCTCACAATAGCCATCCTCGAGAAGATGGCACGGCAGCTGGACAACGTGCGCATCACGTCAGTAGACAAGCGGGCTCTTGCCGACATGGCCGACAGGCTTGTAGCCGAAGTGCACATCACGCGGCGAAACAGCGTGCAGCGCACTGAAATTCGCACAGCGGTTCTGGGTGACCATGGATGTGGGAAATCAACCGTGCTTGGGTGCCTCACTTACGGCGAGAGCGACAATGGCCGTGGAAAGGCACGGCTCAACCTACTGCGGCACCGACACGAGGTCGAGTCTGGACGCACCAGCTCAATAACGTTCGGGACGATCGGCTTTGACGCCGACAGGCAGCTCCTGAACTACACAAACAACCACAGCGCCGAGCTGATCTTCCAGCGATCGCGCCATGTAGTGACGTTCATCGACACGTGCGGACACTCGAAGCACCTGAAAACCACGGCAAGCGCAGTGGCCGGGTATTCGCCTCAGGTGTTCTGTGTTGTGGTGGCAGCCGACGCAGAGGAGATCACCGCTACCACCCGCGCGTACCTAGCAATAGCTGCGGTGCTCAAAGCGCCGCTGATGGTGGTTGTGACCAAGATGGACATCGCTGTCAAGTCCCATTTTGCGGTGCTAATGAATGGCCTTTTGTGTGCACTGGATGCTGCGGTCCCTGGGCGCAGCAGGTGCTTGGTGACTGATTCCAGCGGCTGTGAGTCATTGTCGTGCGATATGATGAGTCTAAAGGTCGTGCCAATCTTCACCACATCGGCTGTCCGAACAGTCGGCTTTAACGAGCTGACCGCAGTGCTCTCACATGCCAGAGTACCCAGCTCTGACGCCGACCAGCCGGACAGGCAGCCGACAGGAGCCAGGGGCTTGTTCGAGTTCCACATTGAGCATCTGTTCTCCATTGACGCAGTTGGCACTGTTGTCACCGGCTGGGTCAAGTCTGGGTCAGCACAGGTTGGATCCGCGTCCGGCAAGCAGCAGCTGCTTGTCGGGCCCGACGACTCCGGAAGTTTCACTGAAATCAAGGTGACCTCCATCCATGCTCTTCGCATCCCTACTGAGACGGCAGAGGCTAGATCCAGCGCTGCACTGGCCATCCAGCCTGCCAAGCCCATGAGGATACGCAAAGGGATGCTGGTTCTGGATGCTGAGCTGGCCACTGGTGGCGGGCGGCGCATATCGAACGAATTCACCGCCCGCGGTGCGGTCCTCAACGCAGGGCTGAATGGCTCATCGACTGTAATTGTGCATGTCAGGTCCACATACCACCAGGCACGTGTTATTGAGCTGACCGAGAAGCCTTCAACAGCTGTGCTAGATGCAACGCTGGGGCCTGGCAACAGCCCAGCCGGATGCGCGTTTGCGACTGTCAGACTGCGGTTTAGCGACGATGTCCACGACTACATGTATGCCGGGATACCGATTGTCGTCCGCGATGGGCCCAACCTGGCCTTTGTTGGCCACATTTCGGATGTTTTGTAAACGCATATGCCTGCTTGTATTCTATCAAGGGTTCTGTTGGTTATTACTTTCGTGTAGAACGCCAGGAGCATACTATCTTTTCTATTCCGCTTTCGTGGTTCTCATATCAGCCTTGTTTCAGCAATTAATGGAAAAACACGTTGGCGAGTCTACGTTTTTCATTTACTTTAGTTGTTGGGCGGGGGCTGGAGGTGGTTCTGAGGCGAGGCAGAATTGCTACTAGCAGCACCAGCAGCTGACTCGTGAGATACTACCTTCTGCCTTGACTGGAGCTGAGCCAGCACCGATCTAGTCAGCGACGAGTTCACGCCACGACCACAGGTGTGGAAGAGAGGTTTCCCTCTCCGATCCAGAGGCGCCTTCAGCGGAGTGGTGCTGACCTTTCTACGCTTTGGCGTTGGCTGGTGCTTGGCCTCGCCATCTGCAGAAGCATTTGGCTGTGGCGAGCTGCCCACAGCTCGGGAAGATGCGCTTGGGGCTGGTACAGAGGTGGGCGCAGCCGCAACAGTAGAAGGAACGGCCGAGACAGCCGCTGCTGGAGGAGGCGGCAACAGGCGGTACACAGTTACTGGTGGCGGCTGCGTATATCTCCTTCCGGGCTGGTTGAAATTGGTTGCCGACCACACAGGGAAGTCCCTCTCGAGCAGCATGATCTTGTCCTCGAGCGCCGCCACCCGGCGATATATGTCCGCCGACTCTGGGACAAACTTGACATGCAGGTGGTCGCGGATATTCTCCACGCGCTCGTCCAACCCCGAAAGCGGCAAGGAGGGGGGTGGCTTGACATCGTCGCCGGCGCTTCTCTCTGCCGCAGTCGAGCGCTCCAAGGCGCTGTCCTGGTTGTGCACCACGTCGAGCTGGATATACACGCCCTGGGTTTTCTCCTTCGCATCAACGCGCGCGCATGTGGTGTCGCCTTTTGCGGCTGGCCTGAGGAACTCGTCCCGGTTGTTGCTGTTGATCTCCTTCCACTGTGCAGCAACAAAGTCGTCCATCGCCTTAGCCATCTCATCCTTTGCTGAGGTGTTCTGCACAACCTCGCGCGCCAGTCGCCTGCGCTTCTCCTCCTTCTCAAGCCTTGAATCAGCATCTGCTATTTCTGGCGGTGACTTTTCTGGATCTTGCTGGGCGCCGTTTGCTTGATCCGCTGCCTTGTCCGGCTGATCTTCACTGCTGCTCCTCTTGCTTTTGTCGAGGTACGCCCCGATGTCCTTTGCAAGACAGCACAGATGTTCGTTGAGCGTGCTGCTGGGAGTTGATGGGAACACCACGGCCTCGAGCTGGAGCGTGTGCAGACATTGTCGGAGCTCTGCCTTTTGAAAAAAGGCCATCAACGGCTCAGCCCACTCTGTGCTTGTCCCCATGTCGGTTACAGATGCTGCTTGATTGTGTTGGCACACGTGTGGAAAGCGTGGAGAAGCGGGAGGTTGCGAATAAGGCGGCAAATAAACCGATGAAAAAAGAGAAAATCTCGACACAATATCGCGGCTGTTTCATGCCCACTCGATTCCACAAGGACACGTTTTGGGGTGGCATCACATGAGCAGCTCAAGAGTCATAGTGTGAGCGAAGAGATGACGATATTGTATACCAGTAGTAGTACAGCAGGAGCGGCATCCAGCGTGCATATCCTCCTAGGGCGTGCCTGCCCAATTGCGCCTAGCCCTGGCTCTGGCTCTGGGCCTGCTGCTTCGCAGCCTGCTTTCGCTTCCTCCGCTCAGCCTTCGACTCGTACTCGTGCCAATCACCGGACACAGGGAACGAGGTAGGGGGCACCGGCGGCGGGGACTCGAACTCAAAGTAGCTGTGGTTCAGACACTGCGTCGCCGTTGGGCGGGTCTTTGGATCCAGCGATAGCATCCAGCTGACCAGGTCAACCGCGCATATGGACATCCTAGTGCTCAGCGTGGGCTTCAGGCGGTTCTCGTAGCGAGTCGTTGGCGTCATATAGCAGGCCCAAGGGAGCTTCTTCAGCGACTCCCAGACGCTCTGCTCAGGCGTTCCCAGAAGCTTGAAAATCTGCTCGAGCTGGTCGATATCGTTCTGTCCCTGGAACACAGGCTTTTTCATAAACAGCTCCAGCATCACACACCCCAGCGACCATATGTCGACCTCTGGTCCATACAGCGTAGTGCCTAGCAGCAGCTCCGGCGGGCGGTACCACAGGGTGATGACGCGGTTAGTGAACTCGTGCATCCGCGTGTGGTGGAACGACCTGGCAAGCCCAAAGTCCACATACTTGACCTGCCCATGCTGGTTGACCAGCAGGTTCGAGCCCTTTATGTCCCTGTGAAGAATCCCCTTGGAGTGCATGTACTCCAAGCCCTGCAAGAGCTGCAGCATGAGCGACTTTTTGTGTCCCGGCTCGGGCTGCCACTGCGGGTGGTTGATTAGGCCCGAGAGATCAAAGTCCATGTACTCCATGACCACATACACGGCGTTGCCCGATTCGGCAACCACGTCGAGGACCTGCGTGATATTCGGGTGCCGCAGCTGCTTCAGCAGGCGGATCTCGCGCATCGCTGTGATCGGGAATCCCTCGCGGTCCATGTCCATGCGCATTCGCTTGAGAGCAACCACCTGGCCAGTCTCCTTGTTCCGCGCCTTGTACACTTTGCCATATGTGCCTTCGCCGACCATGCTGATTCTTGTGTAAAGCTTCACGCCTTCGGTTGGGCTGCGCTGTTTGGGCGTCGCCGGCGTCATCGGCGTGCCAATCCCGCCGCTTGTGTTGTCAACTCCGCCGCCACAGCGAGCCTGCTTTGACGACGAAGCACCCACGCTGTCACGCTGCTGCGTCTGCGTCCGCCAGCTAGACTGCAGTGCTTTGCTACCATTGGCTATTTTGTCTCCCGGGACAGGGTTGTGTTGCGTTGAACCCGAGCCAGATCTAGCAACTCTCGACGAGCCCTCCTGCCGGGTTTGCTCTTGCTCATGTGCGGGAGGCAGAGGAGGCGGAGGCGGAGGCGATGCCGGGTTGGAAGGGTACGGCGGCGGCGGAGGTGGAGGGGGAGGTGGCGGTGGCGGTGACATTGGCGGCGGAGGTGGAGGCGGGAGTGGAGAAGGGCTAGCAGGCCGCCTTAGCGGCGACATGTCTGGCCCTAAGGGCGAGTACGGAGCTCTACCACCAGGCGACCTTGGCCTGCGGCTGGCACCGCCGACAGCATCGCGCACATCTTCGGGCCTGTAGCCTCTCAGCGACTCGTCACGCGTATCGCCAAACCCACCATGCCTGCCTCTTCCGTCAATTACTGGCCGCGACTGCGATCTGTGGTGTGATCTGGACCTTGCATCTCTGGGCTGTCTGGCATCACCATACCGATCACACTCGTATCTGGGCCTTTCCTTGGGTGCATACGGCGCCCTTGGCGAGTGTCGCTCGTCGCGTGCATACCTGTCGCGTCGATAGTCGTCAGGAGGCCCATCATAGGCACGCTTGTACGAGCGCTGCCTGTCCGAGGCCGATCTGGATCGCGAGCGTTTCCTGTATGCTGGCGGGTAGTTGCGCGACGCCCGGTGTCTGTGGTAGTAATCGCCATATCTGTCGCCATGTCTGTCGCCATATCTGCTGGTTCCATGTCTATTGTCTGCGCGATCGGCGTACCTCGACGACACCTGTCTATCCACAGCCGCTTCTCTTGCATCTCTGCTCCCCTCAGCATGCGTGCCATCCCTACCTTCATGCTCGCCACTAACCTCACCAGCCTGCGTCTGATTTGAGGGTGCCCTTTCAGTGGGCAGCGGAGCATCCGCAGAGCCCCCGGAATTCGCTGGCTCCGCACGCCGCGCAGCAGGCGAATGCTCTCTCCTCACCACAGGGCTATCTCTTCTGACGGGGCTATCTCTTCTGACGGGGCTATCTCTTCTGGGGTACTCCGGATCCCGCCGCGAATGATGGTGGTATCTGGGCCTGTGCGAGCCATACGCCCGCTGCGAGCGATCCGCGCGTACATCGTAGTCATAGTCCCTGCGGCTCCTCCGGTACCTCCAGTCAGGCTCGTCGCGTCTACTGCGCCGGTCATAGCTCCCATAGCCTGGCGTATCCCAATGGGCACCCAAACGACTGCTAGCAGCGCCGTGCTCTCTGTAGTCATGGCCAGGCGGTCTAGGGCTCTTGGCTGCCGTCTCTTGCTCGCTGCTTGGCCGCGACATCCGGTCGTTCCCTTCGGTGTATCTGCCCGGCACGCCAGGGCCCTGCTGCTGCTCGGCGTTCTTACCCGAAGACATTGTCCCTTTTGGTGTGTGAAAGTACCAGCGAGTGCAGGAGAATGTCTGTGTGTGCAAAAGTGCAAATATACAAGACAAGAATAAAGCGTAGTCGGCAAGAATAGGAGAGCCAGCTAGCAGACAGCGTGATCGGATAGCAACCAGGGTGCCAGCGCCGACTTTTGGGAGGAACTGTGGAGCAAGGTGCGAGTCAGAAATAAACAAGCGACAGTGCAAATGCGAAACTAAGAGAAGAGGAGCTGCTGGCTCCTAATGTCTGGCACGACAGGAGCCGGGGTGTACAGAAATGAGGCAGAAAGGAAACAAAGTGCCGAGTGGAGGGCGTGTGGGCTGTATCCTTTTTGTAGCCGCACAAATCCACCAGCCTTGCAGACAAAATGAGGAGAGGCGAAAATGAGGGTGATGTGCGGTGAACAGCAAAATGGAGACAGGGGCGGAAGGAAGAAACGTATTTATGTTTATTTCTTTTCCCAGCAAAAAGAAGACAAGCACGAAAATTTTAGGCGACGCAGGACAGCAGCGGGCAGCCCAGCTGCAATCAAGCAGACAAGCCCAAAGGAGGGAAATCAGCAATTGGCCTAAAGCCACTTGATTACTGGCGCAGCTCGGCCGGGCAGTCTGGCTGCTGAGCCCAGTGAGCCCTGTGGAAGGCGTCCAGCTTGCTGGCCCGTTCCTCGATCCCTCTAATGAGCGGGAGCTTGTCAAAGTCGACTCCATACCGGTGGGCATTAAACAGCTGCGGGATAAGGCAGCAGTCCGCCAGAGTGACCTGGTCGCCCACGCAGAACTCGCCGGCTGTCTTCTCCAGCAGCCTTTCAACGACCGCGAGGCCCTTGGTGATGATTCTGCAAGCGTAGCCGGCGCGCTCCTCCTGAGGCAGCGTCTTCAGAACGCCGAGGTTCTGCAGCGGCTGTGTGTCGCTGCAAATGGCGCCCACGATTGCTCTCACTTGAGCGCGCTGCACTGGGTCCTTGGGAAGCAGAGGGCGCTCAGTGCGTGTCTCCTCCAGGTACTCGAGGATGGCCACCGACTGGCAGAACTCGTGTCCGTCGATGATCAAGTAGGGCACCATGCCGCTGGGGTTCACCTTGACGTACTCCTCGGAGAGCTGCTCGCCCTTGAGCAGGTTGACTGGGCGTGCCTCGTAGTCGATGCCCTTGTGGTTGAGAGCGATCCTGACGCGAGCTGCCGACGAGGACCGGAAGTAGGTGTAGAGAACAGGCTTGTCAGACATGGGTACTGCTAGTGCGAGGCTGGGCTTCTTGGCTGTTGGCAACAAAAGGGCTGCTTTGGATTCTTAGATAAAGTAGCGAAAAAGAGAGATACCTGGGCGTATGTAAAGAGGCGAAGAATGAGAAAGGGGGTGTGCGTGTGGAGGAGCAGCCAAGCTTGTGAATTGTGATGCAGAATGAGCAGCTGGGCTGCAGCGGTAAAGGTGTGGTGTCGCCCCCTGAGCGGTGATCACAGCCGGAGAGCACAGAGCACGGGCTGGGCGAGCGTGGGAACGTTGCTCAGTGGATTTTTTGAATGCCAGATCAAGCAGCAGGCACCTGGCTGCCGCCCCACTGCATAAAGTAGGCGGCAAACACGCGCTCCAGCTTTTCAGACTCGCTGATCTTTCCGTCAGCGCCTGTCTTGAAGACGCCAGCAGAGAACCGGCTGCCCAGCGCTGTCAGGAACTGGTCCTGGACTGCGCGCCGCCCAGACATCAGGTGTGCCTGAGGGATCTTTTTGTCAATGCCTTTGAACTCGTCGCCGCTGGGCTTTGCGTTAACCGCCGATTCGCTGGCCGTGCAGTCGGACGACGCACCATCAGCCGATGCTGTCTCCGTGCCTGCCAGCCCATCCGCAGCAGCAGGCGTCTCGGGCGCGCTTGCCTCGCCGGCTGTGTTCTCGGCAGCAGCAGCAGCAGCAGCAGCAGCAGGTGTCTCGGCATCAGATGTGCCTTCGGAAACGGTGAGCCAGGGCATGCGGAGGGCCAGTGAAACAGCCATCTTGAGCGATCTCATTTCGGTCGACGACGATCTCCACGCCTCCTCCAGCGTCGCATGGTGCTTGAGGCCACCAGCACTGTCCATCAGCGCAAACAGTATCTCCTTCTCATCCTCTGGCAGGCAGCTATCGGACGCTGCCTCAACCATCAGCCTCTTTGGATGTCCGCGATCCACAGCCGACTTGCCCACGCAGAACCAGTTGAACACCGAGACGGGGCCAGGCAGCTCAGGGTCATATGGCCCGACGATCGCGCCAACAAACGGCTCCTCGGAGCTCTCGTTGTCACGGAATAGCGTCTGGTACGCCGTCTGGTTTTCAATGTCGATGATAGAGGGGTCGGGGCGGAATGTCGGGTGAGAGTGGTACCACCCAACCACACGCAGCCCAGACTCGCTGATCTGCTGTCTGACCACAAGCTCGCTCCCAGGGTCCATCTCGACATTGGTGTGTGCCTCTTCTGACTCTAGAGCCATGCAAGGGAATGCCCTGGTCACTGTCAGCACCTTTTCCTCGGCATCCCAGCGCCCACCCAGAAGGCCGATGACTTCAGAGAGCATCAAGTGCGCGTGGAAGTCCATCTGCAGCTGTGCGTTTGTGTGCACAACGAGTCTGAAGGGCTGGCATCCAACTACTCCTGACAGAGGCTGGCCGGGGAACGGTGTGCACCGCACCATCTGGTGGGGATCGTTGTACTGCAAGGCAACGGGGCGTGCGTGGTTGCGCTGGGGGCGGCTCATCGCGTATTTGGTGCGCGCTGGCGACTTTGGGAGCACAGGCGAAGACGCTGCAGCCGGCGTTTTTGCCTGCTGAGGGGTACGGCTTCCATCGTCCTGTGCTGCCACAGCAGGTGCCTCCCTTGCTGATGGCACCTTCTCAGGAGACTCACCGACGCCGCCTACATCGGCATCGGGTGCACCAGGTTTGGCAACTGGCACTGCATCCTCCTCTTTCTTCTCCTCGCCACTCGCATCCGGCACAGCGTCGGCAATGGCCTTTTTCTCCTTAGCAGGCTTTGGAGTCTTTGGAGGCTTTGGGGCTGGCGGATCCAGCTGCATGACGTGCTGAAGGTATGGGCGAGCCGCCGCGCTGTTAGGATCCAGTGGGCGGCCGGAAAGCGTATACCCCTCACCGGACTCGACAACCTTTGCAGGCAGGGGCACTTTGTCTCTGAACAGTTTGATGAAGTACTTTTGTGCATGCGACCTGATAGACTTGGGATCTCTGGTCCCGACATGCTCCGAGATCTGGTTCCACGCTCTGCCGTAGAGCTCCAGCCCCTCATTAAACTTCTGCTCCTCCTCATCAGTGTATGCGCCAGAACGATACTGCCCGGGAGCAACAGGCGCCGGAGGCGGCCTCTCCTTCCTCATTACTGCACCCCTGGATTTCTTGGCCTTCCTCTGCTTCCTTTTGCTTTCGCCGCCATCAGATGTCTCAGTGTCGCTAGATACAGCATCGCTTTTATCCGCCGACCTCGCGTCGTTGCTGGAGCCAAGCGACCGGCGGGGCTTTGCTTGTGTCTTGCTGCCCTTTGATGCGCGGCGGTGTTTGGCGCTGGGATCCCAGTCGTCATCGGCCTCGCTGCCCGTCGCATAGTCATCAAAGGCATCGCCATAAGCGCCGCTGTTCCCGTAGTCGTCGTAGTATCCCATGTAGTGGCCGCCAGCGCCGCCGCCATCCTCGGCAAGCAGCTTGGCAATCAATGCGCTGCTCAGATCAGCCTCCTCCTGCGCGCTGATCTGCTTGCTCGACTCGCTACCCTCGCCACTATGTTTGTTGTCAGACGAATCCCTCTTACGCTTGCCGCCTGTGCTGCTCTTAATCCCTCTGGGTGTCTTCTTTTGAGGCGACGGTGCTGCGGGCTTGCCCCGATCCCTGGCGGTGTTTGGGCGCGTCCGCTTCCTCGGCGGGGTATCACTGGCAGACGCATCGGTGGCTTCAGCGACGGCATGCTCCTCGGCGCTATCCGCTGCATCTGCATGCGACTCCTCATAGAGCGACGACAGCGTGTCAGCGGATCTGCGGGTGCTTCGGCGGCGCTCAGTCATGGTTCGCGAATTGAAAAAGTAGCTAGCTGTGGCCTAATGTGATAGCAGAAAAAGAAGCAGGTAGACAGCTGCGCTGTTGAGAAGGAAGGATGAGATCACCCGGCATCCACGCAATGCACGCTTGTTTGTTATTTTCTGTTTCTGTTTCTGTAGGACACGCGTGGATGGATAGACGCGGCGGGCGTTTCGCGTTTCGCGAGCCGGCATTTTAATCGTTCATTTGGGTACCTCTCCTGCTTCCTACGAATGCATAGAGGCTGCGAATTTGCAAAACACGAATAGCAGCGTGTCCAAGCGGTGGAAATTCTGTGCCTGCTGAGCAAGAAGTGCGCGCAATTGCGCCTGATACGCTGGCAGACGCACAGATTGTGCTATCCGCAACTGACAACAGAATGCGATACTGGCTCGAGGCAAGTATGTGTGCGTAGATTGTGCGCTTGCTGCGTCCGCCTATCCCAATAATCTTCCTTCCGCTCATGCTGCGAGAAGCAGGCTGCTTACCTGGGTGCGACGGAGCCAGATTACGATAAAGATGGGCGAGCAAAGGGTGGATATGTAACTCTGTTGCCAATACAGAAGGCGCAATTGCTGGTGTGCTGTAAATAGAGCGAATGGTGTTTTATTCTCCTGCTGTATTATAGCGATGAGGCGGTGCGCTGTGCGCTGATGACGATGACAGCGGCGACACAGCCTGGCTCCGGGGGAGCTGTTGCGTCTGTTGACCCGAAATTTTTTATTTGCAAACAATCCTGATCTATTCTCTGTGCCTTTTGGCTGTGCTGTGGCTTGTGCACTATTCTTTTCGGCATGCACATTGTCCCTGCCGCTGTGCGTGGAGCACTTGGGTCGCCTAGAGTAGAGAGCTGAACGATCGGGGTCGCTCAGAGTAATCTCCTTGCCGCAGGCCAAGCCAGCTTAAATGTATAGGATGGGCCGAACTGGCTGTTCATTTTGAGTGGAGGGGCACGAATTAGCGAGTGTAAAGGAAAGAAAACCGAGCAAAGGACGCGCGCGCACTTGTAAGAGCAGAAAGAAAGGAGACATTTTGGAAGCGGTCTAGACGCCTTGGAGGGAGCACACCGCAGGCTTACCTGATGCGGCGAACGCGCTTGCCCTGCTCCTTCTTGAGCTGCCTCTTCCGGTCCTTCTCCTCCCACTTGCGGCGCTGCTCGGGTGACATACGCTCAACCTCCTCGAGCTCCAGACGGCGCTTCTCAGCCAGCGTCTTTGCCAGCACATCCTGTCTGTCCTGCTCGGCCATGCGAGCAAACTCCTTGTACGCCTCGTCGCGAGCCTTGCTCAGCTTCCTCACAGACTCTGGGCGCAAAGCGATGGCCTCTGGAATGTAGTCAACCAGGTAGAACACGAACTCGAGGGTCTCCTTGAACTTTTTGATCCCCTCGTCATCGGCATTGGGCAGGCGGATGACAGCAAGGAGCTTCTTCTCGCGCTTGAAGTCGTGGGACTCGGGCTTGACCTCTGGGCTGTCCGTGACATAGAGCTCCTCCAGCAGGGCCTTCTCGTCCGCCAAAATCTCCTCCAGACCCGAAGCCAGGAGCTGGGCAGTGGCATCGGCGTTCTCGCTGCACAAAGCCACCTTTGGCGAGATCTTGTCGTTGCCCACGGCCTTGGTGAACGTTGAAATGTCGTAGCGGTCGCGGTTGACAGCCTTGGAGCGCTTGCGGGGGATGGCCGCGAACACAAACCCGCTAAACTCATCGTCGTTCAGAGTGACCTCAACCTCGACCTTCTCCTGGTTGTTGGCAGCCAGATCGTTGGCAATGGCGATGACGTCCTGGCGCGCCTTGAGCTGGATGTGCCCCTGGACAAACTTGCAGTGCCGGCGTCCGCTGGCATAGAACAGCATGTCGGCGGGACTGTCCCACTCGAGGACCTTCTTTCCGTCGCCAACGAGGCTAAAGTTGGCCTTGAGAACCTCGGCGATCGGCTTCTCCCACGTCTTTACCAGATCGTTGTTCTTCCCGGTGCCATAGAAATAGTTGGCAACCAAGCTGATGATCACGGTAAGCAGCACAACCTCGGTTTTGTAGTTGGCAAAGGTCAGCTCGGGAGTGGCCACTATATCACACAGAAGACAAAGGCAAGCGGTACTATGCAGCATTTAAGGCGGCTGGAAGCGATATGCGGCTACAGAGCCAGGTTCAAGTAGGTGCGGGAACACATTCCACCTGCTGCTACACGCGGTGGGTTCTTACATTGGTTGCTGGCGGCAACAGGCGTCTCGGTGGTGGGAGGCGGAACCTCGCCAGCTACATCCTCGAGCTCATCGGCGACAGCTTTGGCGGCGAGCAGAGCGATGCAGGAAAGCGCAATGAGAGAGAGCTTGACAAAGCGAGGCATCTCGTCCGTTATCAATTATATGTAATTACAGGTATATGAAATAAAAGAAAATAGGAGCAGGAGCCGGACAGATGAGGAGAGTGGGAGAGAAAGGCGATAGCGGCGGGCTTGAGCGCTGCCTCTGATTGACCAGCAAGCTGGGACGGAAGGGCAGAGCGGGTAGCTTGTTGTGCGCCAGCCTGTTGGCTGCCGACAGCGCATCACCTGCCCATCTGGGCGGAACTCCTGACGAGACCCACTGTGCTCCTTCAGCAGAAAGCGCAGGGGCCATCGGTGCTGCTACTGTTCTTCCTCGCCAGCCCAAGACACAAAAGTGAGACTCTAGGGCCATTTTAAAGCAGAAAACACAGCCGGCCGCACAGCACACGCATTATTGTCGAGATAGGCTTCTGCGTTGCGGCTGCTGCTTATTTGCATCTCCTGCCTCTTGCAATTTCCACATCCACCCAACAAGTAGCGCTACCTTGTACCTCCAAGGACTGGGGGAAATATAACAGGTACGCAGCAAAAGCACTGGTTTTGTCCGCGTCTGCTCGCTTTCCCGCCCTCTTCGCCTTGCTCTTTCTTAGCTCTTCGCTAGCTTTGCATTCGTCGCCCACACCGTGCTTTTTCTGGCTCTAGGCCGTATGCTTATTGGCACCACGCCCTTTCTGCGCATAAACCCACATATATCCACTGCCACGTAGACCGGGCTTGCAAACCATAGAATGACTCTGAATCGAGAGCAAATTCAGGCAGGCGATCAAACAAACGATGCCGGCGCAGACAGCGACCGGAGCGGCAGCACTACAGAAGGCTCGCCAGCAGCGGCGGGTGCGGGCGAAGGAAGAGCCAGCACCTCGCGGCAGAGCACGGCGGTTGAGCACACAACAAATTCGTCGCTTCTCCTGCGACTGTTTACATCACAGTTCTTTGACTCGTGGCTGGCTGTCAGCTACCTCTTCCGCTACCCGCAGATTGTCGGCGTCCAGCACTATCTGTGCAACGAGCTGCGCAAGTTTCCTCTTGATGAGCTGGAGTTTTTCCTCCCGCAGCTGGTGCACTTGCTGATTACGCGACCCAACGAGTCCACGGCTGTTGAATCGCTGCTCCTGGACATCTCGCTGCGGTCGTCGCATATAGCCATGCTTCTGTATTGGTACTTGCAGGCATATCTGTCCGATCTAGCACCCAATCCGCGGACTGCCTCCTTCAGGCATTGCCAGAGGATATTTAATCAAATGCAGGAGCTTCTGTTTACGGACATATCGCCGGAGCTTATAATCGACGCGCCCGAGCCTGCGCAGTACGCATATCTGCATGCGATGGAGAACGGCGCATCGAGCATCCCGCGCCCGGGCCCCTTTGCTAGCTTGGCAGCCCGCTTCAAGGCGATGTTCCGACTCACACCACAAATCCGCGAAAACTCGCTAGCTGCGATGGTCGGAATCAGCACCTCGCTTTCGTCCATCGGTGCGCCGTCTTTGGCACCCACCATGGGGTGGATGGCTATTGCACAGGGTCAGCGCGCCAAAATCCCCGAGCGACTGGACGACGATGAACCCGATCTTCCGCCCCAGCACAACTTGCTGGCCGGCAAGACTAGAAGCACGCCCTCCTCGACGATTAGCAGGTCGGCGTCGATGACTAGGGGCAGGCCGAGCGAGAAGGCGGCCTTCAAGAAGAATATGAGCGAGGACCCTGAGCAGCTGCGCAAGGCATACACGGCAAGCACCACGCCGTCTGCTGGAATTGCTGTCAATCGCAGCGTCAGGGCCATCGAGAGCGAAACTGCCACGCGTATGTCGTCCAGCCAGCCCACCAGGCTGTCGCTCGGCAGCCACATGGGCGCCAAGTCTGGTGCTGAGGCAGATGCAAACAGCACGTGCGGCGATGCAGATGCCCTGTTGGCGGATGTCGATCCAGACAACAGCTGCAGCGCATCTCCCTCGGGTGGCGGAGTCGAGGAACCGGGGCTTGGCTCGAATGCCAGCTCTGGACCTGCTCAGCGGAAGGAAACTGGCCCTGCTATTACTGCTCCGACGCTGCGTGATATGGTTGGCAGCAGGTCGCCCACACCCGTTGGGCGTGACTCCACAGACTCATGCCACACGGTAGCAGTCATGGAGACGCTGGAGCGCACGCGGTCGGTGGAGGCACGTCCTGGCGATTCGGCAGCCAGCCAGGACAAGAAAAACGTCCTCCCGCGGAAGCAGTACCTGGACAAGGCCACGAAGCAATTCCAGCGCAATGCCAAGCAATTGGATCGCCGAATGAGCCGTCCTTGGGACAGTGCCAAAAGCGCCACCGCCAATGGCTATCTATCGGCCGCTAATGCTGCCCAGGACTTTGCAGGCGGCAGGACGAAGGCGACATGCGAGGAGAAAGCCGTGGCCATGCACGATACACTGGCCGACATGGCCGCGTACATGGAGAAGGAGCGCCGCAAGCTCGAGCGCCGGACTGGGTACTTTAGCGCTGAGATCAGGTTTATGACCGCCCTGATGGACATCTCCCAGCGTGTGTGTGCAGTGCCCAAGGCTGGGCGGCAGCAATTTCTGAAGGCCGAGCTTACCCTGCTCAACCACTCGCTGGATAAAAACACCTGCATTCCGCTTTGGTGCCCCGACTCGGACGGATCCCATCACCACCGCATCGTGCGCATACCGACTGAGGACACTGTGGTGTTGAATTCAGCTGAGAGGGCGCCGTACCTCCTGACACTAGAGGTTTTGGAGCCCGACATGGCTGATCACCCGGAGAGCTTGAAGTCGGCATCTACCGTGGCTGACGGCCCTGGGCTGATAGCTGCCGATGCCACGAGCCTTTCGGATGCTGGCAGTGTGCTGCAGCAGGAGCCAACGGCTCAGCTGGGTGAGGAGCCTGTTGAAGAGAAGCCAGCTAAGGCGGCGGCCAATCTATCGGTTGAGCCAAGTGCCTCAAAGACTAACAGTGCGGTCGACCGCCGCGCGTCTGCACCATCAGCAACTGCTCCCGCACCTACTTCGGCTGCGACGCCTATTCAGGATGTGGATGAGGAGCTGATGGCAGAGGTATTTGGAGACCTTGATAATGTTACAGATGTGCCCGTTAGCCCGCTGGCTCCGATATCCAACCGCCGGCGAACTGGTGGATATAGCGTGAATGAAAAGGGCAAGGGTAAAAGCAAGGGCAAGGGCAAGGGCAAGGCCACTCAAGGCGGCAACCATAGCGGTAGGCCAAACAACGCACCGCAGTCGCCGCACAAGCATATCCACGGCCACCGCCAGATCTCTGACCCTCACCCGGGGGTCCCCGTGCGCGGCAGCAAACACGATGGCACTAGCGATGCACCTCTGCAAGGCCGTTCTCCCGCACAAGACAAGCACAGACCACTGCCTATCTCTGTACCGCCAGGTGGCAGCAGCGTGGCTCGTGCTCCTGTTAGCCAGGAGGAGATCAGGGCACGCATGCGCACGGCGTCCGTGCTGCTTGCGCAGCTTGCGCGGCAGCAAAAGGCACTGGGCATCAAGGTTGCTAACCTTGTTGTGCCCCGCGCGCAGAGCGGAGCATCTAGCGACGGAACAAAGGCCGGCGGCGAAAGCACAGATACGATCAAGCGCCGGAGCAAGCTGGGCAATGCCACCAGCCAGGCGCTGGCGATGGAGGAGATCCGCGAGAAGCTGATCCACGAAATGATGCAGCTCGAGGAGCTTCGACTCAAGCAGCCGGGCATCAGCAGCGTCCCCAACTCGGCAACCACCCAGGACACTGGGGCCGACGGCGCAGTCGACAGCGACATCGACTTGCATGCAGTCGAGTACAAGGACGACCCCAGCGCAAAGGTGCTGAAGGAGGACTGGGAATCGAAGAAGGCTCGCATCCGCAGGGCGTCGCCGTATGGCCGGCACAAAAACTGGAACCTGCTGTCGGTTATCGTCAAGGAGGGTGCCGACCTGCGGCAAGAGCAGCTGGCGCTGCAGCTGATCCGCGAGATGCAGAGGATCTGGCAGCGCGAGCAGATCAATGTCTTTGTTCAGTACTACCGCATCATGGTCACGGGCGAGGGATGCGGGCTGATGGAGACCATCACAAACACCGTCTCCGTGCACTCGATCAAGAAGGAGTTCTACTCGCGCAACCCGGACTACGTCGGCCCGCCGTACACGCTGTACAACTACTTTGTCACCTCGTATGGCACCCCAGACACCGACCGGTTCCGTGAGGCACAGGACAACTTCATGCGCAGCCTGGTGTCGTACTCGCTGATCACGTATATTCTGCAGATCAGGGACCGCCACAACGGAAACATTCTTCTGGACACTGCGGGCCACATTATCCACATCGACTTTGGCTTTATGCTGTCGAACTCGCCTGGGTCTGTGGGGTTCGAGCAGGCGCCGTTCAAGTTCCCGATGGAGTACGTGGACATCTTGGGCGGGCGCGAGGGCGCCAAGTTTGCAGAGTTCCGTGATCTTCTTGTCAAGGCATTCCTTGGTCTGCGCAAGTATGCGGACAACATCTGCCTGCTTGTCGAGATGATGATCAAGGACTCGCCCCTGCCATGCCTCAACGGCGGTGCATCCACGGTGGCGGCCCTGAGAGACAGGTTCCATCTGGTCCTTTCGGAGCAGCAGGCGGAGGAGCTTGTCAATGGCCTGCTGCTCAGCAGCTGCGACAACGTCACCATGCGCATGTACGATGCGTTCCAGTACTATTCGAATGGAATTTTGTAGTGGCTGTTCTAGCTCTTCATGCGCCCCAATACCAGCTGCACCTCAACTGTGAATGCGTGCGGCAGGAAAAACGTGTGCCAACCAGCTCGTGCACGGTTTTCAACGAGAGGGGGCGCCTGCATTTCTGCTCCGCCCGATTGCGTGGCAGACGCTCTTTCGATCTACCGCGCGCTGCGGCTCGGCCGTGTTGAGTCGTTGGGGGGAGGGAGCCTGGATCGATCCCTAACCCGCACGGCTGCAGAGTAAACACAAGGGCTGCCTGGCTTGCTGTCTGGCAGCAGGAATCAGGTAGAACAAGCAGAAAAATTTTCATAGCAGCAGGCAGCAGAGCCCCCGATGCTTTTGCAAGGCGTCGGGGTGTTTTTCTTGTTTTCGGAGCGCTTCTCTTCCACACTCCTCTTCTGTTCTGCACTTTTTGGCTAATTAGCTTCATCTCCACAAGCACCGCACAGAATGTCCGTCTCCGTCTCTGCTGCCACCTTCAACACCGTCCTCAACGGCTTCTTCGAGGACAACTCGTTCGTCTCTGGGTAAGTGACAGGCACTGCTGCTGGTGAATCTGGCGGCGGAGGCAGCTGCTCCGCTAAGCGGTGCTGCGATTCCCCTCTTTCTTTCGCTTATCGCGATGCATGTGGCGCCCGATCCCCTTGCACCTGCTGTGTATCTGCTCGTGAGGATGATGATGTTGATTTTGGTCCGTGTTTCTGAAGCGGCTTAAGACCCCGCTATCTGCAGACAACTACTTTTCCAAACTACGCTGACTCTAAGCGCAGAATGCAGCCCTGCTGTTTTCCGCCCACGCTCCTGCCTTTGGGCAGCCCGGATTGACGTGAGCTTCCATGGTGCTAATTCCTGTGTTTTCCGTTGGGATTCTGTCTGGTTCCATGTGCGAACGATCTTTGTTGGATTTTATAGTGCCGAGGCTTCCTCCGCCGATGCCGAGGTCTTCAAGGCCCTCTCCGGAGCCCCCGACGCCGCTGTCTTCCCCCACCTCGCCCGCTGGTACAAGCACATCGCCAGCAAGGGTGACGCCATTAACTCGCTCAAGGCTGCCGAGGCCCCCAAGGCCGCTGAGGCTCCTGCCGCTGAGGAGGACGATGACGACATGGATCTCTTCGGCTCTGACGACGAGGTTGACGAGGAGGCCGAGAAGCTCAAGCAGGAGCGCCTTGAGGCATACAGGGCCAAGAAGGCCGCCAAGGGCCCTGGTCCCGCTGCCAAGTCCATGATCACATTCGACATCAAGCCTTGGGAGGCCGATACCGACATGGCCGAGCTCGAGAAGCTTGTCAAGACCATCGAGATGGACGGTCTCACCTGGGCCCAGAAGGGAACGCTCATCCCCGTCGCCTTCGGCGTCAAGAAGCTCCAGATCAACGCCACTGTTGAGGACGCCAAGGTCTCCACCGACGACCTTGCCGATAAGATCGTCGAGTTCGAGGACTACGTCCAGTCGGTTGATATTGCTGCCTTCATGAAGCTCTAAGTTTGCTACCTCCGCTCTCTAGCCTTTGTTCTTGCTGTAAACACCAGACTCTTGTGCAACACACACCAGACTCTTCTGCGAGCTTGCGTTTACATGTGTGCATCAACAGCATCCCCACCACTATAGCCACAATGTACTGTCTAAATGCCATCAGCTACCCTGATTTCTGTGTGTATACGTTGTTACTGTTGTGAAGAGAAAGGGAGAGTAAAGGGGCAGAAGGAGGGGCGTGTTCATGACATCTGAGGGCGCACAAGCTCGCTAGACAAACTGGCTGACGAGGCTGTCCAGGTTGGTGTAAATAACACGCAGGTTCTTTGCCGTGGGGGCACCGCACTCCTGCGTGTCCTCTGAATACTGGCTCCCACCCAGGCCTGAGAACTCGGGGAGCTCAGCCCTAAACAAGTCTCTCAGCTCGAGCAGTCCCGAGATGGTTCCTGGGTAGTTGGGTCCCAGGATCTTGCTCTCGATTTCAGGGCGGTTTAGGGCCAGCGCAGCGGGCGCGAACTCGTGGAAGTCGCGGAACGGCGAGTTCCGCAGCTCGCGGGCCACTTGATCCAGGGCCTGTCGCCTGCTGTTGCTCAGCCCCTGTACTGCGCGCGGCAGGCAGTTGTTCTCTGCGTCTTGTTGGGCAATTGAGCTGTCCATCGTGTCCTTGGCCTCAGCGGAAGCACCTGCGGGCAGGGCGTGGGCCGCAGCTGCGAGTGCGGCAGCCACTGCGAAGAACGGGTGCACTAGCATGGTATTTCGTTACGTCAAGGAGCTGAATAGGCACGGGAATGTGGAGCGAGGCGAGTGAAGAGAGCAGAGACGCGGTGCAGACGGTATAAAAAAAGAAGAGGAAAGGTGGAAGCTGTGCTTGCTTTGGCAGAGGGCGTGGATGCAGCGCCTGCGCGAATCCGCCCTTGATGTAGCTCCCCACATCATTTGTCCAGGCCACATCCCCGCATGCGCGTGTGCTTGATTAAGGCCTGCCACATGTGGGCTGTCTTATGCCTAATTACTGCACATGGCGGGGCTGGAGTGCCTCCTCCCTCCCTTTTCATTGTGTAGACAAGAAGCAATCACTCCTGTCTTTCAGACCAAAAGAGCCTAGGCGCACTGGGATGTCATGGCGGCTGACAGCCACATGCATTTGGTGGACCATGCAAATGTCCAATTTTACCAGCATGGTCTATATTTCTGACATCGGGCTAGACAAGTGCGAGCAACTGTAGATGGAATGTGCAAGCGGCCCAATATTCAGGATATGGCATGCCCGCAGCATGCCTCATGACGGCGTCTGCTGTCCGCAAATGTCAACTGGGCCAGACAGCGGGTATTAATGTTTAATGAGCCTCGAATATGCTATTTCTGCGCCTTCTGGCTTGCTGTGAGTATGCAGCGCTGGCGCAATAGAACATGCTAGAATCAATGCTGCCAAACTAGTGCAATCAATGCCATTTTGCTATTGTGGAGCAGAAGCGCGCGAAAGAGGAATAAGCCAAAACTGCTCTATGCCTTCTTTGCCTTTGGCTTGGTCTCGCTCTCCGACACTGACTTGATCCAGATCGAGTCCGGCGGGTGGTCCTTTTCGCCCTCGTCGTATGTATACGACGCCGCTACAGCAAGGGTGTTTCCGGAGGCATTGAAATCGAGAGATGCGACGGAAGCCGGGTACTTGTGGTACTGCTTCAGCCTCTTTTTATTATCCGGATCCCACAGCGACACCATGGCATCCGACCCGCCAGTGACAAAGGTCTGATGCACGGGGTGGAAGGCCACGGCATTCACCGGGTAGACCAAGTCGACGCCGTCATCGGCTGTCTGGCGGTGGCACTTGAACGCATAGTTGCTCTTGCCCTCTACTCCTTTCAAGTACTCGACAGCAACGCGGCCTTCCACAGACCCGCAGACAAAGCCCTGGCCGCTGGGCATCAGCTTGACGCACCTTGTAGGGTACTTGAGCGAGCTATCGCGCGTCTCGATAGGCGCATCCAGGTTCCTTACATCGTAGATGAGAAACTTTCTGCCGGCCAGTGCCACCACGAGCAAATCACCGTCGGCGGACATTGAGTACACGCGCTCCTCCACACCCACCTTCTGCACCTCTGCCCGTCCCTCGCTGCCTGCACGTGGATCCCAGGCACGCAGCGTGCGATCCCAGCTGCCCGAGAGCAAAACGTTGTGCGGGCGAGAGAACTCCAGGGCACTGATGGGGCCGTCGTGGCGCCCGAGCTCTGTGGTTGTCGTGTAGTTGTCTTCCCAGGCAAGGAGCCGCCTATCGAGTCCGCCTGAATACGAGCTGGTGGTCCCAAACTCTATGTCGAGGACGGCTGCCTGGTGTGAGTGGTGGCTGGCGACCAGCTGGTTGGCCTGCACGTCGTAGAGGCGCACCCGCTGGTCCCAGGAGCTTACGAGCAGCTTGGAGTCGTCGGCGGGATGGAACTTTACCCGCGACACGCCGTCGCTCGGCGGCTGCGTCAGCTCGTACTGCTTGCTGCTTCCGCTGCTCATCTCTTTTGTGGTGGAGAAGACAGAGTTTGTGCTGATGAACAGAGGGGGTGCTTTGCTGACGGGGGAGGCGAGAGGCTGGCGCACCAACAAGAGCAGGCACCAGACAAGCGCCCAGCAAGCAAAAGATTTATGGTGAACAATCACACCGGGCCAGCCAGAAAAAGCAAGCCCCAACCCTTGATGGCGGCAGGGCAGGCAGACAGCGCAGGCGAGTGGAGAAAATCCCAGGCAGCTCTTGGCATCTTCGTGGGAAACGGCATAAAAGAGCACGCCAGGGTGCCTCTCTTCTCTGCTCCCTTCCTGTTCTCCACACTGGTCGCAATTACCCTCTCTCGCTCTGCTCAGTAAACTCTCGCCGAAAATGACGTCGTTCATCCCGGGATTCACAAACACGCTCAACCCCAAGGCGCAGTTCTACATGGATCTCGCCCTGCAGTGCACCGGCTTGCTCGAGGGCCAGCGCAACCTTATAACCAACACGGCCAACATCTCCTCCCTTGTGTACCACAGCCTCTTGGAGACGCCCACGCGTGAGGGCAAGCCAGTGAACTGGGTCGGGTTCTACCTCCTTGATGGCAAGAAGGCCGATTCTCTGATCCTGGGCCCATTCCAGGGCAAACCAGCATGCACCGAGATTGGGTTTGGCAGGGGTGTGTGTGGAAAGGCAGCAAGGGACGCCGAGTCCGTGGTTGTTGAGGACGTGCACGAGTTTCCTGGACACATTGCCTGTGACGCAGCATCAAGGTCCGAGATCGTCGTGCCGCTGAAGTCGCAGGATGGCAAGGTGCTGGGCGTGTTTGATATTGACTCGTCCGAGGTCAGCGCATTCGATGACTTTGACCGCATTGGGCTTGAAGCCATTGCCAATATGGTCGTTGAGGCCTCGGATTTCTAAGGAGCACTTTCTACTCGGTTTGCACTTTCTACTCGGTTTGCACTTTCCAAACAAAGGACTATACATTTCGGGGCTGCTGGGCAGGGATGATATACACATAGCTTATTTTATCAAGAGAGGACTGCGCCATCATGGCGAATCAATGCCTGCTAATGCGATCGATGCCTTTTGGATGTCATTGCGTGTGGTGGAGATCAGCTCAGGGATGTCCTCCTCCGTCAGGCTCTCCGTGGAAATCGGCGATAGAACCCGAATCCTAATGACGCAGTTTCGCCGGAACCTGCAGTTGGCCCAGCTATACAATGGGCTGGTGCACTGCACCGCGACGGGAATGATCGGCGCCTTTGTGCAGTACGCCAAGTAAAACGCGCCCTTCTTGAATTCCAACAGCGATCCCGTCTCACTTGGGTTCCTCCTGCCCTCGGGAAACATAACAATGCTGGTCCTCTCGTGCTCCAAATACCGCAGCGAGCTGTCAAACAGCAGCTTGATGCTGTGCTTGTCCCCCTGCCTGACAAACAAGTTCCCGCCCAGCCGCATAAACCATCCCAGCAGGGGCAGCTGTGCTATAAACTGGTTGGCCACAATGACCGCTTTGCGTGGAAACAGGGCAGCCAGCCAGACGGTGTCCAAAAGGTTCTGGTGGTTGGCTACTATGACGCATGGTGTCTCCTTGGCACGCAGTAAGTTCTCTGCCCCGCTAATGTCGACGGTGACGCCCAGGATGTGTTCGCTTAGCAGGCGCATGGTGAGGGCCCCCGCCCAGTTCGTCATGGGTTTCCGTCGGATTGCGCGCAGCATCGGGTACGTGAGTATGCCGGCCATCGAGGCTATTGAGATGGAGAGGAGAAAGAGAGTAAGCTGTACGTAGAACACCGCTGTGCTGAAAATCCCCGAAGGCGCAACCATGGCTTCTTTGGATTGGGTTTCTGGAGATGGTATATGTGAGAGGTGTGTTACACAAAATAATGGAGGTGGTGTCGAGGGCCGCCGCTAAATCGCAACAGCAAGATAGAAGGTGGATGAAAGGATGCAAAAGGGAATAGCAATAGTGCGAAATATATTAGATAAAAGATAGAGAGAAGAAGAGAAGAGAAAAAAAGCACGGCGTTGAGCAGGCAAGTAGGCGACGGAGAAAAGAAGGAAGAGGGATAGTAACGTCCCACGCAGACCTCATGGCGAGGAGGGCTGTTTGTTCGTACGCGTTCCTCCCACACCATGCGCCCTGGGCCTATGCCACAAATCCTTGTTCTAGGCAAACAATGCAGCGCTGCTTGAGATCCCTTTCCCTGTTTTGGCGAGCTAGAAAAGGCCAAGATGCGCTCCGATTGTTTGCTGTTCCCTTGTGGAAAAAAATCAGGCCGCGTTACTTGAACCCACAGTTCCATCTTGTTCCTCTGGCTGCATCGGGTTGCCGCGAGCACCCCCATGTATGCATGTGTGTATGCTGCCGCGCAGCCATTGCATTTCCTCCAGCCATCCTGCAGCGCAGCACAAGCCCTTGCTTGGCCCGAGGAGGGCGGACTTTGAGCTGCGGGCACTGCACACAAGTAGACGCGTGTAGCACCAGCAGTGCGACTGAAAGAAGAGCAGAAGGAAGATGCCAGAAAAAGATGCTGATCTCTCGCAGGGCCAAAAATCGGCTGAGGGCCTCCCTTGGCTTGCATGTGCCTAGCGCGCATGTTGCCGCCGGAATCAGATGTCCTGAACAACCGACACACGACACAGCATGCAGCTGGTGCCCCATAGTGAATACCTGGAAGTTTCCCATTTGCGCGATTCCTTGGCTCGCCCATTTTCCCATTCAGCTACAGAAACCCGCATGTGTACTTTGCTAATTGTATCAAAGCAGCGGCTGAAGGAAAGCATGGCGAATGTGACAACGCAACAAAAACTAAGAACGAAGCAGCAGGCCACATAGCTGTCTAGTTGGTCTTCTTTGCGCCGGCCTGCACAGCTGCCACGCCGGTCTCAGCATCATGGTTGATACGCGGGGGCGAGATCTTCTTCAGCTCCTCGAGCATAAGGTCGCGGGTCTTGTTCATCACGTCCTTCAAATCCTCCTCCTTGACGTTGTCCATCGGAATAGGCTTCAAGACCTTGACCTTGAGGGTTCCAGAGACGCTCCAGAACGTCTTCTTCTCGTACAGGTTATGGAAGTCCATAATCACGACGGGCACAATCGGCACCTTGGCATGGTACGCCAACAAAAACGCGCCAACCTTAAAGGGCAGCAATCCAGGCCCATCCTCATGCCGTCCGCGGGTGCCCTCAGGGAAGAACCACACGGAGACGTTCTTCGACCTCAGCTCCTCCGACGCCTTCTTGAACATGTCGCTAGCTGACTGCTTGCTTCCACGGCTAATGAAGATATCGCCCGACAGCCTCATGAACCATCCAATAAACGGATAGAACGACAGTGCGCGCTTGGCCAGAATGACCGCTTGCTTGGGGAACACCCGTCCGAGCATCACCAGATCGAGCATGGTCTGGTGGTTTCCGACCATGACGCAGGGCCGAGCCTCCTCCAGGTATTCCTCGCCCTCGATTTCAACAGTGATCCCCAGCATGAACAAAGTTGCGTAGTAGAACGTCCGAGCCACCAGCCAGTTGCCCGACGCCCGCTGGCCTATCGCCCAGAAAATCGGGGATGCGAGGATTCCTGCTGACGAGGCAATAAAGGTGCATATGGTGTAGTGAACGCAGCGCCGGTAGTAGCTGGCCTTTCGGGAAAACTGGGCCCCGACAGCCAGCATTCCATCAGCAAGAATAGCCCACAGAATCCAATGCATCACCACAACGAGCGTACAGTCCTTGAGTCTATTGTTATGCCGCTGCTGCTAAACAGGAGGGGAGGCGGGCAGGCAAGAAGAAGCGAATGTGCAGAAAGGGAGGAGGGGATCAGACGCCTGGAGAAACGAATGCGAAGAGTATCTGGATGGCCGTAGCGAAAAGCCCAAGTACAATGAAGAAAGGAGAGAGAAAGGCAGGCAGGCGCGATTGCCGACAGCTGCCTCTTTGCCCCACGCACCGAATGTGACCTCCCCCAAACTCGGCTGGAGGAAAGCAGCCAGCCACTCTCCTGGCCATGTGAAATCGCGAGCCGAGTTGCAGCTGATCGGCGCGTCCCTGGACAGCCGAGTCAGCAGCCAGCCTCTGCTGGAGATGTGGCATCCAGAACTCCGTCCATAAAAGGCGCCAAGCAGAAGTCAGTGGTGTAGTGTGCCGCGCATGCGGGCATGCGCTGCCAAAGTCTCATGAAGCGGTGGTTGCTCGAAATAATGGAAACAGCCTTTGCTGGAGACAAGAGCTGCGCCTTTGGTATAGTAAACAAAAAGGGAGGAGCAGCATGCAGCACAGAAATCAAATGTGCGCTGGTGCTCTCTTTTGTGCGTTTGCAGCAGCGCCTTTCTCCTCTCCGCTTCTTTCCTTCTTTATTCATATATTATTGCTCGCTTTCTTTATTATTGCTATAAACAAGGCTTGGCGCATCCATAGCTATTTGGTTTGGGCTGCGTGACGTCTGTTTCTTTGTTTTTGTTTTTCACAGCCTCCTTGTTTACTCTTCTTGCCCCAGCCCAGTAGCCACACCCACTCCTCAGGCGCTGTGTTTCACGTAGGAAAGAGCTGCGCGCACTCTTCTTCCTCTGCTGTGTTCTCTGCTCTCGCACGCTAGTCTCTCCTCTGGCTTGCTCCCTTCCTTTCTTGGTTTCCTGCTCATATCGAACCCTTTTCTTGCTTGCTCCCCTGCACAACGCAAACCACAAAGCGAACTGCAAGACGCGACATGGCTGACCGTATGAGTCAAGGCATGGACTATGATCAGGACCGTCCTTGGATGGCGTATGCGGGATCGGACGGTATGATGCACACTTTTGAGACGTTTGGCTCAAATATTCGTGCGCAGCAGTCTCAGATCCCGGTGCCACTCAACAGCCAGTTTAGCCAGCAGCAGCAGCAGCAGCAGCAGCAAGTCTACTACCAACAGCAACAGAGCGGGCACCAGTACCAGTATGCACATCTAGTCCAGCAACACCAGCACCAGAACATACTGCACGCTCAGCAGCACCATTACCAGCCGCCAGTGCCTTCCATCCAGCAGACCATGGCATCGCAGCCCTCTCCAGTCACGCAATTTGCGCCTCAAACAGCCGGTGGCAGCAGCACGATGCTTGCCCAGCAAGTCCGCAGAATGCGCCACAACCCTCTAGCCGCTGGCCGCGCAGACCCCGCTGATAATGGCGACAGCATGGCTGTGGACAGCAATGAGGCTGGCGGCACCTACGGCGGAGCAGGCTCAATGACCCGCCGCAATGCGTTCCTCGACACCATCGACCCTGCGATCCGGCGCAAAGTCGAGGCGGCCCAGGTGTATTTCCTCGAATACTACGTTGACCACCTCACCTACATAGCCAACCGCCGGCGCCGTCTCGAGGATTTCAAAAACGCCATCCGCAGTGTACGCACCACCGCCCAGCACGTGCAGGATTCGTGGCATAGCCACTGTCTCAACGAATCGGCCATTTTGCGTCGGCGCAGGAACCGCACGAGGGAGAGGGAGTTTGACATTCTGGCGCAGATTGGACAGGGCGGCTATGGACAGGTGTTTTTGGCCAGAAAGCGCGATACAGGGGAGGTGTGCGCACTGAAGAAGATGGCCAAGAAGCTGCTTGTCAAGCTGGGCGAGGTCGAGCACATTCTGACGGAACGCGACATCCTGAGGACGTCGAAGAGCGAGTGGCTGGTCAAGCTCCTGTATTCGTTCCAGGACCAGCGGTCGCTCTATTTGGCCATGGAGTACGTCCCAGGCGGCGACGTGCGCACGCTCTTGAACCAGAACGGCATCCTGCGCGATCAGATTGCGCGCTTCTACATTGCCGAGATGCTTGTCGCTGTGTCGGCTCTGCACTCGTTCGGGTACTTCCACCGTGATCTGAAGCCCGAGAACTTCCTTGTTGATGCCTCTGGACACATCAAGCTGACCGACTTTGGCCTTTCGCATGGACATCTGAGCAGACCCACCCTGGAGGCCATGAAGAAAAAGCTGGATAGGGTCAAGGACCAGGACCTCATCTACCACTCATCAAGCGAGAAACGCAGCTTTTACAGGTCCATGCGCCAGGATGACATGCCCAGAGCGTACTCGATTGTTGGGTCGCCTGACTACATGGCACCCGAGATCCTCTACACCTCGCTGGTGATGGACCAAAAGAAAAAGAAGCAGCAGCAGCAGCAAGGCCAGCGGGATAACAGCAGCGCCACACCGTCAAGCCAGACCAGCGACGGGTCCTCGCACCGTCTGGCTGAGGCGCACTTGGGCTACGATTTCCGCGTCGACTACTGGTCGCTCGGCTGTATCCTGTACGAGTTCCTCGCCAGCTATGCGCCGTTCACCGGGCCCAGCGCCGACGACGTCTGGCGCAACGTTTATCACTGGAACAAGGCATTCCAGAGGCCTGATTTCGAGTCCAAAGAAGCAGAAGACAACCTGAAGCCAGAGGCTTGGGACCTCATTAGCCGGCTGGTGTGCCACAGAGACGAGCGCCTGAGCTCGGTCAATGAGGCCATGATGCACCCGTACTTCCATGGCATGAGCCTGGCTACTTTGCGGGCGACGGAGCAGCCGCCGTTTGTGCCTGAGCTGCAGTCGGACACCGACAAAGCGTATTTTGACGACTTCTCGAACCCCAACGACATGGAGCTGTATAGGGATGTCTACAATAAGCGCAAGGAGCTGGATTCGCTCGTTGATAACCAGCCGGGCAACGACGGCATTGACCCGGCGGCGTTTATCGGGTTTACGTACAGGCACAACAGGCTTAGCCGCAACATCTAGGCAGATAGCCACCACTGCGGCACCCCTTTTCAGTCCTCACACTACTTTGCACACCACCTACCATCCAACTTCCTCCACACCCACAACTAGCAGCATTACTCAATATATCACTGCCATCCATCTCCACATCAGCCGCTGAGCAGGCCTTTGGTTGGAAACCCACTTTGCACTACACGCAGCTGGCACGCCGTCTGAATTCCGCCCATTTCACCTCTGGCAACATGGTTCCAGTAGTGCACACTGTGACGAGTGCGCACATCTCTCCCCTGCCAATCAACACCCTATCCATCGCGCATGTGCCTAAGAGACGTGCAGCGATTTTCAACACTCGCTCATTGTATGCAAAACAAGAAAAGACTAGGCTTGCATGGCCAAAGACTGGGAGCGGGAGACGCGTCAAGCGTGTGCGCTATGGCGTCCTCAGGCGCATCGACAGGAAAAGCAAACACATTCCTTCTTCGTATGCCCAATCTGGAGCACCATGCAACTTGTAAACACCATCATATTTACGCTGTCTTTTGTTTGTTTTCGATATATACATCTCATCTACAACTTATCGCGTCAGCTTTTTTTTTTTGGGGCCTCGCTGTATCGCCGTTTCTTCCTTTTTCCCTTTGTGAAGTGCAGTAGGCCTGCTGCTCCTGCCATTTGCGTGCCTTCTTGCATACACATAGAAAAAAAAGCCCCTTGCCTTTCGCGCCTTGTGGTCTTCCTACGCATAGTATAAAAAGCACACCCACCAGCTGTCACCCGCTCGCGCCTCCCCCCGCATTGCGTGCTTCTCTCTCGCCACCTCGACTGCTCCTGAAGCACCGGTTTCTACACCACCCCTGCCGCTGGCAACATTTATTTATATTCTTTTTTGATTTTCAATCCTATTTCGTCCATCATCCACTTGGCACAGGCAATCCCCCTCTACACATCGAACAATGGACACACCGTTACCAAACCAACAGCTAAAGCGACCTCCAGTGCCTCTCGACCCCTCGGCACTACTCTCACCACAGCAAGTATGTCCCTCAGCTATAGAGCTGCCCGTAGTGGTTGCAGCAGCCCCCGCTAATGATATTTGCTCCTGTCCTATTTCGCTGTAGATGGCAATGCGGCTCCGTACAAGACTCCGCAAGGCGCGAGTAGCAATCGAGCGCGACATTGGACACTCGCTCTCAGCCATTGTTCCACCAGCAGACCCCAAGTCCCACAGCACACCATCCTCTCCCGCCGTGCACTTCGGAACACTCCACTCACCTCTGCGCCATCACAGCGGCCACCAACCGCAGATGCTCAGTGGCCGCGCCAGCTCCTATTCTGGCGAGGAACTCTCCGCACTTGTGAGTACGGCGGCAATGGCAAATGGCACGTTGGCCAGCGAGGCAGTAGCGCTGAATGGCAGTATGCCCATGGCGCTGAGGCGACAGAGAAGTGCACTGCCTGCTACTTTCCTGCAAAGCACACTGCCACCCTCCGAGGCTACTACACACCAGCATCCCCTGGACATTCCTTCGTCGCCGCCTGTTGTTGCACCGAGTACGCCGCAGGTGGATAGTAGCGAGGATGAAATTGCGCATACGATCCTGATGCTCGCTACCCCGCCGGCTGCGCGTCCGCCGTCGTTATCAGAGTCGCCGTGTCAGAGACCCATGAGGGTGCATGAGGCGGGTGCAGGCACGAGCAGAAGGCTGAGTTTCTCGCGGTGCTTGGAGGAGCAGCCAGCAAAGAGGCCGAGGCAGGCAGATGTGCGTGCTCAGCGTGCAGCATCGGCACAAGAACCAGTACAGTTCAGCACACCGAACCTGTCGCAGATTGCTGCTCTTCCGCAGCGAGCGCTGAACGCACCGAGGTCTACGCGACACGCATCTGGCAGCACGATTCGTCGGGCACACTCGTCTGGCACGGCGCGCAGACAGGATCCATGAATGCGCACCTGCTAGAACACATTCGTCCAGCTACTTGATTGCGCTGTGGCTTTGTATATCATTCACATATTAATTTATATTGTCTATATGGACTGTTCTATTGTGTTTGCTGTTGTCAAATACTGCGGTATTTTGCTCTATCAAGCCATTTTGCACAGCCGGCTGCTCGTTTGGGTCCCAGGGAATTCACCCATATAGCTTTTTGCATCGGCCCAGATATGCCATTAAGCTGGCTCTGGCCATCCTATCGAACGCCACGCTCGCTGCCTGCGCATGCAGGATCGACGAGAATTCAAAGTCGATATCGAACTTGACCAGTGTTCCCACCTTCCTCATAAGCGGATTGATCGGCCCACCCCGCGGCACCTTACTCTGGTCAATGAACTCCCACACAGTCCTCATATGCTTAAACATCCCGCCCCCGGGCGCCGCCGTTGCAACCACCCGCCACGGCCTCTCCATTGCGACGATCGACATGTACTTCTCGCGGAATGGCGGGTACCCGACGACCAATTCGGCACTTACGGTCTTGCGATCGAGCTTCTTTGTTATGTTGGTGTCTGGCATGCGGGAGTCTATTCTGTCGGTCCTCAGGGTGTTATGGAGCACTGTGGATTCTACGCACACGGGCACGAACTCCTTGTATCTGTCGACATCGGCCACGACACTGAAGACTTGCTCTGGCGTGTAGGGGAATAGGCACTCCTCCTGGTACTGCCTCCTGGTCGACATGCTGCTGCTGATATCGGGAAACGAGAAGAACGCTCGTGAGCACCTGGTGGGTTTTGCTCGTTGAATTGCTGGGCGAAGCTGTCGCAAAAGCGCCGAATTCATGGTCGATGTAGTGCTGCTGGCGCGTGGCTTGCGGATCACATAAAAGATAAGGGAGTGGAGCAAAGGAGGCAAAGGGTGGGTGTGGTGTTTAGGGAACAGGAAGGGACGAAAACGGTCTTTCGGAAACAGTGGCAAAAAAAAGCAGACCCCAGCCGCATTATCTTACCACAAGCATCCACGTGATGTGAGTGGCAAATTGCCCATTACTGCCACGTAGGGACAATTGAGTACTCAGACTAGCCAGGAAAGCTGTGTGGCATTCTCTGGCACACAAACAGGGGCGTAAATAAATCAGTTCTCTCTCTCTCTAGCACGCAAACAGCTGCCCTCAATTCGACACACACACGCATTGGATACCACAACATGGCAGGCAAGTCCGAAGGTAAATAGCACACCTGCATGCACCGCCACATGAGTGCGGCCGGTGTCTCCACAGCGCGCCCACAGCATGGTGTCTAAACGCCTCGTATCCTTCATGTCGCACACGCATTTGTAGAGCAAATTCTGCGCAGCCGTTTGGTTGTCGAGGAGCGGCCGCTCAAGCGCTGCCTTCGGCATTTCTCAGCGATGTGCGAGCGGTCGACCAAACTGACACCCGAGGAGGCTGCCAAGTCCTGCGAGGGCATTCTCCAAGAAGTACGGTGGTTCCGGCACACCGTGCAGATAGCCGTGCAAAGCCAGCGCCGCTGCGAGCAAGAAATAACTGCCTACGATGATCAATGCACCGAGCTTGAAGCGCAAATCGACGAAAGCCGAGCAGAAGTCAAGAGTTTGGGCGACAAGCTTGAAGAGTCACGCAACCACAAGCGGCACAAAATTGCATACGACGAAATTGCCAAAGAAGCGAATAGGCGGCCGAGCAGGGAGAAGCTGCGCGAGGAGATTGACGAGATTAATCGCGAGATTGAGCAGCTCCAGCAGGAGGAGGCGGCGCACGAGTCGCTTGTCGAGTCGCTGAGGTCGCAGTACACAGCCGTGTGCAGCGAGCTGGGCAAGCTGGAGGAGATGTCGAAGAGCGCGTTGAATACGCAGGATCTGGGCATCTACCTGGGTGATGGGGACGCCATGGTTGAGTCCGAAGGCGGAAAAGCCGGCCCGGGCGACCAGAACAACCCTTCGATGGGCATCTCGCCTGCAACCCCGCATGGACACGGAGGTGGGCACGACGAGTTCTCGGCCTCTGTTGCAGATACGCCCTTGCTGGACGGCGTGGAGGAAGATGCTGGCCGCAGGAAGTCGGAGGGCCAGCTGGATGATGCCGCGGAGGATGAGGACGATGGCCGAGAAGAGGGCGAGGACGGTGACGATCTCGGCATCGCCGATGCACAACACACGGGTGCAGAGCATGCTGCTGATGTCGATGCAGCAGCGGAGTCGGAGGAGGAAGGCGAGTACGAGGATGAGGAAGGCGAGCTACTGGCTGAAGCGGACTAGCGCTGGCTCTTGTTTGGCCAAAATTTCCCTGCTGCGGCACGCAAGGCGTGTGCTGCATGCGTTGTTGGCATTTTCCGTATGTCTTGGAAAGTGCGCTGATTTCCCCTGCTAAATACACGCTACAAAACCACCCTCCTCCCCCGTGTCAACCACAGCTTCATTATTTTTGGGACCTTCCTGACACTTGCAGTCCTCACTTCCCAATTCCGTTTTGGCAGCGCCCCCTACAGCCGTGCTTCGGATGTGCCTCATCCAACGGTAGGAAATACTGACTCATTCCACCACAGCACCGCCATACAGGGAGGAAATATCCATCCCGTATTGTGAATGTGTTGCATTTTTTCTCAGCACCCTTTTGTATGGCTTGATCTCGCTCGCCCTGGCAGAGGTATCTGATGCCACGGTGCTCCGAACGCAGCCTTATCTGGCAAGAGCTTTTCGAGCATCAGGTAAGCGGCTTACAAATCAACCATCGGATAAAAAGAAGCGCAAAAGTAGCAGCAACCAAATGGTGGCAAGTGTTGGTCAACTACCCCAGTGAAAGGGTAAATGTATTCCCCCCACCGGCTTGCACACGCTAATCTCCACCGCCAGAAGAGCATTAGTAAGAAAGAAGCGCAGTGCAATGGCTCATGCAAATCACTGCGCCAGCATTTATTTTGGCAGGGCGTGAAGAGCAAGGGGCAACGGCAAGGCAATGTGCTGCATCAAATTTGGAACCCCATGCAGCCTATTTAAACGGCAGCAGCTGGAGACAGGAGTCGCAGGGCTCTGTCACCACATCACGTATCGTAAACAGCACCCGCTTGCCCACATCCCTTTGCTACGCCGACTTCCGTTGCACATACACACTAGTTCTCCTTGGCACGTGGAGTTTGTATACAACAACATAGACATACAGCTGCCAGCCAAGATACAGCACAATGGACTCGGAATCACAAACAGTTCTTCCACCATCCACAACAAACTCGGAGAAAGCTATTGCGACAGACTCCGAGAAGGCTATCGTAACAGATGAGGGCGCTGTTGTCACCACAACCAGCCCAGAAGATTCGTCTTCGCCGCCGCCGCCAGATTCAGCCTATAGCTGGTTGGTTGTTCTTGGATCGTTCTTTTCGCTGATGCTCTCGATCGGAGTGACAACAACATTCGGCGTGTATTTGCAGGAGTACAAGCTGCATGAGTTCCCCACAGCCTCCTCATCTTTGCTCTCGTGGATTGGGACGTTCCAATTCTCGCTAATGTGCTTCTTCGGCATCGGCGTTGGCATTTTGTGCGAGCACGTCGACACGCGTATTCTCAATGCATTTGGTGCCCTTGTCACTGGGCTGTCGCTGATTATTGCTTCGTTCTGCAACTCGCCATGGAAGCTCCTGCTCACTCAAGGACTGCTGTTTGGGTTTGGCGGATCGTTCCTCTACATCACTGGCCTGGTTCTGCCTCCACAGTGGTTTGAAAAGCAGCGCGCCTTGGCAACCAGCATTGCCATTGCTGGCTCGGGAATCGGCGGGCTGTGGCTGTCGTTTGCCAGCAGGGCGATGACCGACAAGCTCGGTCGGCACTGGGCATTGCGGATCACTGGTCTGATCATCATCGGCGTATGCGGCGCCACCAGTCTTTTGATGAAGATGCGGTTCAAGCCGGTGCGTCGCGAGAAGATCATTGACTTCAGCGTGCTCAGGGACATGCGCTTCGTTTTTCTTTTCTTTAGCGCGCTGTTTGGTGGCAGTGGCTACTACATCCCGTATTTCTTCATGCCCACATACTCGGCTGTTGTCTTGGGCAAAAGCCGAGCCTGGGGCACAAACATGTCGTCCATCTTGAATGCCGCAAGCATCGCCGGCCGCGTGCTGATGGGGCTGCTGGGCGATAGGATTGGGTCTCTGAACACACTGTGGATTAGCACCACGGTGAGCTGCCTTAGCATCCTGGTTCTCTGGCTGCCATTCAAGAGCACTGGCACTCTTCTGGCGTCGGGGATTATCTTTGGTTTTTGCTCGGGAGCCATTGTGAGCCTGATCCCTGTTATCACCGCTAACCTCTTTGGTGTCAAGAGACTGCCCAGCATCATTGGCTTGATGATGGTTGCCTATATGGCGGGTGGGCTTATCGCGTCTCCGCCGGCCGGTGCGATGCTGGACACGATTGGGCATGGCCACAACTTCAACAGCCTTATCATTTACGACGGCGTGTTCCTGGCAGTGTCGGCAGCTTGCCAGTCGGTGCTTCGTCTGATCCTGTCCCGGACTCTCTGGAAGAAGGTTTAGAGCCAAGCTCTCGCCTCTCTCCCATGGATACAGCTAGTGCCAAATGAGCGTGCCAAGAAATTTTAATCGGCGTTGCGGCTGCTGCTATTTTTAACAGCTGCATTCTGGGAAGGTCGAAGGCTGAGGGGCAGGTGGATCCTCTAGCGCGTTCGCAGCCCCCTCCACATAGACACGCAGACATGTAGACACGCAGACATGTTTGCCAAGGATTTCGAGAGTTAGAGGACTGGCACCAATCTACAAGGCTCTCTCGCTCGCGAGCTTATTTTGGTTCAGGCGATTTCCAGCTTTAAAAATAGAAACCTCTTATCTACAAGGCATCTGTACCGATGGACGTGCCTCCACTACCCAGGCTTTGCGGCAGCGCAGGATGGCCATCATCTGAGGCATTTTAGAGCTGCAGAAAGCCTTTCCACAAATGGGAATTATTATTAGCGATGGAGAAATAGTGCGCCGACATGTCTATCTCGGCAGCACAAGCAACACCGAAAGCGGGGCATATTGTTGCCCGTAGAGTAAAACAGGGACAGTCTACAGGCTCGACAATGGATTTTTCTGCAAGTGTGCACGAAGAGAGTGTGGAATGATGGCGTGCTGCTTGTTTACATGTATGCGAATAAAAGAGGAATAAATAATGGTAAAGGTGGCGATATGCAAAGGATGGGAGTAGAAGGAACCAGAGGCGGGAGAGCACAGTTTGGGCTATATGACATCCCATGAGGCCCGCCACTCGTACTTTTCAGATGCCACAGGAACGACATACGACCGCTCATTGCTCGACCTGGTGATGACTGGGGTACTCATATGAGTGGATTTGGGGAAAGCGGGCTGCCACAGTGTCGTGGATGAGTGCGTGGCTGTGGAGTTGCACTCGATCCTCTTGCTGCCGATGCTGCGCGATGCCGAATGGCACATGTAGGGCGACCTAAACTCCAGCTCCTTGTCGGTCGCCATGAACGAGCTTATCGACGGCGCATCGCCCCACCGCGGGAACTCGCCAAACCGGGTCGACGCATTCGGCAGCCCACTATCCGTCCATTGGCTGCTGGGCACCGGTGCCATGCTCATGGGGTCCTGGTCGTCGGTTATGAGGAGCGAGTGCATGCGGTGGTCGACTGTCGAGAAGGTCGACGCGCGCTTCGGCCGTGTTCCTGCAGCAGGTGCAGCTCCACCTGCGGTGTACACGCTCCGCGCTGGCTGCAGAGCTGGCGGGTAAGGTGCTCCTGTACCTGAATAGGCGGCAGCCTGCGATGGCACCGTCAAGTTGCCAGGCGGCGCCGACGACATCCGCTTATGACCACTCCCCATGGACGAATAAATCACAGGTGGCGGTGCTCGCAGTCTGTTTCCAAGCGGCTGAGCACCGGCGGCGTTTGCGTAAGGAATTGCTGTGCTGTGATGTCCTCCTTGCCGCTCGCTGGCGCGATGGGCGGGGTTTACGGACGTGGCTGTGCTCGCTGTTCGTTCCGGGATAGTGTCAAGCTGCCGGCCTGCTCCAGCAGACCACTTACGCAAGAGTGCACGGGGCTTGCTGTCACCTGCGCTACTGGTGCTGGCATGCACTGCTGCAGCATTGGGCTGCTGTCTGACGAATCCACCGTCCACAAACACCATGCCGCTGGACATGCTGCCCCGGCGACTGCTGGTCCTGGTGCTGGCTCCAGAGACCGTTGCCCGGCGTCGTGGACCCACACAGGAAAACATTATTCTTGTGGCAGAGGCTGCGTGTGGTATCTCTTTTTTTTTTGCTGTAAAGCACAGCAGGGCGTGTAGCGCACAAGAATAGGCAATGAAAAGGGAGGTGCGTAATAGCAGCAAGTGTAAACAGAGTGAACAGGAAAGGCTCGAGTAGAGGAGGGATGGAGGACGACAAAAGATAAAATGCAGTCGCAGGAAAACCCAGGCTGTCGGCATTTTGTGTGGCCGAGGAGGGGGAGGGAGTATTAAATACTAAAATGTTGCGGACCGCCGTTGCGTATGGCCTTTTTTGGGGGGAGGATGAGGGCGCAGCGGATTGGGCTGTCTTGGTCAAAAGAGCACTTCAAAAATATCAATTCCCCCTGCTGGGCAAAGACGGCTTTTGCGCGCCCATCAGCAGCACAACCAGGCGGCATCAGCTGGCCTCTCTGGTATGGCAGCCCCCTTTTTCGGTGTGTGGCCATGAAACCGAGAAATGTCAGTGGGGAGGGTCTCTCCGCTGGCGATTTCCGGTGCATGACCAGCTCTGCTGCATTGCTGCATGTGTGGTAATGGGGATGGCTGAGGCTGGTGCTGCTTGCTTCTGCCAGCCCATCAAATGCGAAAAAAGGCACATGAAGCAGCATTCTGCTACATCTTGTCTGTCTTGTAAAGGAGCATGCCTGCACTTGCCATTCAACCTTGAATACAAATACCCGTTTTGTTCGCAGCATTAAACATCGCGTCCATGTCCCTCCCGTGGTGCCCTTGCCCTTGGCCATGGATTTCCATTACAATGCCTGCGGTTACGCTTCGTAGTGACTCTTCACAGCTCTTTGTTCGTATGGGGTGCCAAAGGAGGGCAGCGCTAATTCAGCTGCTCATCTTGCTGCTGCTCCTGTTTGGTTGCAGTAAATGTGTTTATTTTCCTTCTGTTGCTGCTGCTGCTGCTGCTGGTGTTGTTGTTGTTGTTGCTGCCACTGTTTCTGTCGCTACTGTGTTGGACAGAGTGAACCATTTGATCACACAGGATGCGCAGCAAAGGCAATTCAGTTCCCTCTTTACAGCTCGGCAGCTCGCACTGTTGGTTTCTCTCCAGCCTTTGCAATGCCACCACGATATGGAAAAAGACTTGTAAAAGAACCCGCCTGTTGGTATTATGGCGTGCTGCGACTCCAACCATCTTGTTTGGGCAGGCGACGTTGCCGGCAAGTAGCAGCACTTGCACATCAACTGTAAACGATCTGCTTGCAGGAGCAAACGAAATGTCTACTGCTGCTCTTTGTATATATGATCTGTTTGTCAACGGGTGCTTTCTGGCTTCCCTTTCGAAGTGGGACAGTTGTGTTTGATCCTGGCAACAATGCACCGTCGCTGAGCAGATGGCAAACTCTTTCAGCAGCTATCAGCCGACAGTGCTTTCCACAAGGTCAGAAACACACTGCGTGAAAGAGAAAAAGATTGTGATGTGCTGCTGTTGCCGTTGTTGCTGGCATGAGCCAACAGACGAATGAGCAGAGGAGACGGGAAAATAGGCGCGGGTGCTCTCTTTCAATTCATGGCTATGCAGCCACGCCATGAACATGACATCATGATCGCACACACTGCAAGGCAATGGAACCATGGCGTCCATTGCTAACTCAGTATGTCCATTATTCTATCCTCAATTCGCTCCGTTTGAATCGGCTACCAAAGACAAGCGGCTCCTTTTCATTCTAGAACCACGGTAATGAAGGCGGACAGAAAGACAAAGAGCAAAATGGCTAAACAAATGCTTACAATTGCTGATTCTTCTTAGTCTTCACGCACAAGCGTGACAATGTTTTCCACGTGATACGTCTGCGGGAAGAGGTCGAAGGGCTGGACGCTGGCAATGCGGTACACGGATTTGGGCTTCTGCTCTGCGGGCGCCGTAGTGCCGTCAACAGAGAGCGCGCCCTTGCTAAACATGTAGTTGACATCTCTCGCCTGAGCAGGGACGCCGCACGCCACATAGACGATGACACGTGGACCGTAAGCAACGAGCTGGTCGAGGAAATCCGGGCTGCTGCCCTTGCGAGGAGGGTCAATGATCACTGCGGTATTATCGGGGCTCGCCTCGACCTTTTCAAAGATCTTTGTTGCATCGCCAAGAAGGAAGTCGCAGTTCTCGGCGCCATTCATCCTTGCGTTATCGTTTGCACACGAGATGGACTCCTTGGATATCTCAATTCCCAGCACCTTTTCGAACCCCGAGTGGCAGGCGATTCCAAACAGCCCCGACCCGCAATAGGCATCGACCAGATACTTGAGCGGACCCCTGCCGTCGTTGCTGTCTGTGGATGATGCGAGCGTTTGGCTCCACTTTTGCAGCTCATCGCGCACAAATCCGGTAAACGCGGGCAAGATCGAGGCGTTGTTTTGGAAGAACGACGACGCCGGGTAGCGGAACTTCATGTCCTCTACAACGTCAGTCACCCATCCCTTGGGGTCAAGCACAAAGTCCTTTACCAATTCGGCAGCAGGAACATTGGCCACATCCCCACTGGCGTCATCCTTGGGCACATTGGTCTCGCGAATCAGCAGCGTTGCCCCGCGCTTGTATGTAGCCATCCTGGCCTTTGTCTCCTCACGAGCCTTTTTGGCTCCACGCTGCACGGTCTCCGTGCCAATCATGCACTCCTCAATATCCATCACACGGCGCTGTCCGGCGATGGCAAAGCCGATGGCGACCTGGTCAGGTGGCGTATCCTTGCGAATATCAAAGTGAGGAGTGAGTTTTGTGCGATACCCAAAGGTCAATGGCGACCGCGATACCGGGGAGACTTTGAGATTGGCGAACAGCGGGTTTGCCTGCGCAAATGCGCGCTCAACCACCTCCCTCTTGAACTCCAGCTGATCCTCATACCCAACGTGCTGCAGCTGGCAGCCCGAGCATTTGCCAAAGTACTTGCAGGGTGCATCGGTGCGCAGCGCCGACTTCTCTTCAACTGAGAGCAGGTCCGTTTGCGTGTATCCCCACTCGTGCTTCACCGACTTGACCTGCGCTTTCTCTCCGCGCAGCGTAAACGGAACGGCAAATGCCCATGGCCGCCCGCCCTTGGCCACCAGCTCACGCAGCTGCTCGGGCGTCTCGCGAGTGGCAATTCCGACGCCGCGCTCAGTCAGCTCGTGCACGTAGACGTCCAATTTGCAGTCTGATTCGTCGGCTCCGGCAAGCTTCGCTGGGATCGGCGGTGCGCGGCAGAAAGTGGCCTCACTTTGCTTGTCGCCTTCGGGCCATCCAAAGGAGCTGGGAATCATCGACTCGTCGGCATCCTTGTGAGCCTCCTTCCATTTGGTTCTCAGCAGCAGCTCAACTGCTTCAAGCACGCTCTCGTCCGAGTTTGCCTTGCGCACAGCTCTAACCTTGCGTTTGCCGTCATGCTGCTTCTTTGCACGCTTTGGCTCTGGCTTGTCTGCTGACGGCGACGATGCTGACTCGGGTGCAGTTCCTGCGTTTGCAGTAGAATCAGCAGTAGACTGCACTGGCGCAGTTCCTGGCGATGCTGCACGCTTGGCTCCAGCGGCAGCGGCATGTGTGGTTGGGGCCCTGTTTGCTGACTCCTCAGGCATCGTTTGTATGGTTTCTGTCGCTGCTTGCAGTCTGTGTGCGGATAAAGGCCTCTGGCGGCGTGTTAAAAGTTGGCTTGCGAATGACTGTTTGCTGCTGAGAGTTTTGCGCAGTAAGCGTAGCATGCACCCTCTCTATCCAGCGTCCCTGTTTTTCTTCCAAGATATGTAGAACCGAAGAGCAGGCGTGTTTTTTGTGCTTGTAGAGTAAGAAAGCTAGGCAGTAGAGGCAAGAGCTGGTGTGGATTTTCCCAGCGATTCTTCACAACCAAATATTTTCTCGCTGCCCAAAGATCAGTCGATATCAGCAGCACATGCAGAGATGGGAAAAGCCGAAATCTATCAGCAGATCCGAATCAGCAGTTCACGTGATGTGGATGTCGCAGCTGGATACCTTTTCGTTGCTACGAATGGCGATGGCTGGCTCGTGGTTTGTGGTGTTTGAGCAGTAGCCGCGCAGCATATTGTCTGCCGAGTAGGTGATTGCAAACCTGCCCTTGTTGTCGATGGCAATGAAGGCACCGTCAGCGCCCGTGCATATCAGAAGGTCAGTCAGTGTGCCCACAGCAGCCACCTTGAGATGCTCCTTGCGGTAGCGAGCGCGCAATGCGATCGTGTGGGCTGTTTGCTGTCCAACACACTGGTCCTGCGAGCTAAGGCCGCTCACAGCAAATACGCTGTCAGCCCAAGTCGAAGCACCGATACACCCTGCCTCGCTGATCTGCCCTGCCAACCGCCCCACACTGCCGCCAGAGGAGCTTGCTGCAGCTACCCTGCCATACTGATCAACAGCTACTGCACCAACACCGCCGTTTGGGTACATGTTTGCCGGCGATATCTGGCCAGAGTCTCCGCAATCACCACAGCCACTGCTTAAAGGACGAGTGCTGGTGGTCCTTTTGTCGTCTCGGCCATCCCTATTTCCTGTGGCCACCACGCGTGTCCTTATTGTCCCGAGAACATTGGCAGCGGTGCTAGCTGATGCAGACACATTAGCAACATCTTTTGGTCCATCTAAACCGCAATCTGGGGTCCTCACATCGTCGAGAACCGAACTGGCGGCTCTCCACCTATTGTACTCTTGCAAGCGATGCTCGGCAGTCAGCAGCCTAGGGTCCACCTGCTTGATTTTAAACAGCTCTGCATACTTCTGTGCGGTCTGCGAAGACACCATTGACACAGAGCCGTGGTCAAGGATCCGGCGAGCAAGGCTGATGGGGTTAGGCACTGAAGAGACAAGCGTCACAGCCGCCCCTTGCTGCTTGTTCCCATCACAGATTGATGCATCAAGCAAAGGGTGGCCAAGAGCCGATACAGCAGCGCCCCGTCCAGCACTGGACAGCTCGATATCTTCTAGTCGCCGTACTGCTGCCTCGACAGCGCCAACTGCAGAGCCACCATTGAGAAGAGCGCTGTACCCGGACTCTACAGCCTGCCTCAGCTCCCTACGGATGCGCTTCTCCATCTCGTGTGTCAGGTTTTGGACATTGGGCAGAACGCCCCCATGAACAATAATCGCCGGAGCTATCAAGGGCGTGGGAGGCAGATCTGGCGTGGGTTCCCGGTTGGTTTGGCTGCCACTGGTGCTGGTGCTGCTTGTGGTTGCACTGGAATGTAGGTGTGAGTGGCGATGCGAGTACAAGCTGCTGGCTGTTTTAGGTGCACTGGCTTGAGGTCGGGGTGGGCTTGTGGGTCGGGGCAGTCGCACTATCTGGTACCTGTTTTCTATTGGCACTTCGCACACTTGGTTCTGTACAGCCGTTGGCTGTGGTTCTGCTGCATCTGCAAGCAGTGCACTGAGCCCAAAGCTGGCTAGGCTTTGGGCAAGGTCGATGTTGCTTATCGAGTTCAACAAGTAGAACCGATCGGGAGACTGATGCGCTCCTGTTTTGCCAGCCACACACGCATCAGCCATTTTGCAATTGGGTGCCTGTGCCTGTGCATTCGACCGCTGCGGCTGCGAATGGCTCTGCTGTGGTATCGAGGGCACAGACACTGGGATGTGGTTGTCCACAGAAGGCGGTTGGTGGAACATGCTGCGTATCTTCTCACCCATTGTCTGCTTCTTTCTATCTCCAGCCCCATTGTCGTAGCTGGGGTTTCGTCGCCTTGACACACCTGAAATGTGCATATGCGAGGATGGCAAGTACTGAGACTCTTCGCTGCTGCGTCGAAGAACCCGTCTCACAAATCGCCGCCTACACATTGCAAACCACGACGCGTTGTGTGTCCGCTCTCTGATTCGCCGCGAAATCTCTACCTCAATGTCCACCGGGATCTGTGGAATCTCGGGGTTGCGCTGCACACTGCGCATTACAAATGTGCTTTGGGGCTTTGGCTCGCAACCTCGTCTGTTTGATTCGAATTCTTGTGCATGGTGGGGCTGCTGGGTGTTTGTATGGCTACTAGGTCGACACATCGACAAGAGCAGCTCGCCTAGCCGTGTCATCCGATAATGCTGGCCGAAACCTGAGGTCCTGGCTGTATGCTCCTAATTGCTTTGTGCTTTACCGAGCGCTAAAATAGTGCGAATTAATGTAGATGCTTGCAGAGAAGATGCAGGGGTTGCGAAAGGGAGAAGGCATGCTCGTTCAACGCGGAGTCGCGCAGTGTCCATGCAACCAGACTTGATACACTCGTTGTTTTTCGAAGAAAGGAAGAGCGCAGCAGCAGGCTACTGACGGCCAGACACGAGCACTGAGCAGGCTGTGTTGGCGGGAGCGAATGCGAGATAGTTGCTATACTTGTGTAGGGCCCCATGTATCAGTCTTTGAAATAACGTACCAGGTTATTGACACCAGATATGCGGATGTGCTCACTGCACCTCTACTCCCCACAGAAACATTCGCCCGATGTCTCACACTCACAAAACATTTGGAGTGCCAAGCAAGCGTGACCAAGTCGCGGGCCAAAACACATTCTTGTGGATATTTCCTTGCCTTGGCACA
>MU603972.1:56259-134729 GCA_025201845.1 Martensiomyces pterosporus
AATGCCTCGCTTCCTCGCTGCCATTTTGCAGCAGCAGAGGATATATTTCTGCATAGCGCATTTGGCGCGCATTAATTTTTTGCTCACTCGTACATTCCTGGCACTTGTGTGCTGGGAGGAAGCGATCTACCATGGCACCATACACATTGTGCGTACCTGACGGCGCATTAATTTGGGCAATGTAACCATCTGCGCTTTGGCCCCGAAAATTCATCCTTGAGAAGCAATGCAACCTCTGCATATTCGAACGGGACGAGAATGAGAATGAGAACGAGAGAAACTGCACATTTGGTACGTCATGTGCCCAGCTGCAGCTTTTTGAACGCAAAGAACAGGACAGCAGCCAGGCGGAAATGAACAAATAACACCAAAGCAAGAAATAAAGACAGGTTGAACGAGGCACGAAACAACAGGGGAGAAATGGCAGACCAGAATGTGTGCAGGTAGCGCGCTACAGAGGCGAGGCAATGGAATGCATGCAGACAAGACAAAGATCAACAGAGGTGTGCTAAAAAAAAACAGCCGAGATGCAAGCAGGAGCAGCACAGGGATGCAATCAACAGTGTGCTCGCCAAAGAAAAGACTATGAACAATGGATAAGAATTAGCAGGAATGCCAAAGGCACGTGCCGGGTGGGCTGTTGCTGCAGAGCTGTGGGCGAAACGACGTGGGCACCAAAGAACTGCTTTGTGTTCGGCCCAATTGTCGCTTGTAATTTGCTTCTTTGTCTTGCAAACGAATGGTGCTTTCGCATAAAAGCTGGTCAGGGCGGTAGATCCCAAGCCGGCAAGTGGAGGAGTGGGCACATGTCTCTCAGCGGAAAGTCCAGGGTGCACCAATAACGGAAAACAGGTACTGCACAGAACGTGTGTGGAGTAAAGGCGTACCACGTCAGTGCCTGGATCCGAGAAAACCAAAGTTAAGCAGCCAACCTAGCCCAGGTCTTCATGGATCTCATCGATATTGAGCGATCCGCTTGAGCGAGCTGCTGGCTCAGCGGCCACAGCGGATCACAGAGCGTGAGCCGGCAGGATTTACCCGGTAGAGACATTATGCTTGGAGTGACTATGCCTCGCATTTCGCAGCCCGATTTGCTGTGCCCATTGAGCAAATGCTTTTGTTTTCTGGTACATGTATTTATGTTGAGAATCGGGTGGCGAGCAATAGCAGGGCAGCGCTAGCTGCATTAGCATAGTCCCTTTGGGGGAGATGCGCAATGCACACCTGCTATCGGTATGTAGGCACGCATGGGTGGGATCAAGCGGGCAGGTTGGCAGCGCAAGCATGCGCGCTCGGGTATTTGCATAGACGCAATCCCCGCCATCTTGCTCTTTGTTGTTGGCTGCACATCTATTTACATTGTCCTGGCGAAATGGTTGAGGCAGTGCGAGGCGAAACGCAGCAGGGGCAGCGACGTTGGCCAGACAGAGGTTGAGGCGGCTGGTGGGGAGGTGTTCAGAGCATTCGCGCTGCCAATCTCATCGCAATTCATGTTTATGAAGAATGAAGATGCGCTCAGCCTAAATGAGGCAGGACTCATTTGGTGATCCCTGAGCTCAACAGCCAGCAGTGTGTGACATTTAATGGCGGCGACGATCTTGTGTGTCCACCATGGATTGCGCACCCAGGGCTGCTTCCATGTACGCGCCAAGTGCACTCTTGCACATGCAATGACACGCTACCCCCCAAAAAAAAATCAGCCCCATGTAGCAAGCTGGTCGTTCGACATTGTTTGAGGCGGCGAACGGGCCACCAGCAGCCATAAAACCCGCTACACCCCCTGCCCCAAAACGGGTCCACTCAATAAAACACTTGGCAAACTGAGGGCGGGCCCGGACCTGCCTCGCCCCTTTGTAATTGCGCTCGACTCCGCGACCTGTGCAGTATCCACGGGTACTGCGACATTGAAATGTGCCAAGGGTGGGTGGAGCATGACCACTGCAGCAAGGGAAATTTATGCACCGCGCAGTTTGGTGGTGAATGTGTGCTGCATTAAGCAAGAATATAGTGCGGTTCCATCATTGTTCGCCGCTCATACGTGGAAGGGGGTAGTGCGTGCCAACAATGGCCATAGCAATGCCAGCATATTGCATGTATGCCGTTCCGGTTTATCAGTGGTCGCGGAACCGGGGGAAGGCGAAATAAGCCGTGCTCCGCGCAGCTGTAGAGGAGTAGAGAACAAGCAGGAGAAATGCCGGATTCACCCTTACGATCCGCTGTTTATTGAGTGCTGGTGTAGTGCCCATCCCAAGCCGTCAGCACTTGGCTCTGCGCTGGGCTGCACGGGAAAGCAGCGAGTGTTGTCGAATATTAACATGATGGTGCAATTAAAGAGGCAATCTCATTAACAGCTGTGGGAGAGGGCTGTGGGCCAACCACTAAGCATCGTACGAGCTGTATTGGACATGTAGTTATCAGTACCAAGTTGCACCCGGGCTGCATCTCCAATTAGGCAAAAGCATATGAGCATCTTTCGTCAAAAGGGGACTGCGCAAGCCCCTGTTTCAGGTCAAGAATCGCGAGCCTCTGGTGCGCGCAAGCGTGCCGATGTCTGCCCTGACAAGGTCAGAGCCCACAGTGGCCCAGCACTGCAGAGGCGCTACAGTGAAACACAAACAAACATGCAGCGGCTGCAAATACAGAGCTGGGCTGTACAGCAGGCGGTGCTTTTTGAAGTGGGGGGTGGACCTCGTATGTGCACATATACCGCGCCCAGCTTATTAACAAGCAGCGCCAGTTCATTTCAGGTTTTCCGAATTTAGAAAGCACGATTTGCAAACAAACATCGATTCTCATGAGCCGTTTACAAAAGAGATAAATAGCGACGAGGCGCATGGCGGTTTGTGAGAGCACAGGGGCTTGCAAACGCTGTGCCGCTCGCCTCGCACTTGGCCACAATGGGGGGACGGTGTTTTTTTTTGATCCATGGGCGTGCAAAAGTACAAAAGGCGCACGCCAACGGCCTTCAACTCCGCCGCTCTGCCCATTGAGCATGCCGAATGCTGGACTGCAAGCAAACATTGGTAGTTGGTGTATTTTTGTGCTGGGCGGCGTTGCTGCTCCAGCTGGCATCTGACAATACATCCAGCGAAGGCAGCGAACATGGATGGCTGGGTGATGGAATGGGGAGGTGTGCAGCTGTGGGAGGTGTCTGGACACGCTCTAGAAAGTAGCTGATGCACATTTATGTATTCAGCGCGAACATGTTTTTTTTTTCGCAGGAATCACCAATCTTCCTACTGGAGTAGGCTCGGTCTTCTGATATCTGCATCGGCTGTCGAGTTCGCTGCGGTTTATGCCGAGTGCCTTGCTGGTGTCTATGCGACGACATGGCTCCTTTGGCTTACGAGTCACGCCACTGGACCAGGCTATTGGCGTTCAGTGCGCCTATTCAGGGCATTGCCGAGAAAGCGGGCTGCGAGAAAGGGCTATCAGCCAGCAGCTTGCACAGCCAAAGCCTTTTGGGTGGCTGGACTAGCACTGGTGCTGCTGCCTAAAGCCCATCCTGCCTCTCCCTCCAGGCACCCAGCGTGGGCCACACAGGAAGGAGACAGAGGGGCAGGGGGGTGGTGGTGCACACCCCCTCACTGGCCAGGCTGCACATGGCGCTGATGGCATCTGCGCCCGCTGAGAGGACGGCTGGCAGTGGCTAGCAGGGCTGCAGGCGAAAAAGGAGGCAATCTCCAGGCTATTCTCCACAGGCAAGAGAAAGGAGCAGCAGCGATGAGTGCCGCTCCTCCAGCACCGCTCCCTGCCTCGCCGCCCATGCTGCTTGAGGCAGTCCCGTCACTGCCGCTCCGAAAGCCTGCCACCACGCTCATCGCTTTTATCAGCACCAGCTGACCCAGGCACGCTGCCCCTTCCCTCAACACCCCGCCCACACCCCCTCTCTCGGCTCCACACGCGCACTCGCCCCTATCGCCATTGTCTCCCATTTCGCTCTGTATTTGCGGACGATGTCCCCGCGTTGTTCGCAGGCACACCTGCTCCCCAGGCTGTGCTGAGCCTACAGGCAGGCGGGTGTGCTTCTGCTTATATTCGCCCTCTCCCGCCCTCTGCTCTCTGGCAGCAGAGCTGCACCTTTCTTCCCTTTCCTCTCCCAAGAGCTCACACAAGCCTCCGTGCACTTTACACCAGCTCGGTGTTGCGCCTCTGTCTTCTATTCTGCCCTGCTTCTCTGTTCGCTACTATCTGGCTCTTGCTCGCACGTCGACATTGCCATTAACGCCCTCCCTTATTCCATACACACGTACTCTTTCGCCTGCTCTCTCGCTCTTATACTCTATTCCCTGCTGCTGCTTGTGCGCTGCTCTCTCCCGCATACGCCTGCTAGAGCGACAGCATCGATCTCGCACAACTGCTGCCCCGCCCTTTCTTGTCCGTCTCCAGCGAGAGTTTTTTTGTGCGAGACACACGACTGAAAGAAGCAGCCTCTTTCTCGCTTACATTAAACCTTGTACCCTATTATTTCGCCCCCAAAAATTTCTTCGTTGCTGCATTAGTGCCAACGGGGTTTCTTGCTCTCGAGCCTATCCTGCAAGAGAGCCTGTGTTTGTGTGTGGAGGGTCATCACCGGCCTATAGGTAGTTTAGCTCAAGCGGCGACTGGCTATACTCGAACACTCGAAAATCATAAAGGGACAATTCCTGCTGAAAAGTAATGAGCGGCCAAGCAAACAGCGGTCTACGAGTACACAAGCCCTCTCCGCTCTCAATCGGCGAAGCAAACAGCATGCACTCACTCCAGGCATACCCAAGCAAATACAGCGCCAACACGGCTGCTGGCCTTACAACTCCAAGCACGTACTCGCCTGTTCGCCACACATCGTTCATTGACCTCAGCGACCATGGCTTGGCCGAAGTTCCTAGCGACGTTCCTGGTAAGTGAAAGAGTGTGACGCTTTGGCGCAGCCTTGCAAATCTGTGCTAGCTAACGGAATCTACCCCGCCATGCGTCCTTGGGTGCGGCTTGTACTTTTCTGCTCGTTGCTCGCATGCCTCCCCCCGCTCCCCATTGTCATCCTCGACGCACTACTTGCGTTCGGCGTTCATTTTGGATGTAGAATTCCTTTGTGCGCTGTGGAGGATGGGAGGCGCACCCACCTGCCAGCCAGCCCAGACCCAGAGAGCTTCTTTCTTCCAGCTTGTCGATCTCCATTATACTCTATGTCTGCATTTTGATTTGCTCCACCTCTTTCCATGCTCATCCTTGTCGCCCGTATCCTTTTTGCGCAATCTCCCAGCTCTGAACCAGAAACGGTCCAGCTTTCTCCCGCAGAATCCTCTCGTGCTCTGCGCTTGCCCTGAGTGCTTCCTGGTCCTTGCTCTCCCAGCTGCATGTCCCTCGCTCCCAATATAAATATGCAGCAAATGTATTTTTGGAAACAGGGATATAATCAAGTAAGCACGGCCTCCGTAAAGACGCCTTTGTGGAGATAGGAGGCCGCTTTCTGCCTAAATGCCCAGCAGCAGCAGCAGCAGCAATCTTTTATTCTTTTTGGCAGCCAAGTATTAATTTAGCACGCTGACTTCCTGCTGACTGCTATTAACTACATTCAAAATCACGGTTAAACATCCACTAGCTGCACCTTGTGACTAACCTGCCAGATGAAATTTTGTATTTCTATACATGCGTGTGTAGCCGATGCATACTCGCTCAACATGAGCAGCAACATGCTGACGCAGATGCCGCCAAGCTTTGGCCGCACATTCAACGCGCTGCACATCCTGGACATCTCCAACAACCAGATTGCTGCTCTTCCCGAGGAAATCAGCCATCTTCACAACCTGCGCGAACTCTATGCCAACCACAACGCCCTCGTCAGCCTGCCCATCACCATGGGCTCCCTGCGCAACCTCGAGATTCTGGAGCTCTCGGAAAACTACATCATCACACTCGACATCTCCATCTCGCGGCTGGAGAAGCTGCGCATGCTCAACATCAGCGACAACCGCCTTGCCAGCCTGCCGCCCTACCTGGGTCTGCTGGCACAGAATCTCCGCATTCTCCTTGTCGACGGCAACCCATTTGAAAAGTTCCAGCGGGATCTGATCGAGCCCATCCTCACGGTTCCATCGAAGGAGGCAAAGAAGATTGCCAAGGCCAAGGAAAAGGCCGAGAAGCTCCGCGCGAAGGCTGCCAAGAACGGCGGGCCGCAAAACATGAGCGTCGATAACTCCACTGCCCTGCATTCGCAGGAGTACGCTGCTGCGCTGAAGAAGCTCATCTCGGTGCGCCTGAAGCGCGGCCGCAAATCCAGCCCGGTCTCGCCGCAGACGGACGCCAACGCTCGGGCGTCTGTGGCCAGCTATGAGCCAACCCTGCAGCGGACAAACTCGCAGTCGCACTCCGTGTCCTACTTCAACGAAGGCTCCTTGCTCAATGGCACCCTGGGACGCAGCATTTCCTTGAATAGCAAGCAGCAGCAGCAGCAGCAGATGCCGTTCAACGACGCAGCCAGTATCGGCAGCCACCAGTCAATATCCCCGCCGCTGCCGGGCTTTGCGCAGACCTCATCGCGTGACAGCGCAGTGATACCCACAGACGTCATCATCAATCAGATGAATGCGTTGAATGTCGGCGAGAACGGCAATGTGCCTGATGCCGCGTCTCCTGACAGCGCAACAAAGCCTTCCTTTGTCGCATGGGAGAACATTGTTGCTCAGCCAGCGGAGCTCAACGAGTACATGGCCAGAGAGCTGCCGCCGCCACCCTCGCCGTCCAGCATGGCATCTCCCACCGGGGTGCACCCTGATTCGGCTCGCTCGGTGGCACTGAACATTGCGCGGCGCATTGCCACGGGAGTCAGCGGCAGCAACACGCTGACAGAGCAGGAGCTTATCGCCATGACGCAGAGCCAGCAGGGGCGCTACAGCAACTCGTTTAACACGGCCACCGGGCTGCTCGACCGCAGCAGCATCAGGTCTTCTGTGTCGCAGGACTCCCATGGCTCCTCGATGGATGAGAGCGTGAGCTTGATCCAGGATGCAGCAAAGGTTGCACGCGTGCTTTGGCAGCTGTGTGACGAGTGGGACCTCAACCCGCGGCACAGCGAGTCTGATAGCGTCGACCATATGCTTGCGCAGCTGCGCAATGGCAACGTGCGGATGGACGGCGCCTCTGGGATTGACCGCGTTTACCGCGAAAAGGCACCCACTGTGGGCAACAGCCAGCGCATGAAGATCCTCTCTGAGCTTCTGGTCACCGAGGTTACTTATGTGGACACGCTCAAGAACGTCGTGGGCGTGTACCTGAACCCGATGCGCGAGGCCAAGATCCTCTCCGAAACGGAGCTGCGCGACATCTTCTCCAACATCGAGGTGATCTTGGCGTTCCACAACGACCACTTCTTGCCCGCGATCACCTATGCTATTTCGCAGCAGGACATGGCCATTGGCGAGATGTTCCTTCACCACGGCGCGCACTTTAGGCTGTACTCGATGTACACAAACAACCACGAGACCAGCGTCAAGACTCTGACTCAGGTGTTGAGCCGGCGCACGGTCAACAACTTCATCCAGGGCGCGCGCTACGACGTCACGCAGATCGGCCAGGTGGGGCTGGACGGCCACCTGCTTACGCCAGTCCAGCGGCTGCCGCGCTACCGGATGCTGCTGACCGATCTCCTGGGCAACACGCCAGTGGACCACCCCGACCATGAGCCGCTGTACAACGCGCTCAAGGAGCTTAACAAGACCATTCATGAGGTGAACGAGAAGAAGCGCGCGTTTGAAAACCAGGCAAGGCTGCGCAAGATCCAGGACAGAGTCGCTGGCTCGGCCGACATCCCGCTCATTGTCCCGTACCGGACGTTCAAGCTGATGGCAAACTTCCGCCTGCAGATCTTCTCTGAACCCGTAATTGACAGGTCCGGCGCACTCACTGTGCGGCGCATCGGCGTGGGAACCGTCTACCGCTACTTCCTCTTCAACGACATGATTATGCAGTGCACAATCATTATGAACAAGGACCTCCGAGTCAGCAGAGTTTACAAGCTGGGCACTCGCGTCACGCCGGCCGAGGTCACCTGCGACAACGAGCTGCGCATCGTCGACTCGGAGGGTGTCTTGTACCTCAAGGGCGACCCAACCGACCTGCGCAAGTGGGCTCATGAGATCAACAACCGGTTGGAAGGCTAAGTGAAACCTTGGATACCCCCACACCACGCATGCCAGCATACACATACACATGCCTTTTTTCTTTCGTTTTTGCCTAGTTCCTGCCTTGTTACCTAGCATCTTTCGATGTTCGTACCACCCCCTCTGACCTGTCGCTTTCCCTCTATATATATACTCTATATGGCCGTTATCCATTTGTAATCAAAATAAAATGTAATTTCGGAATAGCAACAGGGATCTTGCTTGTTATATCGCATGGCTTAATCCTGGCTGCCCTTGCCCTTGCGCGATCCACGGCCGCGCTTTCTCCGGTTGAGCTTCTTTGCCTGGCTGTCATTGGCGCCGCCGTTTTGCTTGGGCGCAGCATCGTCTGTGGCTCTCGCCTCCTCTGCTCCCTCGGCGGCAGCACGCTCCGAGTCGCCATTCAGGCCATCGCCATTGCTCTCGTTGCTCTCGGCAGCCCTCTCCTTCTTCTCCTCCGCTGTCTTTCGGCGCTTAACGACGTCCTTCTTGCGCTCCTTCTCCAAGTCGTCTCTGCGTCTCTTCAGCTTCTCCTTCCGGTTGTCGCTGTTGCCGCCGCCGCCAGCAGTGAGCTCGATGTTAATCTTCTTGGTGCCCAGCTGGAAGTGATGGAACTTTAGCGCGTGCTTCAGATCCGCCGAAGTAGCAAACTCGACAAAGGCAAAGCCACGCGATTTGCCCGTGTTCTTATCCGTCATCAGGCGCACAGACGTCGGGTTAGCCGCCTTCAAAAATTCCTTGACCTCCTCAGCCGTCGTTTTGAACGGCAGGTTGCCCACAAAGGCGATGAACCGGATAGCGTGTCCTGCCTCGGTCGTCTGCTTCTTGAATTTGTGCTTCTCCTTGTCCTCTTTCTCCTTGCCATCTTTTTCCTTGTCCTTCCGCTCAGGAGTGCTTTTGCTTGCCTTCTTGCCCTTGCTCTTCTTGTTTGCTGGCGCCTCAGCCTTGGGTTTTTCGGGCCTGTCCTCCTTCTCGGGCTTTTCGAGCTTGCCGTGGAATTGCAGGGCCTTGCGCTGCTTCTTTGTCAGCTGCATGGCCGGTGCCGCCTCGCTAGACATGGTGCTTCAGTGCGTAATATACAAATAGGTAACCAAAGGGCGAGCTTGCAAAGCGAAAGAAGGCCAAGATGCTGAAACCGCCTGCTATGGATGTGCTGGGCTGCATAGATGAAAAAAAAAAACAGTATTTGCATTTGGGTGATCGCGAAACCGCAATCAGCTCTGATCAGTTGCGTGTTCTGATTCGATCGTGACGTCACGAGCGCCATGCCGAAAGCGTGCACCTCGGCAAGCTTCTTGCCAGTCTGAACGCTGGGCGGGAGAAAGAAGGGCGCTTTTTGGATGGCATTCAGCTTGCAGGCTGTGCAGATTGAAGAGATAGCAGGGGGACAGGAGCGGTATGCTAATCGATTCTGCCAGCATAATGGAGGCACGTGCCAAGCGCTGTGGCTTTTGAAGTGCCTCGGCCAAGCTTGCTGGCTGCTGCTGTAGAGGAAAAAAGGGAGAAGCATGCACACATAACCGCCCCGGAGGAGAGGGGGAGTGGGTGCCCAAGCTCTAGCCCCCTTCCCCTTCTCTTCCTCTCTGCTCATAGTATTTGCTCTATTGCGCAACCACTCCGTTTTTCCTCCCTTTTTTCTTCTTCAGTCGCTGAAGCAGCCTGTGCCCCGTTAGTGCTCTTTTCCTTCAGATATCCATCTTTCTACACCCGTTTTCCACCACCTATATTTCGCAAAAGTGCCTGGACACCACGAGTCTTGGAGAGTTCCGAATACCAGAGTATGTTGTAGTTCAAAACTTTTATTCTCGTTCCACCCTCCACTCTATTTCCAGGAGCTCTCTTATTAACCACCTTCTCTCAGGAGGAAACCTACACGCAAAAAGGAGTCACGGCTATTTTCCCTTTCCTTTCCCTTCCTTTCCTTTCGCATACACATCCCTCCATTGACGACTACCCCCTCTTTCCTTTGGCAAATAACACGCACAGAGGTCGGCCACTCGCTAAACACAGTCCATAACATTAAGTGAGACAATGGCTGCCTTGGCAAACCGCAGTGGCAGAGACGAGCTTATTACAATGAGGTTCGCTGCTTTGCAGCGTGGCAGGGGTCCTGGCGCTGCTTTCCTCGATGATCCGGAGGTCAGCGATACGTCGGATGATGACGATGTTGGCGAGTTGGCTCGTAACTCATCCAACCGTATGCTCCGCGAACTTGGCAACGACCCAAATGCAGGAGGCAGGCCGCAGCTGAATCAGCAGGCTCCACAAGAACAAGCAGTGTCGAAGCCCAAGAGCGTCAAGAAGGCGATTGCCAAGCACATCTCGGAAACCAACAGCGGCGGCGGCGTAAACGGGCATGCTGCTGCCAATGGAAGCGGAATGAAAAATGGCGTAAGAAAGGTCACTCGCGTAGTCAAGACCCGGAAGCACGACTCCGTCATGGGCGAAGGGCTCGTTGCTAGCGAGGAGCTGAAACCCGTGGGCGGGCTGGCTGAGGATGGGGATGTGGAGGAGGCCGCTGATGAGAGTGACTTGGATGAACCAGAGGAGTCAAAGTCGCCCATGGTGGGAGACATTGCCAATCTGCGTCGGTTCATTCGCGATAAGAGCCACCACCGCGACACCATCGAGCCTCGCGACGTGCCCCTGCGTGAGGGCTCGCCGGGCCCCCGTCGGCTGGCAAATTACAAGCCGCCGTTGATGGGGATTGATTCGTCGTTTGTGCCCCCGCAGCTGAAGTCGCTGAACATCGACCCTAATGTCTGGGAATGCTTTGCAGACGCCCTGAATGCGGCTATCCCGCGTGGCAGCAAAGAGATCGAGAACCAGATTGGGCGCTGGAATAGCGATGCGTTTGAGGACCTGGGATTCCACATCAACCTTGTATCGCTGGACTCGGGCTTGACTCTCTCTGTTTCGACCCAGTAGACAGGGATTTCGCCTTCCTTCTGCTGCGCTTATCGCTTCTCTATCTACAGCTTTTGTGTGCTTGCTGAAGAACCAAATGAATGGCTTTCCCAAATATCCAAATTACCAACTGCAGATCTGCGTGCATTAGGTGTGTCGTGGGAACAGTAGTCACATGAGAGCCGGCGTTGGCGGTTCCTTTGTGCTCCAACAGGCTTGCTCCGAGCAGCCTTTGCCCCCCTTTCTTCCTCGCAACGTTGGTGACATACCTTTTATTTGCAGTATTGCCGCTACGCTCTTTTTCTCTTACACGCCGCTTCGTATTCAAGACACAGCAATGGACACCTACTCGCCAGGGTGCACGTCACTGCTTTCCAGGGGCTTGAGCAAGCTCTTTGGCGGCAGCAGCAAGGGGGCCTCCGTTGTGGGGGCTCGCCCGACTATTGTCATCCACGGAGGCGCTGGCACAATCCGCAAGGAAAAGATGACTCCGTCAGAGGAGAAAGACCTGCGCTTAGGTCTCTACCGGGCCACAGAGCAAGGCTACGCTGTGCTGATGAAGGGCGGCTCGGCATTGGATGCTGTTGAAGCAGCCGTGCGTTCGCTCGAAGACAACCCGCTGTTCAATGCCGGTAAGGGCGCCGTGTTTAACATCAAGGGCGTGAACCAGCTCGAGGCATCCATCATGGACGGGAGCACAGGAGAGGCTGGTGCTGCAACCCTCCTCACTGTGGTCAAGAACCCGATCACTCTGGCTAGGCGAGTGATGGAGAGCAACCACCATGTGTTCCTTGGTGGCCAGGGTGCGGATGACTATGCGAGGGAGAAGGGACTGGATATTGTCGATCCGTCATATTTTTGGACAAGACATAGGTGGGAGCAGCATGAGCGCGGCTTCCTGGCCGGCGAGAGAGACAGCGACCAGATGTCGCAGGCAACAGCCACCCAAGCCCCGCCTTCTTATCTGGAGAAGGACGCAGGTGAGCCTGCAGACTACTCGCACTTGCCCATGGGCACTGTGGGTGCAGTGGCTATAGATGCCAATGGCCATCTGGCTACGGCTACCTCGACAGGAGGGATGACGAACAAATGGGTTGGTCGTATTGGCGATACCCCGATCATTGGCGCTGGCACCTGGGCTGACACACGTGTTGCTGTCAGTGGTACCGGAACTGGCGAGTATTTTATCCGACAAAACACCTCTCACTACATTTCATCGCGCATCTCCTTGCTCAGCGAGTCCATTGGGAAGGCTAGCCAAACAGCCATTCGGGAGATGAAGAAAATGGGCGGCGATGGCGGTGTTATTTGCATCGACTCCTCTGGCCAGTTCTCAATGACCTTTTGCTCAGACGGAATGTACAGAGGGTATTGCTCGGAAGACACGGGGAATGTCCCTGTCGTTGGAATATTCGGCGACGAGGTCATTGCGCCTGGAGACCACCATGTGAAGATTTAGAGCAGCCATAACTTGTTGCTGTTTGGTTCATTGGCAGACGCCTTGTTATTCAGCAACAAAACGTAGAATGAGGGGCGTGGACATTCTAAATAGCTGCGCTATCGTGATGTGCATTTCGGAACTATGCATAAACGCCATGGCCCATCGCTTTGCAGTGTGCGATCATGTCTTCTTCGTCGTACGAGGTGTAATCGCACAGCATGCACATCCAGGGGTACGGGCAAACTGGGTGCAAACGAGGCTCGTGTGTCATGCTTGAGCTGTTGCTGTTGATCCGAGCGAGTAGACAGGGTAGCGAGGATAAAAACGATATGGTAGTGTATTTCCAAGCTTGTGGGTATGGCTACGATTCCACAGCTACCGGCAAGTTGCTCCCCAGCCAGCCCTTAAATACTCGCCAAAGCATGTCTATTTCGCTACAGGAATGCTGCCAATCTGTGCAGGTCTTTCCTGCTCGCATTCTGGAGCTGCAGAGCTCCGTTTGAGCCGGCGGTTGTGCAGAGCCATGTCACGCACCCCCCTTTGCTCTGCAAGCAGATCATTGCAATTGATGTGCAAGCATCAGCTCCATAGCATCGGATATTAACAGACGTAGCATTTATTAATATTAGAATACACAGGAGACGGCAGCTATACAGTTTGCCATATGGAAAGTTCGCGCCGTATGCAGCTATAGATCCGTGTCCATTTGTGAGTCGGAGTCGTGGACAATATCACTGCCATCGCCATTGTGGTCGCTGTTATCGTCAGCAATCTCGTCGTCCATGTGTTCTTCTTCATTTTGGTTGTTGGCGCCGTCGTCTTCCACGGGAGGACTAATGATGGCGCCAAACTCGCTCCACAGGCTTGCTATGCGGCTGAAGTTGTTTCCAAGCGAAATTGCAGACTCGAGGTTCTGGTTGAGCTGGGTCAGGTTCCGGTTAACCGCATCCATTCCCTGGTTAATTTCGACAATGAGCCTCTCCTTTTCGCGCTCAAACTGGGACCGAGAACCAACTGCAGCTGCCAGAGACTCTGTTTTATCCATGTTTTACGCCTGTATCTGAAAAGAACGCGCAGTGTGTATTGAGAAGAGAGGTTGAGCAACAAAAAATAAATAGATGTCTGGCTGGCTTGAGAATAAATAAACGTCCTGTTTATAGCACTATCGAGTTGGCGCGCAATCAGGCGCCGAACATTGGGGCCCTGCCACGTGAACAGGCGGCGTGGCTAGGCAGCCTGCGATGCGATCCTTGCCATGCAGAGGTCGACCTCCTTCGACCAGTTGGTAAATGCAATGGCTATTATGTACGAGCCGGAAAGGACCGACATGCCAATGGCAAATGCAGTCCACAGCCCAGTGATGCCCATCCCAAACCCGTATATCGCGATGGTCGCAAGCGGCAAGACGACAAAGTAGTACGATCCAACATTGATGGCAGCTGCCTTCCTTTGTTTCCCCATCCCACGCAGAATGCCTGGGACTATCCCACGTATTGCATCGGTCCACTCGATCAGCGCAACAATGCCGACCAGCTGCTTCGCCACCGCAATGACCTCCTCATCTTTGGTGTACATCGAAACCCACCTGCCTCCAAAGAACGTGAAGAACACCGTGCCAAAGACGCTGTAAACCAGTCCTCCAGCAACAAGCACTGTAGCCGCAAACCTGGCTCCCGAATTGCTTCCCTGGCCCAAAAGACGGCCAATTCGAACAGCAGCAGCACTGCCCACACCATGGGGCAGCTGGTACACCATCGACATGCTGTTGAACGCAATGGCCTGAGCGGCCAGACTAGTTGGGCCCAGGTAAGTGGCAAACAGGGTCATGAGCTCAAACGCCATGTACTCGCCACATGCCTCGACCATCGCGGGGACGGCCAGCGCGTAGAAATCAATCGATACAAGCCTCTTTATTCTGTGCGCATGCCACGCTGGCTTGAGCGCATCGCAGAACAGCGTGCAAGCGGCCAGGCCTAGGAACATGGCCCAGTACGAGGCGACAGTTATCCATGCAACAGCTGTAAACGAGGCGCCTTCGGGCTGTCTCCATACAAACACCCAGTGGTTGAACAGATGCAAGGGAACGACGGCAGCCAGCACCAGCGCCGGCACTTTCATCTGCGTGTTGGCCTGGATGTACCGTTTGAGACACTCAAACGCCATCCATGGCCAGAGCCCATACGAAAGTATGCGCAGGTACTCGGCTGCTGGCTGTGCGAGCTCCGGGGACTGGCCTAGGAATGCATATATCGAGGGCATGAAGAGCTGCATCACAATGAGCACCACACAGTACCAGAGCGTGACTGCCGTTAGTCCGCGCTGGAGGTGCAGTCCGACTTGGCGCCCAGCGCCGAAATGCGCAAACGATGCGGTGCACAGCGTGTCCAACGCCGACGCAACTCCTGTGGCTGGCGCAAACGCCAGTATCGCGCAGGTCATGTTTGCCAGTGCGTATCCGCTGAGTGCCTTTCCACCCCATGTGCCCAGCGAGACAAGGTTGAGGAACCCGAACGAGTAGTGTAGATAGTACGACCCAACGAGTGGCACTGATGCTGCGGTGAGCCACCAGAGCTCGCGAAGCACGCTGTGCCGCTCTATGTTTGCTGTGCCGCGAAGCGGCTGTGCCTCGTCGCTTTCGGACATCGTCTGGTTTAGAGTGTGGGTGGGCTTTCAGTACAAATACAAAGCAGCAAATGGAGTGAAAGGCAGACACAATGGCGAAGCGGCTGCTGACGACATAAGAGGGCGCTGAGGCTCATTTCTATATTCCGCTCGTCATGCGGGCATGCCTCTGCGCCTCGCATGGCACAAGGCTGTGGACCTCGGCAGCTGCACTGTCTGACCAGTGCCCAGCGGCATGAGCCAGTGCACTCTAAGGTCCTCATCAGGGGCACTCTTCCCGCATGCCAAAGCAGCCCTTCCCCTCCTGAGCGGGATTGCCAAGGAGCTGTCAGTGCACTGTCCGCGATGCCTCTTGCTTTTTGGAAAATGCCGATTCGCACGAGTTACTCGGTGCGGGCAGCGGCCGTCGGAAGGACAGAGGCCATCCCAGGCCAGACGACCATGATTTGCATGGCAGTTCGGGCTTATCTGTAGCCATCAGATGCAGAATGGCTTGGAGCCGAGGGCCGCGAGCGACCTCCGGCTATCGCCCTAGATCTTGGAAACTAGCCTTGGCCGCTATCTAAGAGCATATACTCGCTAGTCCTTAAAAGCCGTAGAAAATAAAAACTGGCTACATAGTTTGGACACCGCGAGTAGCAGTGTTCCACGCCTTGAACTCGTTCGCCTGAGCTGCCTGGCGTGCATCCACACGCAGTGCGTCTGCCAGTGCCTGTATCCTTTCCAGGTCCTCGTCGCGTCTGGATATGACCTGGTGGAGCAGCTCGTTGAACTCGGCACGGATCTCGTTAGCCTGCGGATGGCTCATCGAAATCGCGCTCAAAGACGCAAACTTTGACGGCACAGCCCGTGGTTTGGCCTCGCCACCGGTGGCTGCTGCGCCCTCCCCCCGCTTCTCGTTGGCCTCCATGCTGCTCCTGTTTGCCGGTTCCGTGGCAGATCGCTTCATACCATCGGGCAAGAGCTTCTGCGCCCAGTCGGACTTCCCAACACGCTGCACAATCAGCTGCAGTACCTGCTCAGCGGCCTGGTTCTCAGCTTCGTGGCATCTCCTCCACAATGCACGTGCCTCGTCTTCACAGGCAGCCTTCTCCTTCTCCAGCTGAGTGATCTTGGTACGCAGCCTTGCGATCTGGCCAAGGACGTGCGTGATGTCCTGCTGCACCGAATCCTCTTTCTTGGCCCGCTGCGAGCAGTAGCTCTGCAGGTTGGTTAGCTTCTCTTGCGTCTCCAAGAGCTCCATGCGTGTTTCACGCGACTGGTCCTCCAAATCGCAAACCAGGCTCTTCAGCCGGCGCACCTCCGTCGACGCCATCTGCGTAAGCGGGATCAGGTTATGGACAATAGAGGGAACGCCGTCGGCACCTGCACCCTTGGCAGCCTTTGGTGAAGTGCCGTTGGGCGAAGATGCGACTGGCGCAGTGGCCTGCACTCTGGGAGACCTGCCAAACGTAGGCGATGGGCTGGCGAGCGGCTGGTTGAGCGACTGGGAGCTCGACACACGTGTCAATCCGCCATACAGCCCCGCTTGTGGTGCAGGGGGCTGTGGCTCTGGCAGAGACGGCCTGGGCTGCAGATCTGGGCTGCCACTCAGACCCAGGTAGTTTGAGCGTAAGCCTTGGAAGAACGATGCGGACCGGTTGCGCAGGCTGGCCTTTGATGGCGTCGTGCTGGAGACCCATGGCGCCGAAGACCCAGCTAGCGGAGACGTGCTAGTCAACGAGCGAGCAGCACTGCTACTGTGCGGATCAGTGGCTGCGCTGGGAAGGATGCTTTGCAGGTTGCCCTCGACTTCGGCAACGAGCGCACGGATAGCCTCGAGCTCGTCCTCGCGGTTGCGCAGCGCGTCCTCCTTGCACATCAGCTTCTCAGAGTACACAAGATGCATGTGTCCAATGTCGTCGCTGGCAATCTGGTCTTTGGTGCTTGAGTCCGTCATTGTCTGTGCATCAGTCAGCCTGGACGGCTTGTCACTGCGCGCAGCAGTAGCAGACCGCACGGATGGGCTGGCGAGCGAAGCAAGTCCGACAGCGGCTCTGTCGTTGCCGGTCCTGGTTTGTGGCACCGACGGGAGACTTAGCTGGCGGGCATGCCCACGGATTCCAGGCGTGCTCACTGAGCTGAACACCGAAGCAGTATCTGCGGCATTTCTGGAGGCAGCAGCGCTGTGCTTGGCCGAAGGCGCTCCTGCCAACACGCTGTTGGCATCCTTGAGTCTCTGCATGTAATCACCCAACGCAGGCTTGCCAGACAAAGGCGCATCATCCTGGCTCAGCACCTTGCCTTGTGCTGTACTGAGATTGCGTCTGAGACTTGTGGACATCTCCTTGAGAGGCTCTTGCTCAGCTAGCTGACTACGCAGCACAGCTTCAGTCGCCTTCAGCTGGCCAATCGTGGCCTCCATCTGGCTTGTGCGCTCGCGCAGCAAAGCAAGCTCGCTTATCTGCAGCTGAAGTCGGCCGTTCTCTGCAAGCTTGTCGCTCAGCTGCTGCTTCGCCAGGTCAATATCCTTGTCAAGAGATGCCACGCGTGCTTCAAGGCTCTGGATGCGGGCTTGCTGGCTTGACTCGCTCTCATGGTTGCTCGCATGCAAGTACTCAATGCTGCCGACAGCAGCACTGGATGCCGCGCCGGCCAATCCAGCAGCAGCAGAACTGGTAGGCGCCAAGCTAGGGACTGACCGGAGCTCGCTGCTAGCGGCATCTCCCGTATTAGCCTTGCGGCTGGCGACAGCTTCGGCGGCGCTGGTGGCCTTGAGGTCTTTGATATCCATGGTCAAGCGCTCGATGTTGTCAATCAGCCGCTGTCTCTCACCCTCCCAGGCCGCTTGAGCCTCAGTATGTTTGGTGGCCAAGGTGTTCGTGGCCTCTTGGACACGCTGATCGGCGCTGTCGGCCAAATAGCTTGCTTTATTCAGTTTTTCGCGCTGTTGAGCGATGGCTAGCCCCTGTGCCTCGCGCAGCCGCTTCTCAGTGCTCAGATCCTTCTGGAGCTGCGAGTGCGCCTCGTATACCTTCACTGCCTCCGAGTACAGCCCCGAGCAGCCGCTGATCGTCGACGCAATCAGCGCCATGGCAGAGGAAGCACTGGCCGCACCCAATTTGCAATTATCAGCAGTGGCTGCGGCAGCACCATCACCATTCACGCTATCGCTCTGTGCATCCAGCAGGATGCTCTCCAATGTGTCGACCGACAGGGCATCCTTGGGCAGAGTGAGCGCAACCTTGAGTGTCGGCGTAGTCGGAGGCGTGCTGGCAGGCGCAACCTCGTCCTCATTCAGAGCTCTCATCTTCTCGGCACTGTCATGGACGCCCTTCAGCATGCGAAGCGGGCCCAGAGTTTCGCGCAAGCCAGCCGCGAATGCCTCAACGCACTGCATGCTCGAATCTGCCTCGTTTCTTGCCGCCTCCAGCCTGGATCTCGACACCTCAGCCATATCAGAGGCCTGCGAGCGAATCTCGCTGAGCGCATGCTGAGCCTCTTGTGCCCTGAGAAGCGCCTCGTCAAGCTTTGCTTCGAGAGACTTGGCCTGCGTTTCGGCAGCCACTTTCTGCTCTCTCAGCACAAGCAGCTCGCCATTCAGCCGCTCAACCGCGCGGTTGGCGCTGTGGCGAGTGAGCGGCGATTCGGGGTCGGAGTCATCGGCCTCTTTCGAAATACGGCGTGCCTGCGCTTCGTGGTTCATGTTCTGCAAGCGCCGTATTTGGGCCTCAAGTCCCAACCTAGCATTCGCGTTGTCAGCAACGATCCTCCCCTTCTCTGCCACAAACGATGCCCTGGCATCCGCCTCTTCGCGCTCCAAATTGTGCACGCGGGTTTGCATAAAAGTCGAATACTTGCGCATGCTATCCTTGACATACGCCGCCTCACCCAGCATGGTCTTTACAGCCGAAGCGAGCACGGCGACTTGGTGGTCGCGCAGAGAGGTCTCCATGAGCCTTAGCTTGGTCGACAAGTCTGTAATCTCCATCTCCACCTGCTGCACTTTGGCATTGGCTGTGTTGTAGTCGTCCACCTGCGCCTGGTGCTTGCCCTTGGACCTGCCGCTGCTCTTGCTGTTGAGTTCGGCCAAGTTCTTGGCCGTGTCGCGCATGCGGATCTCAAGAGAGAGTCGGGTGCGTGCCGACTGCAAGCGGGATTTCAACGAGGGGACTTCTCGAGTATACCGCTCGTACTCCGACACAGGCAGGATCTTTGACGTGTCTGCCTCTCTCAGCACAGGGGTGATAAGAGAGGCTGCGACAGATGCCTCCGATGTGGCTTGTGCGTCTAGATCAGCGTCGCTGCCCTCACCCGTGCTTGAAGCCGTCGCAACGCGCTCCACAGCCACTGCCTTTGACAGTGCCTCATCAAGCGATCCGGGTGCGTTTGTGTCGAGGTCCCTTGAAAGAGTATTAAGGAGGATGTCTTCCGAGTCCAGATCTATATCTTGGCCCTGCAGCATGCTTGCATCAGTGTGCTGCAATTCCAACGCACTGCTGTGTCTAGACTCTGGATGGCTTACAGGAGCTGTAGCTGTGTGAGGAGTAGGTGTTTGCGACTGCGACTGCGACTGCGATCCATAGTGTCCGCCAACGTCAGGGTCTTGGCCGCTGTTACTAGCAGATATGCTGCGCTGAATATCGGCCAAGCTGACCGTGGATCCAGGTCGGCCACCAGGAATCACAGAGCCAGCCTTTCTAAACGATCCAGTCCTTGACGAGCGAGTGCCGCTAGGACTAGTAGGGCCGCTGGATGTTCTGCCAATACTGGTCTGTATCTCAAGCGCACCGCCATCAACGGAGGGGCGGTGGGCGTTTGTCGTGTCAACGGGGTCAGTGACAATAAGTAGCCCCTCCTCATGCGCGCCTGCAGGCAGCCCTGTTGCGCTGAATGCCGTGCGTATCGAGCCACGACGTCTTGTGGGGCCATCAGTGCGTACACCGCGGTACACACCGCTGTCCCCATTGCTGGTTGCCTGAGTGTTAAAGCTCGACGCAGACCGGTTGAAATTCAGCTGAACGCCAGCTGCCATCGTCGACTGGTGGTCGAAATTGACTTTGCTCTTTATCACCGGACGGTGGGAGCTTGCATACCTGCCCTCTTCGTTGTCTTCCAAGTTCAGGTCGCTGGCATATGAGCTGCTGGCCCTGGTGTTCAAGTAAGGCGCGTGGTGCGCGAAATTGCTGATGTCTCTGGTGCTTGCACCAACACTGTTGCGCTGCGATGGCGTGCCACCCAATCCGTCGGCGGTGTCCTCTCCGGGGATACTATGAGCATCGCCGCTCATTCGGCCGCCCAGATCTATGCCTTGATAGGTACTGAGGGGTCTTCTCTTGCCGTGACCAAGGGCTGACGAGTCACTGCCAAACCCTGGGAAACTCGGGTAATTGCTGTTCCTACTAGTTGATTCAGCGACTGACGATGAGCGGCTGTGCACTCCGGGCTTATTCGAGGCCTCGCCGAATTTGCCAAAGATGTCTGAGAACCGTGGGTCGCTTGGCTGCTGCTGGGCGAACAGGGATACGCGCTCAGAGACTGATGGCGAGTTTGAGGGGCGGCGGGTCATTACCGGCGGCGTTGGGGGCTGCTCAGGCGACTCACCCAAGTTGGTGTTGCTGAAGCGAGTGGCCAAGTTCTTTATCTTATCGCTGATCATCCTCTTGTTTGAGTCTGCTGGCTGCAGCGGCGGCGAGCTCTGAGGCTGGACTGGTGGTGCTGATGCAACGACAGGCGGATCGAATCCGAATTCCTCGCCCAAGAAACCAGCGCCTGCTGGCGCCGAAGCTTCGCTGTCGTTAGTGAACACAGATCCCGACGCTGGGGCAGACTTGTCGGCGGCGCCCATGATCCGCGCAGACTGGTTTTGCGTGCGCTGGATGGACTTGCTCGACGTGTCAATCCTTGGAGGCACTGGTGCCATCATGACTGTCGATGTGGTGCGCGGCGGATAGTCCACCCTTGGCGAGTTGTTGGAAGGAATTGGGCTAGCGGTGCCATCATCGTCTGATGCCGGTGCATTTGCAGCCAGCACAAACGGATGTGACAGTGGAGCCAATTCAGTGGGCTGAGCGCGCGAGACAACACTTGCCGCATGCTCCTTTTGTGAAGGAAGCGGCGCAGATTGTGGCGTCGCAAGCGCCGTCCTGCCCGCTTCGTCTGCCATCCACGGTGCTACTTCCAGCGCCGCCGATGCAGTGGCAGCACCGCTCAGCAGTGGCGGCTTCAAGTTGCGATTGTCGCTGGGAGGTGGCGAGAACTTGGAGAATTTATCAGGCGTATTTTGCAGCTCAGCCAGGGGATCCTTCAGGTCTGGCGACGAGGTGTTGAGGCTGTTGATTCTGAAGTTTGACCCTGGGCTGCCTGACTCGCGCCGGATCTCCTCCATCGTCGCCTTTGTGACTGGGCCTGTGCGGCCCTCCATGGCTAGGTGTCGGATCTGAGGGTGGCTGCCGCTCCTCATGCGGCTTTGCTGCAGCGCGCTGACGCCAGATGCGCCAGCCCATGTCTTTTTCGAGCTTCCAGGGGAGGTCTGCCCCTCATCGTGTTTCTTGTCACCCTTACTGCCTCTCTATTTCAAGTAGAGAAAACAAATGGTTGGTTGCGACTGTTAGTAGCAGCTGAGGAGCGCGGGGTAGAGCGGCGGACAAGGGGGAGGGGGCAGCGGGATGGAGGAGGGTTGCGGCGCTTCCATACTCTTCATTCTCTACCCACACTATTTCATTGCCTGCGCTGTTTGCAGTAGCAAAGGGGAGCAGAGGCAGCATTGTATGTGAAGACAGCAAACCGCCAGGGAGATCGCATGAAGTCACAGTGTGTCTATTGCAGAGTGCATGCCAGAAGACCACAGCAGGTTCTGAGCAGGAACACGCTTCGGAACCAAACAGCAACAGAAGGAGCAGGCGCACTTACCAGTAGTCGCTTCATTGAAAACAACAGCTAAACCGCCAGAGTATTGCCGCAGGTAAAGCTGGAAACAGAGACCAAGCGAAAGCAGCGCCGTTGTGTAGCCCACAGAAAAGGCGCTGGGATACTAGGGAACTCGCCGCTTATTCGGGGCGATGGCTGGCAAGCCGGGCAAAATAATAAAAGTGTGCGTGTGCTACCTTGGCGACCACGTAAAAGACAGGCCGAGGCTGTAAATTAGCAACGGATTGCAGTCTGGCAGCGCTGCGAATGTATGCAAAAATATAGAGTAAAGTGCGTTGTAGATGGAAAAGAAGAGCAAGGAAGGTGGCGTGCGTGGGAGGAGAAGAGCGGACATCCCCAGGCAGAAGCGCAGAAACCACCCGTGAGCAGTTCCGCACTTTGCTCTGTCCAATCGTGCCATGGTGTGGAAAAAGGGACCAGACTCCTCCAAAAGCCGAAGCAGCAGCCGTGGCCCCCACCCCTGCTCTCCCTGTCCATGTGGTCCAGAGCAGCAGTAGCAAAGACCAGCCCAGCCCTGCTAAATAGCGCGTTGGAGTGCTGCAGAAAAAATAGCAGTGCGCAATCCGCCCGGGGGTACATCTAGCCGAGTTATTGGCTTTCAGCCGGAGTTACTGCAGCCAGGCGGTGTTGGTGCTGAGACCAAGTAGTACAGAGACCGCTGGCTGCATTGGCCAAGTCGGGTTCGCGATGCGGTAGCCACAGCCGGGTGTTTAGAAGCAGTGCTATTAATAGTTCTTTCAGAAGACACAAGATGGGCGGACAGGTATCCATAGACGGCTGCTGCTGCTGCACCTGTCACAACCCCTATAGGACACTTGCATGGCGGACAAGTGGTCGCAGATAAAGCCCCTCCGTTAGACCGAATAGTCGGGCGGTGTCTTGCTTAGCTCTGGCTCGGATCGCAGCTCCGAAAACTCCATATCAATGTCAAAGTCGGTCGGTGCAGCACTGCTATGGATGACCAGCGCGAGGTACGCGAGCGGCGGCAAGCAGAGCAGGGCAAGGGCCCAGTTGATTAGGCAGCTTCCCAGCAGAGACACATTGTCGACTATGGCCCACGACACCGCACATCCAAATGCCTGGAAGCCACGGAACACACTGACGTTGCGGCCGGTCACGTCAAAGTCATCCGAGAGCAGGCTGATCAGCCACATCAGAAGCGTGTCGAACACGCTCACCAAAAACCCGAAGCAGGTGTACAGCCCGATTGTCGGCCCCGCCATAGCTGCCTGCGTGTAATCGAGCATTCCGACCTTTATTACATCCGTCGTCCCGCCAACGAACAGCCGCCGCTGATCCGCCCATGCACCGAGCCAGCAGCCGTTGCTTGCGAGGAAAAGAACGGCCAGCGCAATGACTGCGCGCCTTCTTCGTGACCACTGGCTGTAATCAAGGAGAAACCCGAGAACTATGGATCCACACGTCTTTGCGAGCCAGAAAAATATGTTGTTGAATCCGCGGGACCGCGCATTGAACAAGGCGCCGCAGAGGATGTCTGATGTGTAGGCGAACCCCACATGCGATGCAAAGTACGGAATGACAAGCAGAAGCGACCACTTCGAATACAAATGCTGGCCAAGCCTCTTCATCTCTCCCAGCGCGCTTTTGGCGGAATGCGCCATGACAAGAGTCGTGTCTTCACGCCGGACCTGCGTTGGCGAGACTAGTGCTAGCGAGACAATCGCGCCTAGCACCTGAACCGCGGCCAGCGCGACAAACGTAAACCCAGAGACGCCCCGTGACTTGCTGTTGGCATTGAGCGAGAACTGAATGATTCCACCCATGACCCCACCCATGTTGAAGAGCGCAGCAAACATTGCCATGCACCTTCCGCGTGTCTCTTCGCCAGGGTACATGATTATGATTGTCGTTTGGACGCTCCAGAAAATGCCGGCCCCAGCACCCATCAGAACAGCAGCCACCTGTGTGTAGACATTCAGGCGACTGTGCTTTGCGAATGCATTGTAGGCAAACGACATTGTGTAAACTGCGTAGAGGACGCAAGACACAAACATACACCAGCGCGGCCCAATCCGGTACGAGATGTTGCATCCCAGGAAGCTAAATGCGCCCGACACCAGAAAGCTCGTCATCAGACTGATGTCCACCGCTGTCTTTAGGTCGGCGTTGCTTGGGCTGTATGCCCCGTTGCCAAGGCAGACCAGCGCAAACATCATCCCTGGCCCACAGAGGCCAATGATGCTGAGAATGACAAGTTGTATTCTGGCGCTGCTGTTCAGAAGCTCCATTCGCGAATCGGCTACACGTTCTTTTTGCAGGTGAGGGCGCCCAGATGTATGCGCTATTGGAGGTTGGAGGTGCGGCGAGGTAAAGGGGAGTGTTTGAAATACCGGCTGTTAGCGGCACTTGTCACCTAGATGCTTATTTATTATTGAGGCAAAGAATAACGCAAGATATCGTGCTCTGTGGACTCTCATATCGCACACAGTGGTCTTCGCTGGTGAGCACGAAGCACTGGTTTCTGCAAGCATACTCTTGGAATCCTTGTCTTCCAATTTTAGTAAAATAGCGCATAGCGCCTTCCATACGTGTCTGCTTGTTGCAGGCAAGCAGAGTGCGGACAGCGAACGGATCCTCTGAGCGCATCCATTTAGTACATGCCAGTGCTACAGAGCATGCTGCCCCTGCCTCCACGACTGCATTTCTGTGTATACACACTTCCCGCAACATGCCTGAATAGGCTGACACCTTCCTCAGCTAAAATTGGCGCTTTGCGCGTGCAGCGGAGATGAGAGCTGCATCCGCTCGTTTATGGTCATGCTGCGCCATTGTGTAGAGCGCGGCCGCCGAAAGACATTCGGCATAGCATGAGTGGGCTGCTGCTTCTTTTTCACGACTATATTCGCGTGCAAATAAGCAGAATAACCAGACAATAGAGCAAATAAGCAAGATTACGACACTCTAAGCAGCAAGACGCTACTCGGTCTTAAAGGCACTGGCGACGGCATCGAGGCCAAAGTCAAGCTCGGCGCGCCATTCGGGGATGGCGGACAAGTCGGAATTCGCTACTCGGTCTTAAAGGCACTGGCGACGGCATCGAGGCCAAAGTCAAGCTCGGCGCGCCATTCGGGGATGGCGGACAAGTCGGAATCTGCGGCATTTTCAGCGCCCTGGCTGGCGCCCTCATCGGCATCGACGCTGGCGCTGTCATCGGCATCCGCAAGGTCGCGCAAGACAGCAGGCGCTTTTTCCAGCCAGCGGCGCTTGGACTGGGCGCGCGCACGAGCGACGATTCTCTCATACGCACTGGGCCATGACGCCATGACCTGCATAATGATCCAGCGAATGGCAAGGAAAATGTGTTCCGAGAACAGCAAGACCACGAGCGCAAGGCTCAGATTGGTGCGCCCAAATCGTTTCATCTCCTCCGGGTCCGCAATCGTTGGCAAGAACGAGCAGTTGGGGTGGAACTGGTAAATCAGCAAGGCATTGGTGATGGACGACAGCCAGCACATGAACCGCAGGGTGCCGAGCCAGGGCCCAATTGTGTCGACGCGTCTCGGAATGGGTCTCTTTGTCGTTGCGCAGATCTTTGCAGCATCCGTGCGCAGCTCCAGCCAATTGTTCAGGAACGCTGCCAGAGGTGCAAGCGGCCAGGCAACGGAGAAGAATGTGACGCAGCTAAACTGAGACGCCATCTCGGCGTAGTCCTCGTAGGGGTCGTACTCTGGCAGCTGCGTCTCCTGGGTGATGTTGGCAATAAACTCGTTTTGAACATCGGCTGGCGCAATGGCAGTGTCCGCGCTGCTGAGCGAGTCTACCCACGCCTCGACTCCGCTGGTACTGGTTGACAGGGCGCCCTCAAGTAGCTTGGAGCTGGACGCCAGCTTCCTCTGCAGATCAAGCGGAGATGCGCTCTTCTTGGCACCGTCCTTCTCGTCGCCCTTCTCGCCCTTCTCGCCCTTCTCATCCTTCCTTGTCTCGCTCTTTGCAGGAACCGCCGAGGCTTTCTTAAGAGCACGCGAGTTCCACCAGCGCATCATAAGCGGAATCCCTGTTTCAGTCATCAGATTGACAACCTGGCCAGTGACAATGAAGTAGGTGAGCAGGTCCTGGATCTTTGTAGTCGCGGGTGTTGAGCTGGCCTTGATTCCCGTGTAGACGACTCCGTCCTTCTCAATCTCGCGAGCGAGGTAAGGCATCAGCCAAGGTGGAAGCTCCTTCATCATGTCGTAGATGCCGCGGAGCCAGTACTCAAATGTATCCTGGTGAGGGACAAACACCCAGGCAGTCAAGAACAGGTACAGCTGGTCTTGGAGGAACCGGAAAATAAAGATCTTTGTCGTATACTGCGCGGCATACTCCGACTCAAACTCGTAGTTTTCGTACTCGGTGAGCACCTTGGCCACATGTGTGCAGATTGCAGTGTAGACGGGGAGGCATGCAGAGAATAGCACAGCCGGCGTGAAGCCAAGCAGGCTGTGGAAGGGGCCATCGTAGTACTCGTCGAGGAACGTCTGCACAGCAAAGATGAAGGACACAAAGATGGCCATCAGCAGCGCCAGGACGATGACCACGGGGATCCCAAGGAGCCTGCGCAGCCAGCGCTTGCCGTTCGAGAAGAAAGGAATGGGCTCGCCGGTTGACGGGTCGGTGATGGTACGGTCGGGGCGGAAGTGCGGGCGGCGGAACGAGGCTGCCTTTTCTGCGCCGTGCACGCCCCAGTACGTAGCGATGTCGGACTCCCTACGTGCCCACGTCTCGGTGAACAGCAGGCTCCACAAAACGATAACTATGCCGAACTGCCACGAAAAGTTCCACCCAAACAGCCACGACAAGACGCCGATGGCTGAGGGGATGGCGAGCCACAAAAAGTAGCTCTGCAGGAAGGCAAAGTACATGGCAATCTCTTCGCCAAAGTGCTCGCGGATGCGTCGCAAGTCGTGCCTGTCAATCAGCCACTTTGACGACCAGTGCTTGATCCAGTCCTTGTTGAACGAGCGGTCCTGTAGCGGGAAGATGCACTGAACCCACCGCTCGTTCTCGGTATTGACACCTGCGCAGCCCTCCTCGACAGGACCAACAATGAGCTTGTACACAAGCCTCTGTCGCTCTGATGGCGACATTTGCTCGGCTGTGTCGGCCTCGGCTTTAAGGAGCCTGGAGGGATCGTCGTGGGTCTCAGGGTCCACCTCGAGTGGATCAGCTCGCTGCAGGGCGGCGTCTCTGGGCACGCGCCTCAGCGGCAGCATGCCGCAGAGCCAGTCATGCAGGCGCGAGCGGCTCCACTCGTGCAGCAGCCTCTCTCGCGGGCATCTCACAAACAGCAAAAAGTGGCCGGACTCGGGAGAAAACGCCATAGCGCGCTGTGGGCTCTCGCCATCCCCAGCACTGCTGCTGCCTTGGTGGTGGTGGTGCGTCTTTTTCGCTGCTAGTGCCTGGCGGATCTCGACATCGAGCCCGGCACGTGACAGCCGCTTCACAAGGTCAGACAGCGCCTCAGCGACCTTGTCTGCTTTGGCGTGGCGCTTGTCCTCGACGGCACGAGGTCTCTCTGACAGCTCGCGCGCCTTCTTCAGAACGCTGTCGTTCTCTGGAGGCGTGAACTTGAATGAGATAACATAGTCGGCAAAGCCTGGCAGCCTTTGAGCAGCATCTGCAGCGGATGCCTCAGTATCTGGATCCCCAGCTGGCCTGCTTTTGCGCTCGAGGGCCCAGTACTGCAGGAATCTCAGCGGTCGGTGCTGGCCGTCTTCCATGCTTGCTGGTGCGCTTTTAGAATGGGGAGACGAGAAAAAAAGATATATGGACTGGAGGCAGCAGAGCAGAGAAAGCAGGCTGCCTCTCCCTCCTCTTCATGCTGCCCTTGTCACACACATGCGGCAGCTTCTCTCTGTTAATTGTCCCACCGCTCCCAAACAATCGTCATGCCTCCCACTCGCTTGAAGGGCGCGGCTCGCAGCCAGACGAGGGGGGGCGTGGTGTCCAGGCTCTGCTGTGCGAGCCGAGCGGGCCAACGCGCGGTTTGCACAAGCCGCTCGCGAGCCACCACACGTCTCCTTTCATCAAGGCGCCATATGCCTGCAGTTTGGGGTGGGGGATTCTGCCTTTTCAGTTAACGGCTGCTGATTCCCGTGTACTGTCCTGCTTGTCTTCTGTACGTCTCATCCACTCTTTTCTTGTACATTCACACTACTTTACGACGAAGCTCAGGTATGGACCCATGGGGCATTGCATCTCGCTGAAAGCGAGGAAGGTGGAGGCTGTGTTTCGGTCATCGCGCTATTGCTTTCAGCAAACGCCTTGTGGCTCGCAGCAAGGCCTCCAGGCCCCAATTCGATTGCAGCGTCTGGCTGCCTGCTTTCTTCTGCTTCCGCTGGGCCTGCAAACAAGTACACAGGCGCCTTGTGGAGAGAAAAAATATGGAAATCGCCCTAAGCTGCATTCCAATCAAATCTCAGATGAGCACCAATCCGGCCTCCACGGTGCTCGTTGCAAATACGCTTTCTTATGTTCGATGCTTGTGCTAACTGCGCTCTTGAATCTCCTGTCCGCTGTTTACCTTTTCGTAGCAATCTAATTCGAAGGTTCTACCGGCACAGCATGGCCGAGCCTACAGATAACAGTACACACGACGGCACCATGCTTGGTCGCCAAGGTGCGATGGGCGGCAGGCGGGAGCAGCATTACCACTCGGGCCTTGACAACACAGAGGAGTCGGACTTTGACGAGGAGTTCTACGAGTCCGACGAATCAGCGAACCTAACGTGGATTTCGTGGTTCTGCTCGCTAAAAGGCCACGAGTACTTTTGCGAGGTCCCTGAGGAGTTTATCGAGGACGAGTTCAACCTGACCGGGCTCAGCCAGACGGTAAATTACTATGTCGAGGCTCTTGACATGATCCTGGACATTGAAGACGAGAACGACGACCCGCTGGATGCGGAGGAGATTGAGGCTATTGATAGCTCATCGGAGATCCTGTACGGCCTAATACATGCACGCTACATCCTGACGCGCAACGGTCTGCACCAGATGGCAGACAAGTACGAGAATGGCGATTTTGGCGCTTGTCCGCGCTATGCTTGCGACGGCGTCTACCTCATCCCCTGCGGCCGCACCGATGTCCCCGAGCGCGACTCTGTCAAGCTGTTCTGCCCTTCGTGCCTCGACATCTACAGCCCACCGAGCTCGCGTTATCAAAAGATCGATGGTGCCTACTTCGGATCGACCTTCCCGCACCTTTTCTTCCAAGCATTCCCTTCACTGGTCCCAGAAGACCCAACCCCCATTTACACGCCTCAGATCTATGGCTTTGCTATCAACGAGCGGAGCAAGGCTGGCCCACGGATGCAGTGGCTGCGTATGCGCCCTGAGAACTTTGAGGACGGCGAGGATGAGGGAGATGGCAACAGCACCGATTCGCAGAGCTATGTGGAGGCAAGGGCCGCTGGCGCTGAGGACGCCCATGAGGCCCCCGAACAGGAGGAAGGCAGTGCTGCCGACGCTGCTGACGCTGCCGATGCTGGCGCTGGTGCAGAAGGAGGCGGCGCTGATCATAACGACGGCATGGACATTGCCACGGATCGAGCTGATGCCAGCCGCACCACCACACCGGCAATCGCGCCCTCTACGCAGGAGACAGACAAGGACGACGAACAAAACGATCAGGTCATGGCTACAGCAAACAACTCCCCCAAGGCCACCCGTTCGAGCTCTCCGTCTGAGGACCGGCGGAGAAACACGCCTGCAAAGACCGCTTGAGCAAGCACACAAGAGCAAGTGCTGCTCTCGACACGACTACCTACCAATCGCCAGCTTCTTATGCTATTGACTTCCCAAAGAACATGCACGCCCTATGCGGGGAAGAGCGCAATACATGAAACCCCTTTGCTACGAGCTGCTGCATGTCTTGAGTGCGTGGGTGCATGTGTTTATGTGCTGTAGCGCACATGCATGGCACTGTCGTTCCTGTCTTGGCAAAGCACGAGGTCGTGCGGTGGCAAGAAAATGAGCGTCGAGCGGCAATTTCCTTGCGCACCGCACCACATACCAACAATGGAATTTAGGGGTATTTTGCTAAGCCCCGGTTTGCCTGGACGCTCTCTTTCTGCTGCTCTCACCTAGGCCAGCTCGCTCTCTGATTCCTCTTAGAATAGAACAGAGAGACGGGTTGCTGTGCAGTGCGGGGGCAGTGGCCCTTGGCAAAGCGTATGGTGCGGCCATTGTCAAAGGACATGGAGATGAATTTGGAAGCTTCCAAGCGCAAAGTGAAGGCGCACTCGCCAGCACCTGGCAAACCTGGCTGACAAGGGATTTTTGTTCCCTCCTAAAGGCAGTACAATGATCAGCTGTCTTGTGCAATGAACAGGAAACAAACGCCTCTTCCAAAAACAAAGCGCGGGGCTGTTTCCCAGCAATTGTGGAATATAGTGCGCCTGCTGGCAGGCCCTCTCTCCCACCAAGCCCTCAGGCCGTAAGCAGCAAGATAAAATCTCACTCCCACATACGACAAAAAGCGCCTGCATCCCTTGCTTTCGCCTCAAGCTCGCCTCATCCTTTTACATAGCCCAGATTATCTCTTCATCCCTTCAGCACAGTGCACACTGCTCTCGACCTGGCGTGCCGCTATTGCTCACAATGATTGACATTGCTGCCTCAGTATCTCTCTCAGTGCCTTGGGTGCTTGGCTGTCTAGGAGTCTACCTCGTCTACTGCATAGCCAGCGTATTCCTTCCTCCGTTCAGCAGCGATGGCGGGGTGCCGTACATCCCTGTCTACAAGACGCTTCTGTGGATGACGAAGCGCGGCATAGGCCGCCACGAGGTCTCGCAGCACCTCGACAGGCCCATCATGGGGAAGCACGGCATCGTCAAGGCATGGATGTTTGGTGGCTGGGCGTACAAGGTTAGCAAGGCGGAGTACGCCAGAAAGCTGTATATGCAGACTGATATCTACCAGAAGGTCAATATTCGCAAGCTGATGCCATATAACCTCGGTCCGCGTGTATCGGGCATATCCCTGTCGTTCGAGAACGGCGATGCTTACCGCGGCCACCGTGCTGTTGTCAACCCTGCCTTCCGCCGGCAGTGGCCGTCAGCTTTGTTCAAGAAACCCATGACTGAGCTGATGGATGTCCTGGAGCGCGAGTCCGACAAGCCAGTGGACATTCTGCTTTGGTTCCGTAGAGGCACGCTGGATGTCTTGGGCCACATTATCATGAGCTACGACTTCCGCGCCCTTAGCGACCCCGACAACAAGCAGCGCGCCATGTACGATTCCCTGCTTGAGGCCATGCTGCACCCAGTCTACAACATGTTCCCATGGCTCGACCTCTTCGCCACTGGTGAGCGTGCGAAGCAGTGGGAGTACCTGAACAACTTCCATGCGTTCATCGACGCTATCATCGACGAGAAGCTGAAGGAGGCCCAGAATAGGCCGCAGCTCACCGAGGAAGAGCGGAACAACGCCGACCTGCTCACACTGCTGCTAGAGTCCTATACCCTGTCCAAGTCGGGCAAGGTCCTCGATGACCGAGGCAAGCAGGTGACGCCGCTGACCAGGGAGCAGCTCCGCAGCAACGTCAGCCTGTTCTACGTCGCGGGCTACGACACCACTGCCAACTCGCTGTCGTACGTGATGCTGGAGCTGGCCCGCAACCCAGACATTCAGAAGAAGGCGCGCGACATCGTCATTGGCGTTTTGGGCGACAGCAAGGACGTCTACCCAACCGACGAGCAGCTGAAGGAGCTTGGATACCTGGACCTGATTGCCAAGGAAGCGCTGAGAAAGAACTCCATCCTGGCGGAGATCAGGCGTCGCGTTTCCACCGCAGTTCAGGTGGGGCCCTACACAATCCCCAAGGGCGCCATTGTGTCGGTCGACACTTGGGCGATGCACTACGACCCCGAGTATTTCCCTGAGCCAGAAAGGTTCATCCCAGAGAGGTTCGCTGAGGACAAAGGCACGGCACTTTCTAAAAGCGGCGTGCCGTTCACCTGGTCTCCATTCAGCAACGGCCCGCGGCAGTGCATGGGCATGAAGTTTTCGCTAGTGGAGCAGCGCATTGCCATCTCGCTTCTTCTGCTCCGCTTCGAATGGAAGCTGCCCGAAGACAGCCCGTTCTGGAATGCCACGCCATCGTCGCCGGCAGGACTGATTTCGCCGGTGGGGCTCATGATGGATGTCAAGCGCAGGCTCTAGCCAAGGCTTTCCGCCAAGCGCCCAACTTGTCTCAACTCCACAGACAGCCCCTTATCTTTTTAGCACACCATACCGGTTAACAGAATCAGGCACGGAAAATGTGTGGGACGTCCATATGAGATCTGCAGAAGGAAGCAGGGAGCACATATGCATTGGCAACCCTTTGTGCTGTCACCTATATGCGTGTGCACATATGATGCACCCTTGTCTGGAAATGTGTGTGCCCATATGCCCCGCTGTCTTTGCGCATACATAGCGCGCCGAAATCAGTTGCATGTACGCTTTTCAGATGGTTTGCGCAACATCACATTTTCTATAGCGCTATACAGGGGAAATCAGCATGTGCATGCTAAGCTAGTCTGCGCACGGCATGTATGCTGGTAAATATAGAAGATAATGCTGTATCGGTCACCTGTGTTCTGGGCATTTCGTACCCGGGGGTGCAGACAGGGTGCTGTCAGGCACCCCTTGGAGAAAGACATCATGATCAAAGCGGCAGCTTGGTAAAACACTGTCCACACGAGAGACTGCCGCTGATGTCCTCATGCTGCGGTGCTTGCCAGAGCTGACGCGAGACAAAAAAGGCCAAATTGACGACGGCATTGCTGCAGGCGTTTTTATCTTTATTAAACGGTCGTTTCGTAGCCATCTGCCAAGATGTGCCCTCAGGGCAGACGAATGTAGACACACAGTGTGTGCGTACACGCCATACGAACAAGAGGCGGCTTGTTTGGTGCTGCTTTGAGGGGCATACGGCAGAGCACTATTGTTCGCCCCAGAATGCGCTTTCCGTGCGTTGTTCTTCGCTTTCTCAGCAAGCCCAGATGCAGCTCCGTCATTATATGTCCACGCAAGCGGAAAGGCGAAGCAGGGGGAAGAAAGCACTATATGAAACGAAAAGCAGGTGGCGCTTCGGCTGCGCATTGGCTGATGCACTTGTGCTCTCTTCCTGTTCTCTTCAAGAGGTCGCTGGGTGCTGAGGCAGTGAAAGGAGAGTGTGAGAGCTGCTTGGGCACACTGAATACCCTGCAGCATATATGAGAGCGCGGTACGCCCAAGAGCACAGGCTCTGGTCATGCTGTGTTATTGTTTCATCTCTTGCCTTCCGCATTTCGCCTCCACCCCGTCTTCTGTTTCCTATTCAAGGCGCTCATACTACCAATCACGCCCTGCTATCTCTGGATATACTGGTCCAGTTTATTTGCCCATCTGTGCACTGTAGCATACCCGTTTTCTGCTGCTAGAAAGAGTCGCAGCTTTTGGCGAGGGATAAGAAATGTGGACTGCTGTGCTATGCCTGGTCACTTCGATCCATCCTGGCAAGGCCGTGCTTGTGTCGCTGGCTGCGCTGATCGTCTTTTTGTTCTACAAGCTGTTCGTGCCGCCAAAGATCAACGACGGAGGTGTTCCGCACATTCCGGCGTACAAGACGCTGTACTGGACGTTTAAGAGCAGCCCCAGTCGGCTGGATCTGTGCAACAAAGTCGACCTGCCAGCGTTGAAGGAGACAGGTGTTGTGCGCTCCTGGCTTTGGGGGCGCTGGATGTACAAGACCAACAACGCCGAGTACGCCAGACAGCTGTTCCTCAAGACATCGGTGTACCAGAAGATCGAGATGCACAACCTCATTCCCCACGTGTTCCGCGCCGTGGCAGCTGGCGGAAACCTAATGACGGAGAACGGCGAGCACTTCAAAGCACACCGCTCAATTGTGGGCCCGTCATTCCGCCGCACCTGGCCAGCGGAGATGTTCCGCGAGCACTTGGCAAAGCTGGAGATCATCATCAAGGCCGAGGGCGCCGCCGCGGTGGATGTGCTACATATCTGCCGCAGAGCAACACTCGACCTACTGGGCCATGTGATAATGGGCATTGATTTCGGCGCGCTGGACTACAAGGACGGCGAGCTGCTTGAGATCTGCTGGGATGTTGTTGAGGCAGGCATTGAGCCCCTGTACCTGGTTTTCCCGTTCCTCGACAAATACCCTGTTGGAAGGCGTGCCAAGTCCTTTGCAAACCTCAGGAAGTTCCACAAATTCATCGAGAGCACAATCGAGGCCAAGCGCCAGAGCTTGGCAGCCAGAGGCAGGCTTAAGGACGAGGAGCGCAACTCCGCGGACCTGCTTACCCTGATGATCGAGGCGCACGAGGACACCAAGATCCACGGCGCCTACGACGAGAAAGGGAAGCTGCTGCCGTCGATGACTTCCGAGGAGCTCCGCAACAACACGATTATCTTCTTCGTTGCTGGACACGACGCCACCGCATACGGCCTCAGCCACCTCATCATGGAGCTGGCGCTGCACCCGGATGTCCAGCAGGCGGCGCGCAGCAGAGTCATCAGCGTGATTGGCGACGATCCTGGCGCCTTCCCTACAGACGAGCAGCTGGCCGAGCTCTCCGACCTTGATATGATCGTTAAGGAGTCCCTGCGCAAGAACAGCGTCGTTTCTGACGTGCGCCGCGTGCTCACGGAGCCTGTCAACCTGGGTCCCTACACGCTGCCCAAGGGGTCGTGGGTGATGGTTGACTTGTGGGCCATGCAGAACAACCCCGAGTACTACCCCAAGCCAGAAAGGTTTATCCCGGAGCGGTTTGCCGACCAGCCCAAGGCCGGTGCTGGGGCCTCTGCGCACCCGCAAGTCCCGTTCTCATGGGCACCCTTCAGCGAGGGCAGCCGCAAGTGCATCGGCCACAAGTTTGCTCTGCTCACGCAGCGCGTCATGCTCGCCATACTGGTTCACCGCTTTGAGTGGAGCCTGCCAAGGAACAGCCCCTTCCACACCAGGCCCAGGACCTCCACCTCGGGGCTCATTTCGCCCATCGGCCTCGAGGTCAACTTTGTTGCAAGGCACTAGGCCTCCCTCGCTTCTTTCTGTTTCAGTGCTTTTGAACTCCATAACCGTCTAGTGGCCAGCCAGCCGCAGCCTGGCAAGTTTATTTGGCCTCTCGGTGTGATTTCCGATTGAAAGTGCTCTGGAGGCTCAGCATGACATAATAGCCCTCTCTTGCCTTTCCGCTTTGCAGTCTCTTCGCCGCCATATCTCTTGCAACAAGGCCTTGGTATCTACCACGCAGACGGAGATTCAGACAATGGGTATTTTTCGGCAGGCGTATATGCAGTGGAAGGCGCTTCGTCTTCCATGGCGCAAAGACACCCTCGCAGGCACCGACCTCGCCGGGAATCTTTACTTTGAGCGGTTTGTCAAGGGTGCCTACCGCTCGCGCCGCCACGTCATCTACCAAAAGGACTTTGCCATCAGCGACTTTACGGACGACATTATTCCGGTGCAGTGGCAGGCGTGGATGCGCCATACACGCAACGATCCGCCTACGATCCGGGAGCTTTTGCAGGACATTGAGCGCCGCGAGCGGATGGCCGAAAATGTCAGGCTGCTGGCTGAGCGAGAGACACAGGACTTTGCAAAAGCAATCGGGGGTGCACCGCCGAGTGTGGACCATCAGAAGCAAGAGAAGCAAGAGAAGCAAGAGAAGCAAGAGAAGCAGCAGCAGGCGTTCCAAAAGACAGCTCCTGGAGAAAGCTTCCAGCCTGAAGACTGGGCGCCCTCGCCCGCCACCGCCAGCACCAAGGCTGGGCGGCGTGCCCGTCACTGAAGGGCACTAAAGACGCCTGCTTGAGCGCAGCCGTTTCCTTGCTACTGAAGCAGCGACGGCGTGCACTGTTTGTTTGCAAGGTCACGCCACCCCGCGGCATTACAGCACAGTCAAATACAGGCGATCTGTGCAGAAATAATGCGCGCTATCTCTCCTCTTCCTCTCTCCTATCCTATCCTATCCTATCCTTCGCTTTGCTCTATCTATATTTTCGCTATATGCTTTTTCGTTTCTAGCCTGCATTGAGCCTGCAATCTACTACCTGTAATGTCCAATCTTGAGCTTGTTTCGAGCAGCAGATGCTTTGGTGGTGAGGTGCGCAAGTACTCCCATGCCTCGACGTCCACAAAGGGCAAGATGCTGTTCAACATTTTCTTGCCCGACGTCGCAATTGCAGGCAAGGAGAAGGTGCCCGTGCTTTACTACCTCTCGGGACTTACCTGCAACGAGGACAACATGGTCACCAAGGGCGGTGCCATACCGTTCGTGTCCAAGGAGCGCATCGCGCTTGTCACCCCCGACACAAGCCCACGAGGCGCTGGCGTTGAGGGCGAGGAAGGCGACTGGGAGCTGGGCACTGGCGCTGGGTTCTATGTCGATGCCACGCAGGAGCCGTGGAGGACCAGCTACAACATGTACACATATGTGCAGAAGGAGCTCCAGACGCTAGTCAGCGACAACTTTTCTGTTGACAGCTCGCGCACGTCGGTTTTTGGCCACTCAATGGGCGGACATGGCGCACTGGTTCTGGCGCTGCGCAATCCCGGACATTACAGGAGCGCTTCGGGGTTTGCGCCGATCTGCCACCCGTCTACTAGCAACTGGGGCCGCAAGCAATTCACGGCCTATTTGGGCAACAAGGAGGAGGACTGGGCCGAGTACGATGCGACTGAGCTTGTGAAGCGCTACGAGGGACCAGTGCTCCCCATTCTCATAGACCAGGGCGATGCAGATCAGTTCTACAGCTCCAAGCAGCTGCAGCCTTCGCACTTTGTCATTGCTACCGAAAGCAGCAGGCGGCCTGTTGATCTGGAGACCCGGATGCAGCATGGATACGACCACAGCTACTGGTTTATTCAGACCTTCATGGAAGACCACATTGCCTTCCATGCAAAGCACCTAAAAGCGTAGCAACCATCCCCGTTTTCCTTCTTTCTTCGCACTTTTATGTACTGCTCGCGCAAGGCTGTAAAAGCTCAAGGCAACAAAAAAAACGCTTATGCTGCCCACCGAAGAGGGAGAGAACAGTAGTCCAAAGCGTGGCTACATCCTATACTACCAATTTGTAATTAAACGTCTATATCCCAATGTCACATCGCTGTCGATGGTGGTGTTGGTGTGCACTGGCTAAGGACAAGTTACTCGCTGGTGCATGTGGAGCGGGGCAGTAGTGTGTATTGATGGCGCTCTATTGCCACAATTTTAGCCACCGCTTTTTTCTTTCCTTTCACACACCTATTCTGTCTCTGTCCAGAGCGACGACAAGCAACGTCTTGCCAGTATATCCAAATGGGAGCGGGGTCATGGGCAACATGCATTTTTATTATTAACAGCACAGCTCCAGTATTAAGCTAAAAGTGATATTTTTGGTCGCACAACTCTTGTTTTCTACACCACATATCCGTCGCAATACCTTGAATACTAGATGCGGAGCTGGGGCCAAAGAAAAAAGCAGCTCTCGACACAGCACCATGCGCATGCAGGAGGCGCGGGTACAGGCACAGGCACAGGCACCATGCGGATAGCCTGCGATGAGAGCCTTGCCTCCATGTTTTCGCGTGCATTCTTCTGCTGGGTGACTCCAATGATTGCGCGAGGGTGGAAGGCGCCTATTCAGCTAGACGAGCTGCCGGCTATTGGAATCGGCAGCGAGCTAGTTCCTGATGCGATTGCCGAGAGATTCGACACAGAGTGGGCAAAGGAGAGGCATAGATCGAGCAACATCAGCGGCTGCAGCCGCAGCAAGCTTGTCAGAATATTGTCAATAGGCGACGGCGTCAAGCGCGCCCTCAAGCGACTAGTGGCCCGAATCACTCGGGACAGCATGCTCTACTCTGAGAACATGCACCGCAAGCAATCCACACCAAGTCTAGTGTACGCGCTCTATCCGCTTGTGTCGGGGTATCTTGTTCGGGCGCTATTGTCGCGTCTAGTAGCGGAGCTGATCCCCGTTTTCATTCCAATACTAGTGAAGATGACAACAACGTACGCGCAGCACAAGCGCTTGGCTAGCCACAAGTCCATGCGCGCCCAGCAGGCGGCCAGTAGTGGCAACAACAATGGGCCATTGGGCGGGCCACCAGATTGGCAGGGCTACGCTTTGACGTTTGGGATGTTCACCATGCTGCTCTTGTATTCGTGGTCGTTCCAGTGGTTCTACTTTGAGGTAGGCAAAGCAACGATCATTGTTCGCACAGCGCTCGCCTCTGCCATATACCGCAAGTCGCTGGTGCTCTCGGCACAAGCCCGGTCGCAGCAGACACTTGGCAGGCTGACAAACCTCATATCCTCAGATCTTGGTCAGATAGAGCGCGGAGTCACAAACATGCTTATATGCATCACAATCCCAGTGCAAGTTGTTGCATCGATAATTGTCCTCATGTACATGATCGGGCCATCGAGCATCTGTGGCTGGGCACTGGTCGTGGCATTCGTGCCCGTGCAGATGTGGTGCTCGCGGTATCTGGTGCGGCTGCGTAGAAACGCTGTTCAATACACCGACAGGCGAATCAGGGCTACTCGTGAGGCACTGCAAGGGATGAAGGTCGTAAAGTTTTTTGTCTGGGAGGAGTCGATCAGGGACAACATTGAAAGGATACGCAAGCAGGAGCTCAAGTTCATTGCTCAGATCAACCTGATCAGATACGGTCTTATTTCACTAGCGCTCCACTCGCCTGTCGTGGCATCGATGCTGACATTTGTGATATTTACGCTGGCAGGCGGCAAGCTGAAGACCGGACCCGTGTTTGCGGTCATTGGCATCTTCAACTCCATGACTGTGCCGTTGAGCTGGCTGCCTGGTGCGTTGACAGAAACCAGAAACTCCCTGGTGCCACTCAGTCGGATCACCGAGGCACTGCTTGAAGAGGAGATTGACCCATCTTTGCCGCCACAGCCAGGCCTTGATGTTGCAGTCAGGGTATTGCACGGGCGCTTTGCGTGGAGGTACAGGGCATCGCCAGTGGCCCTGGGCGCTAGATCCTCATCCCACGGGACTCGCCACCACTTGCACCATGTGGCAGGCAGCCGTCGTCGAGGCAATATCCAGCGCAGCAATGACATGTCGTTCTACGCATACAGGTTCCCACCCGGAATGTGCCTGGAGCAAGAAGGCTGCGATTCCCAGTCATTCCACCTGGATGACATCAACATCGAAATCGCGCACGGCGCCTTGGTTGCCATCATCGGCCCTGTGGGCAGCGGGAAGAGCTCCCTTATGAATGCGCTCGTTGGGGAGATGAAGCGCATCTCTGGTGCTATGGTGTTTGGCGGGACGCTGGGATATGCAGCGCAGGTGCCATGGATCATGAATGCAACTGTACGCGACAATATCACGTTTGGGCTGCCGTTCGACGAGGAAAGGTATGCCAACGTAGTAGAGGCGTGCGCTCTTGACTTGGATTTTGCTATGCTTCCAGGCAGAGACATGGCAGAGATTGGCGAGCGAGGCGTTACGCTATCGGGTGGGCAGAGGCAGCGAGTCAGCATCGCACGGGCCGCCTATGCCGAAAGTGACATTGTGCTGCTAGATGACTGCCTGAGCTCTGTCGACGTCAAGATATCCCATGTAATATTCAGGCACTGCATCAAGGGTGTTCTCGCTGGCAAGACGCGCATTCTGGTAACCAACTGTCTGGATTATTTGTCGGCCGTTGACCATATCATCACCATGGATAGCGGCCGTATTGCTGAGCAAGGCTCATTTGCGAACTTGATGGCGCTTGGCGGTATGACAGCCGCAATGGTCAGCTCATATGCGAGCAACTCACCCTGTGACATGGGAGACGAAATGGATGGCGGCCTGTATTATGCCACCGATAGCTCCTTGCGCACAGCATCGCCAATAAAGGCGACTGCAAGCTATGATGGGCTGCCGACTACGTATGGAGCATTTAGCGACCGAGACAGAGCATCCGCATCGGGTTTCCAAGAGACAGAGGAGGCAACAAGCACATTTGACAATACCAGCAGCAACAGCAACGCGCTCAGGTCAGAGTGCGAGAGCGAAAGTGTCCCCATAGGCAGCGAGCTGGGCGTGCCAGAGCGAGACGGGTATTCGAGCGGGGCAGCGCTCAAGGTTCTTGGCCCAAAGAAAAAGAGCACACCAAGTGCAGCAAAGCTGATGAGCGACGAAGAGAGAGCGACGGGGCAAGTGTCGCTGCCTACATACGCAGCATATATAAGAGCTGGCGGGGGCTGGTGGGTATTTTCAGGCATCGTCTTTTGTCTGGCTGTCTCGCAAGGATGCTGCGTTGGCAGCGACTTTTGGATGCGCATCTGGATCAAGCACAAACGAGACACCAGTGAGCGAGCGCTCTACATCGGGGTGTACGCCTTGCTCGGCGGGCTTCAGCTCATCTGGTTCGTGGTGTTTGCTGCGATGCTGGTGGCAAGTGTCTACAAGAGCTCTCAGCAGCTGCACAGCCGAGCTCTCAAAAGAATTCTAATGGCGCCCATGTCCTTCTTTGACACCACTCCGCTTGGCAGGATGCTGAACCGCTTTACTCGTGACATTGACTCGCTGGACCTCGCGCTGTGCGACTTCTTGCGCCAGTTCTACCAAAACATTGCGCGGTCAGTTGGCTCGTTTGTATCCATCACAATACTGGTCCCGATTTTCCTTGGCCCGCTTGTGCCGCTGTTTGTGGCTAGCTGGGTCCTAATCTATGTCTACTTAAGGTCGTCCGTCGAGATACAGCGTGTAGCTGCGATCTCAAGGTCGCCGCTCTATGCACACTACACCGAAACGCTGCAGGGGCTCCCGACCATCCGTGCGTGCAGGGCACAGGTTCGCTATGTCCTCAAGAACAACAGAGTGCTTGACGATGCCAACCGCCCGCTGTGGTATTCGCTTGTGGCCCAGAGCTGGGTGTGGCTGCGAGTGAACTATCTCAGCCATCTTCTCACGCTGGTTGTGTGCATCATTATTGTTGCGCAGCCTTCAAAGTGGGATGCTGCTGCTGTTGGACTGATGCTTGTGCAAGCAACCCAGATGGGGGCGTATGTGAGCTACGCTGGCCGCGGGTGGACAGAGCTGCAAAACAACATGAACTCTGTCGAGCGGATCAACCACTACGCCACGGCACTGGATCAGGAGGCAGATGGAGCCGCGGGCAGAAGAGTTGTTGTTAGGGCCAGTGCTGGCGAAGTTCCAATGAGAGCCGCAACCAGCTCGTGGCCGGAGCGAGGGACGCTAATCATCCACAACCTCTCGATGCGGTACCGCCCAGAACTGGCGCTGGCACTGAGGGGCATTAGTCTGGAAGTAAGCGAGGGCGAGAGAGTCGGCATTGTTGGAAGATCTGGCGCTGGCAAATCAAGCATCGTCTCTGCGCTGTTCAGACTGGTGGAGCCAGCAAGCGGCAAAATATTCATCGATGGCGTCGACGTCCAGACCCTGCCGCTAGGTCGGCTACGCAGGAGCATCTGCATTCTGCCACAAGACCCGGTTCTCTTTGACGGCACCTTGCGCACCAATCTCGACCCGCTCCACGAGTTCAGCGACACAGAGATTTGGGCAGCTCTAGGCAAAGTCTGCTTAAGGGACACCGTAGCGCTCAAGCCTGCAAAGCTCGAGATGCCCGTTGGCGAAGGCGGAGTGAACTTTTCTGCTGGCCAACGACAGCTTGTGTGCCTGGCCCGTGCACTGCTGCGCAGGCCAAAGATCTTGGTTCTTGACGAGGCGACAGCAAATGTGGACCACGAAACGGATGCAGCGATTCAGCGGGTCATTCTTTCGGATATCCAAGGAACGACGGTAATTAGCATCGCCCATCGCTTGCAAACGATAATCGGCTATGACAAGGTTGCTGTTGTCGACGACGGCAAAATAGTCGAGTTTGGAGCGCCGCTATCCTTGCTCAGGCGACATCTCGAGGGACAGAATGCCGGTGGCACGGCCACCAGTGACCCGCAGCCCTCCGTGTTTTACGCCATGGTTCAGGGCATGGGCGAAGATGCAGCAAGGCATATGGCCATGCTAGCACAGGCTGCTGAAGAAAACCGGGGCTATTAAATGAACTCGCCTACTTCATTGATCCGCTTGCTCACCCTTTCCTATTTTTAAGAGCAAGCTTAAATCTGCAAAACAAGACAGCAATGAGAGAGGTACTACCCAGCAAATAGCACAGCAGGCTCTTGGCTCTGTGAGAGCACCTAATGAGCGCCCTGTCTCTTGGACTTTCCAGGCCGCTTGGTCTTGCCCCTCTTGTGCACCGCAGAGAACTTGGTGTTCTTGTTGTTCTTGACGCTGAAGCCACTCATATCGGCAGTGCTCTCAGCAGTGTTCTTTCTTAGACCGCGCTTCTTGCCGCCAAACCCGAATTTCTCGTTCTTCTGCTGGCGCTTCTTGTTGGGCATCGGCTTGCCGTTCTTGCCAGTCTTGGCCTTCTTTCCACCGGCACGCTTGGAGCTGCCATCGTCGTCGGAGTCAATATCGATCTCAAAGTCCTCGGCATCGCCCAAGTCGCCGCTGCGCAGGCGCTTCTTGATGGTGGATATCTTCTCGAGAGCCGCCTTCTTCTGATCCTCACGCTCCTTGAGCTTCTCCTGCTGGATCTTCTTGCCGTACTTGCGCAGCTCGCGCTGCTTCTTGGCCTCCTCGGAATTCTGGATGCCCTTCTGCTGGTCAAGAAGCTTCTGGCGGATCTTTGACATGTGGGAATCGGATTTGACCATCTCGGCGAAGTAGTCGTCGGGACGCGAGAATGGGATGCCAGACTTCTCAATAAGCTGTCTGCCCTTGATCGCAGCCTCAAGACCCTGCTGGTAGAACTTGAGCTCGCGGTCAAGGTCGTCCTCGGTCTTCTCAACAACAATAGGCGCTGTGCTGGTGATATCGCACCGCTGGATCCACTCTGCGCCCTTCTGCGAGATTTCCTCGAGGAGCGCGGTCAGCGCCGCAGTATGGTTTATGAACACCTTTTCGGTTTCCGAGGCGAGGTTTCCGGACTCCAAAGCGGCAATTTCAAGCGCCGTCTCCTCGTCCTCAGACATCACCTCCTCGAATGCGCGCTCGTCGTCCGACATTATTTCTTAATTTGGTTTCGTCAAGTGCTAATAAAGGGCGCGCCAAGACAATACTAGAGGGGATGCCGTGCAAGTGTGTAAGGAGAAAAACAAGATAGCTGGGGAGCTCTGCTGGGCTGTGCAAGAGCTGAACCTCGCTATTGCTGCGTTCCCAGAGACGAAAATTTGCCTGCGTTTTTTTTTCAGATTCCCGTTGATCGATCAATGCAGATCGCTAGACCCTTGGCCACGTGGACCCATTACTAAATGCTGGCTGCACCACACGGCGTCCACGGCTGGGCGGCTCTGGATGTGCTCTGCACAGTCATGGTTCTCCCTGCCCTACCCTCTACACAACCCACATATCCCTTCAGACCTGCTGCTGCTCCATATTAGTGCAAGGACATGGTCGGCTCGCTTCAGATACCACTGCCCAAGCTGGATTTGGCGAAAGCAATTGATAGTGCGGAAGCTGCAGGCAGCTCAACAGGCTCAGAGAGCGCAGAAGGCAGCCAAGGCGAACCAGCTGCATCCACAAAGCATCGGAATGAACGCGCCACCCGCTTTCTTCTGTCAATACGAACAAGCAGGGCAGCAGGGGCTGACCAAAGGGCCACTCATGCCGCGGTTCACGGCGACGGAAGACACATAGACATTGATCCCCAGGGGATCCTTGACTTTGGGCACTCTGGCGCTGCCGCAGCGAGGCATGGCGGACACCTATCCGGCTACACCTCTGCAGACGGCGCACTTGAGTTCCCGCTGCGCCTTACCTCTGCATACCGGATTGCGGTGGCAGACGGAAAGCGCGCTGAGGTGAATGAAGGCGACGGACTGTCCGAAATCGGGTATTCCAGGAGGTTGGCCCACAATGCACCCGACTATAACGACATTCGAAGCGTGCAGCATGCCACACAGTTCGTTGCAATGAAGCCCTCTTCATTCCCGATGGTATTTGCGTCCATAAAGCCCTTCCAAGGCAAGGGCGACGATAAGAATTGGCATGGCGGCAGCACCAGCACACCTGCGTACGTACTATTACGTTCAGCAAATCACGCTCACCTTCCGTGTGCATGTACCGCTTGCAGCTAATGTAATCGTGGAATTTGATTGCATGTGCTTGTAGCGACAGAGTAACCAAAGCGGGAGTAAGCAAGAAGGTATGTATTGCGTGCGTGTACGATGTGGATTGCTCGGTTTCTGTTACGGCAGTGTAGTGATCCAAGGCACTACTTCACTGTGGTTCTGGTGCTAATTCACAAGCTGCGCTGGTGTAGGACCAATCTTTTGCTCACCTTCTATACCCGCTACACACGCTGGAGTAAGTACATGCCTGGCAGAAAGACCGAGAATATCAGCACTTTCTCCTGCTGCTGCTGCTCTTTCTGCGGACATATGCAAAGCATGCCAAGAGCCTTGACACGGCGTCGACGTGCCTTGTCCATCCTGTTTGCCCACCGTGCCTGTCCATCCTACATGCCCAGCACTGCCAATGGCTTGCGGCGGTGATACACCGACGAAGAGCTTGGGAAAAGTGAAGGACATGAAATGAAAAAAGAGATATATGGCAGGTGACCTGGTGCCCTCCGACATGTCCAGTATCACGCCGGACACAGTCATCTGCTCTTTGCTGATGAATACATGGGGGATTATTAACTAGAAATCCATTCTACATTTGGCACGGCAGCAGCCTCCCTCCCTCTACTCTCTCCCATTCTCCGGCGCCATCAACCAAAAATGCCACCGATAGATAAGCTAGGCGCAAATGATGTTTCTGAAAGCGATCACGCTTCTTTCACCATGCCACTTTTTTTTGCACTTTGGCTTTGCATTTCCACATGCAGCGATGAGCATACACAGCACACGCTGCAGCACCCCTCCAACCCCTCCAATTGTATAGGATGCCGAGTGGTTGAGTTCTTGCTGCATCCATTTCCCCCATTTTGTAATTGGCGTACCTTTCTCTGCACATACACACTTCTGGACAGATAAGCTGGCAGGCATAGCCTGCCTGGCCGTCACAGGCGTGACTCTTGGCATGTAGCTGACACTTGCAGCCTGTCATTCAATCCATTTATTCATCCATCTCTACCGTATTAGCCCGCTATACGTATCCACATGCTTTTTCACATATTGTTCATCTATCTTTGCGTCGCATGCTTTCGTGGTGTATGATTGCCGACACGTATGAAAACTGCACATGCTTGGGCTCTCGTTAACTGCAATGCACATTTTATTCTTGCACTCACACACGTATTTGCCGCTCGGTGAATGGCTATCGCATTTTCTACTTGCAAGTAGGCCCGAGAATGAGCATGAGACAGGCGGGGCACACAATGCAGCATACCAGCCAAATAGGCTGGATGACCCTGGCTTGCACAAGGGGCTGCAGCGCACTGTGCTGGGATTGACCGGATACATGGGCACAGTGTTTGAATACACGCGTGCAGAGGACCTGCGCCAAGAGCTGAACGACCACTTCCGCGAGGCGCACCCTGAGCTGTACGCGGTTGGGCTCACGCTTGATCAGATCCGACGCTTAAGAACGCATATGCTGCGTGTAACGCGAGAGCAGGATTTGGAGCTGTCAACAGCTGCAATCGCGTGGGTCTACTTTGAAAAGCTGATTTGGAAGGGATATGTCGTCAAGGACAATAGAAAGCTTGTTTCAGGTAAGGTCGCAGCGCACCACATGCTGCCTCTGCTTTTTGCAAATGCCCTCCTTTGCATTGTCACATCTGTGACAGCACCACATCTGTGACAGCACCCCGTGTCACAGCCATTAGCTCATTCAGCCACTGCTGCCTTTCCTTCATGCACTCCTGTGTGGCCAACGCAGCACCGGCCTGCCCTGTGTGCGTGCCCCTGTCACTGCGCATGCTCTGGAAAGTCTGGAAAGCGCTGGGTGAAATGCTATAAATTTTTTATTTTCCCTTCATGCAACGAATTGGTCTATTTTTGGCCAGAAGACTCCAGCACAGCATGCCACTTCGCCCCAACGATCCTTCCGCCTGACACCCACTTCCGTATGCCTGCTACCCAGATGCATCCCGCAATGCCTCGCATCCACGCTGCAGCCAACGTGCTCGTGACTACTGCACACCCTTTGTGCGAGCACTATTTGATTGAATGGCTCCTCCATCATGGCACCCCTTTGTGCTTATGAGAGTGAGGGCGAGTGAGGGCAAGAGCGAGCCCTGCCCGCCACCTTGCTGCTGTGTACGTGGCATACACTGCATGCCCCTGTTTTACTGTGGTGTGCGATCAGAGGAGTGTGCCACTACGTGACTGCACAGCAGTAGGCCCAGCTCTTGGTGCTGTGCTGCCATGTAGATCGTGTTATTTTTCGTCTCCTTCCTACACATCGCCTATCCTCACGCCCTGCTCCCTGGGTGTCTGGGTGTTAATGTGCATATATTGCGCTCGTTAAATGAAGGCCACATCCTGTGTTGATTGATTGTCAGAAGATGTAAAGCACCTCTCTTTCGTGGCAGCTGTCTCTGCTCGCGCAATCATTTGGCGTGTTCAAAATATCCGGCATGGTGTGCTCTAAGGAGGTGGCCTGCACTCATTCTCTTCAGCATACGCAAGTAGCATGTACAAATTTGCCTGTCCTTAATTTGACCTCACACTACATCGCATGGGGCCTCGCGTTTATTGAATACGCTTATTGCATGCCACATACAGATGCCTTTGTCTTCCACATCCTCGTCCCTCCCTCTCCCTCTCACTTGTGCAATTCGCCGTGCCCAATCTATTATTATGGACGTTGATACAGACTTGGGACGATGGTTCTGTATGTTTATTGCTTGCGGATTCGTGAAAATCCGGCGTTGTTTTACATGAGCACATACGCACACACGTCTCTGCTTGCCAAGGTGGTTGAAGCATGCCTGTCACCTGAATCCGCTGAGCGAGATGCAGTAGCCACTGCTTCCTGCTTTGCTCTTTTTTTTGCTGGCTCAGTCCTCACTGTGGCCCCTCTTCAATGCTCGTTGCATGCACCTGCTTCCGACTTCTGCTTCTGCCCCTGTGTAGCCTACTATAGTCGGCGCAATGGGAGCGCCATCTCCACTGAAGCTGCAGCAATTGCCTCTGCCCCTGCCCCCGTCCCCACCCCCATTCTCTATTCCGCTCCCTTGCTCTCTTGGCTGCTTCTCAGCACCTACCTCGCCTATTCGCGGCGGCATATGCCTCCCGCTGGCCAGCTGCATTACTACATGACTGTGGTACAATGCCCAAATTTACTCACAATTGCAAAGATCATTCTCTATTCTGCGCTTCTTGCCGTGCTGTGCCCCACCAGCATGGTGTAGCTGTATGCCTTTACTTGGCATTGAAAATTAACGAGAGTCGCGAGGTTTCCATTTCTCGATCACTTCAGGTAAGAACAATGCTTGTTTTTTTCATGGGATGTGTGCGCTCAGGTGGTGCCTTTACATAGCCGTGTGAGCACCCGTGAGCCTGCTAGTTTGCCTTTTAATTTGGGAGCAAAGTGCGCGCAGCGGCAGCGGACAAGAGCCAATTGCCTTTGGGTGTGCTGCTGAGTCTGGCCAGAATATTTTATTTGTGGCCGCCCTGTTTTGCTGCCCTCAGCCATTTCTTCTTTCTCCAGCGCGCAGCAGCGTCATTGTTGCCGCTTTTTGTTGTCTCTGTTGCCGAGACAAGAAGGACATGCGACACTGCGCTCTAGAGCGCGCATATGCACTGCATCCATGACAAACACCTCTTTGTTACCCTCCCCCCATACATATGTGCAGAAGAAGTGGGTCTGCTCCCGCCATTTCATTTGCTCCACTCCCGCCATTCTTTGTTTGCTGAGCGAGGACGCTGACACCTCCAAATGCCGCAGGTGCTGCTGCTGCTCGCTGGCGGAACGCATAATCCCCCATGCCTCTTTCGCGTCATGGTCATCCATTTCTTTTTCAGCATGGCTGGCGTCTGCCAATTTGTATCCTGGTACCATTGTCCTTTTCTGGCAATGCACATGTAATATTTTCCTCTTCCTTTTCCTCTTCCCAGCCGCACTTTGGAGCTTTTGTGTCCTTTGCTGATTTCTCCTGCGCCTTGTGTGCGCGCGCCATTGTGCACACGAAATGCACCTCTTGCACAGTGACCAAGCGCTTCTTTCCTATTATTCTTTTCCGCTGCGCTGCACCTCCCTCGTGAGCGAGGCACTCCACACTAGATGAAATTAGAACTCATTTTCAGCATGAGCAGAGAGTGCAGCTGCTCTTTGCTGTTTATTTTCCGCCCCTGGTGCCAGCGCCAGCCAGCGTGTCACTCGCCCTTTCTTTCTGCTGCAAGCGCACTCTATTGTACAGATTTTGCAGTGCCGAGCATGCACCAGACTCCCATGATTTTTCTTTCCATTGTTTGGCTTTTATTGAACCTCACACTCGCTGCACTCTCAGCAATTCCCCGTTTCGAGTAGGCCATCCAAAGACGATTTGAGGTGTCGGCAAAGTCCATCCTTGACCAAGAGTTTTCCGTATTTGCCGAGCTCGATTTCTCACTGTGGGTGCCTCAGCGCGAGTTTATGCCCCATCTTGCACGCATGTTCGAGGCCATAGGACTCTACAGGACGCTCTCGGACTATCTCGGCGACAGCGGCTTTTTCGAATGCAAGCAGTAGCCACACCCCCCTATTGTTGTACTGGCAAATGCACATACAAAACCACGCTGCTGCATACGAAAGGAGCATACGGATATATGTGGTGATCATGAATTGCCGATCACCGCGCTGGATTTAGCAAATATTTTTTTCGTGGATCAGCCAGCTTTTTCGCTGCTGTTTTCCGGGCAGCTCTGCATACCATTGCTCTCCTCTTAATTTCAACCTCAAGTCAACCCCCTTTTCATTCCTTCATTCTTGCTGCTTTTTGCAGAGGCCATCGGAGAGCTTAAAGGACAGGGAACAGCCATGGCGCCAGCTGATCGCAAGCGGAAGCAGTCATCCAAAGCCGTGCATAGCAAAAGGCAAAAGGATGACGTAGACGAAGCCAAGCCAGCCTTTGAGCGCGTCGACGTGCCAAAGAGGTCAGAGAAGACACAAGAGGATGAGGGCCGGAGCCAGAGGAGCGACGAGAAGGCAGCGGAGCAAACGAAGGAAGCTGCTGATTCTGCTGAGGCCAGCAGCGATGAGGATGAGGGCGACGAGAGCAATATTGAGTTCCACGGCTTTCGCAACGCCAACCACAAGCACACCTCCAACATGCTGCCCATTGCACCCAAGGTGCCCAAGACGATGCAGGAGAAGAACGAGACTTCGCGCCTGATCGTTGTCTTGGAGGCTGCCTCTCTCGAAACGTACAAGGTGGGAAAGAGCGCCGATGCCAAGTACCAGCTGCTCAACTGCGACGATCACCAGGGCATTCTGGCCCGCATGGGCAGGGATATCGCCGAGTCGCGCCCCGACATCACTCACCAGTGCCTGCTTACCCTGCTCGACAGTCCGCTGAACAAGACCGGCAGACTGCAGATATATATCCACACATCCAACCAGGTGCTGATTGAGATTAACCCGCAGGTGCGCATCCCACGGACGTTCAAGCGGTTCTCCGGCCTGATGGTCCAGCTCCTTCACAAGATGTCGATCCGCTCGGTCAATGGCCACGAGAAGCTGCTGAAGGTGATCAAGAACCCCGTGTCGCAGTACCTCCCGCCCGATGCACTGAAGCTTACGTTCTCGTATGATGCGCCTACTGTGCACCTGCAGACATGGCTGCGGCGGAAGGTTAGCCCTGGACAGAACATCGTTGTGGTTATTGGTGCTCTGGCTCACGGCAAAGATGACTTTGCTGATGCGTATGTCGACGAGAAGATTGGTATCTCGGAGTACCCGCTCAGCGCCTCCGTCGCATGCGGTAAGCTCACCTGTGCTCTTGAGGACATCTGGGGCATCCTCTAGCCACCTGGAGCACACTCAAGGGGGCAGGCGGTTGAACGCGCATAGCCAGATCGCCCCTTCCCTCTCGTTCGTTCTTAATTCCAATACATTGCAGCGCTTCTATGTATGTGCCAAAATAAAAAACGCATGCTGTCCTAGCCATCCAGGCACGCTACAGAGCGCGCCCCTGCTTGGGAGAAAACAGCAATTAGACCAATTCTGCTGGCTTAATGCCCCAAACCCGCGCAAGTATGCTCCTTTCATGTCTGCTGCTGCTCCTCTCTGTCTCATGTGGTTTAATTAGTGTCACGAACTTGCCTGAATGCAAGGTGGTGGCGGCTGGTGACAGGAGAGAAAATATCCTTGTGCAGATTACTGCCTCCTTGGTCACGCCGATCTTCAGCGCTAGACATGAAGGACAAATGCAGCACGTCCAAGTGATGCGGCGGCAGCAGCCAGGACATAAAGTGGGGGGCGGAGTGGAGAATGGGTGGCACCGATTGAGACGCTGAATGCATTAAAAGCCAGAGTACCAGCCAAGAAAAAAAAACACAAGGCCATATTAAGCAGAATAGGATGTAAATAAGTATGAAAAGAATAAAGTTAAGGCTATACAGCAAAGGTGGGGTAGAAAAGGGTGGTAAAGCACAGATGAATAAAATGGAGGAATAAACCAAGCATAGAAGAGCTGGTGTGTGGTATTGTTGTCAAGGGATGAAATGAAAGGGGAGGGGCGGCGCACTCTGGCCACTCGTGCCCTGCTTGCCGCCATTGTCAATCACCAGGGCCGCCAGTTGGCAGGCTTTTTCATTGTGCCATCGACCGGAGTCACCTTGCGCATTGATCTCTTTGATGGACCCTCCTCACCACAATGCGTGTACAGCTGCTGATCCGAGTGCATTGGTGGCGGCGTTGCAGTGTTGACTTGGGTCGCTTGGTACTGGGAGGACGAGGAGCGCGGAGCAAGATCGGAAAGCGGCGTCAGGTGCGGCATCGAGTTGTTTGGCATTGCGCTGGACACCGAGATTGCTGCACTAGCAAGCACATCGATGCCAAGCTTGGCGTCTCTCATCTGCGTGTCCTCCAGGCACGAATGCTGGTCAGCATGCGCGTGCGGAGGGGGAAGGGAGCTTGCTGCGTCGTGGTGCTGGGCACTAGGCTGCTGCACATGCCCGTCCAACTGAATTCCGGATGTCGCCGGTACATAAGGATGACGCTCATGCTCGGGCGTCAGCAGAGACGGCGGTGGCGGCGGCGAGGAGTCGTGGATGGGCGGCAGTGCAGCCAGTGCATCTGTGTCCTGGCGCCCGTGTGGCCAAGCAGAGGTCGCTGCAGTCTGGTTTGCCAACGCTGATGGCGAGGTGTAAGCGCGCGCACGGAATGCAGGGTGTGGAATGATGGGAAGCGCACTATGCTCAGCGCCACCAGCCGTAGTGGTGTGTGCTCTGTGGTCGCTGCTACTGCCTCCAGCATTTGCTAGCAGTGTCTGGATAGACGGCAGCTTCACCTGGCTATTGCTGCTGCTGCTGCTTGCACCCTTGCTCGCCATGGCTGACTTGCAAGTGGGGGCGGCGGTGGTTGCAACGGTGCCTGATGAGGACAGAGCCTGGGCAGGGCCATCACTAACCACAAGTGGATAGGGGAGGTGGCGGCGGCGATTGTAGTGAGTGGTCTGTGGAGATGGGCTTCTATGGATGCTGTATCTACTGCTGCCGGCAAAGACATCAGAAGGGGTGCTGGACGAGTACCTAGCACGTACCGTTAATGCAGATGAGGGGGTTAGCGATGGCGGCGATGCTGCCGTTACTACTGCACCGGCTTGAGCAGGAGCAGGCAGTGGGCGGTTATACACTGGCGGGTACTGAGTAGTGCGATGGCTGCCGTTTTGGTTATTTGCAGTGCTGCCAGCATTGTACGGAGATGTGGGGCCAGAGACGGTGTTACGACGGTTGGCCTGCGGCAGATGCCTAGCCTCGGGCTGCTGCTGCTGCTGGTGCCTGGCACCAGTGTGCTGCGCATACGGGCTCTGAGAGGACGATGCAGATGATGAGGATGGATAGTGTGCTGTCGTAGCAGCCAGCGCTGCGCTGGCAGATGACACCACCTGTGGCTGCAGGCCAGCGGAGGTAGTGTATGCAGGATGCTCCAGCGAACGCAGAGACGGTTGCAGGTCTGTGTCTGTGTAAGCTGGGTGAGCAGGCGCTGTGCGCGGCGCAGTGGATGCCAGCGGATGCATCATTGCGGCAGCATGAACACTGATGCTGAGGCTATCAGAGGGCAGAGGGGCATCAGCGTATTGCTGTGCGGCAGTCGTCGCTGGTAGCGGTGGTGGTGATGACAGGGTAGGCTGTCGTGGATAGGGATGGCTGCGATAAGGCTCAGCCATCTGGTTACTCCTGTCAGCGTACTGTGCAGGCGCAGATGCAACCACATGAGGCTGCGATGGCTGCTGCGAGTGTGACTGCTGTGGGTGATGACGGATGTGGGCGGCATTGCCATGGAGGTAAGGGGGCTGTGTTTGTGCAGCCACAGAAGCTGCTGCAGGTTGGCTAGTACTGCCGTTGGCGTTGCCGTGGACGCCGGGGTTATTGGCGTCAATGGGGTGAAATGTCTGGGGAATGATGCGCGGCGGTGGCAGCGCCATGGGCGGTGGAGGATGTGGGTGCTGGTGTAGGAAGCCTGGCGGTGGTACAGGCAAAGGGCCAACGAGCATACCCGAGCTGTACATGATGGCAGCATTTGTGCGCATCTGACGCTGCTGCTCCGCTCGCTGGCGGTTGTACTTTGCGCGCCTGTTTTGAAACCACACCTGCACCTCGCGGTTGGTCATGGACAGCCGCTTTGACAGCTCCTCGCGAATGTCATGTGTCGGCGTATCCGTCTTTTCAAAAACAGCGGTGAGCTCCTTGAGCTGCTCGGGTGTGATGCGCTTCCGCTTGGCTTTTTTGGGCTCGGTTGTGTTGGGCTCCTTGATGACTATATGTGGATAGGTACTGGGCAGGATAAAGGTGCCACCAGCACGTCCGCGGGCGACGGCATTGCCTACTCCAGATCTGTCGCTGCTGCCGTTGCCAGCATTATTGATGCTCCCATTGTTGCTGTTGCTTTTGCCATCGGACGCCATGAAGTGAGCGGTGCTTTGGTAGACCTTGGCGATGCCTTGTTCATTATTTGACATGGCTAAAAAATGCGTGCGTATGCCAGTGGAGATAGTATAGCTGCCGATAGGCGGTACCGGTAGGTAGAAAAAGAGAGATAAAGTAAACAAGTGTGACAGAAGTAGAAGGAGAGAAAAGCGAAAGGAGCGACAAGAGGGGGGCTTGCATGCAATGAAGCAGAAGAGGAAGAGGGTGGGTGTTGGTTGGCTATATAGGCTCTGCGCCGGCCTTGCCTGTTGTCAGATATGCACACCCTAGGGAAATGTGAACAAGAAAATGGGATATTTTTTCTTTATTTGTATGGGTAGGTAGAGTGGAAAGGGGGTGGGTAGGGTCCCTGTTTGGCCTGCTTTGTTGTGGTTCAGCTCCTATGGCTTTGGCAAGTCCAGCACTGCCGCTGACTTGATGGCAACAATAAGGTCCAAGCAGCAAGCCAGCGCAAGCGTGTGTGCGTGTGCTCAGGCAAAAGCAAATAAAGCAGTGGATAAAAGAATCTGGATGTGCTAGCGGGAGTCTGGGAGAGTAGGCAGGGCAGGCAGGCGAGTGGGAGAAAGTGGGTTGGGCTGGTAAGGGAGGATTTGCTGCACCCGCCTAACCTTTTCTTATATGAGCAGAGCGCATCCCCCTGCCTGCTCTCTTTGCTCCCTCGCCTCCTGTCTCGCTGTAGGGCATTACCAATTAATTCATTAACACAGAACATGGTGCTGCTGGGCACAATTCTCTCCCCTCTCCCTCCCCGTAATCTACTCTGTTTCCGTACCTCCCCTCCCCACTGCAAACCACCCCCCACCCACCCTCCTTCCATTTTTGCTTGCCCTGCGTGCGAGTGTGACTCTGGCCACTACCGCCCACATGCAGCCCAAGTGATTCTTCAGCCCTGCTCCTTCCCCATCCACACACATTCAAGCCTTTCTCGCTGGGCTTTTGTTGTGATTCGACATGGGTAATGAATACAGCTCACATGCCTCCCTGTCTCTTTCTCCTATCCCATTTACAATTCGTTTTGCTCTCATTGTTAGTGTAATGCCGCTGTATGCGGAATATATATTTTTTATGACAAAGGCTGCTTTTTTGCAAGGAGAGACACGGGGAGGGGTGTGAAGAGGGGGAGGGCAGGGTGTGTGCAGACAAGGCTCAGCACACATACATACAATAAACAGTACGTTTTTGCTGTTCGGGTCAGTGTGGGATGCATACTGCACCGTCTTCCGTATATGAACCTCTTTTATCAAGTGCTTGTTTCTTGGTCAACACCGCTCTGCGCCTGGCCACAGCCTACGAGTGCATGAGTGTGGCTCTCATTGCACCCAATTGCACCAGCCTGTAGAAGGGCTCCAGCTACATGTTGGCCATCTGAGTATAGTGGAATGAGCGGTGCCTCAAGAAAGAGTGCGAAATGAGGCGTATGTGGTTTATTGTTTGCTTTGTTTGCAGGAGCTACATGCGTCTCTGGTGTTTGCGGCCCGCACCCGCACGCACCAGCATTCAACAGAATAGCTGAGCGCTTGCTGCCGCTGCTTGCGCTACTGACTCTGTCTGTAGCAAGTAGGCAGCGCTGGTACATGTAGGGCAGACGCTCCTGAATAAATCATCGGCGGAGAAAAGGAGCAACGGCGGCCGCGGCGGTTAGATGATGTGCATAGAATAGCCACGCCGCTCTCGCCTTCATTTTTCGTCACATTCTGCTCATCGAAGCATCGAGCTTCAAACCTGGATTTGGGGCATAATATCACCGAGGTTGCAAAATAGTGAATAGGATCCCTTCCATTTGCTTTGCAGAATCAACAAACCACCGAAACTCTTTGAGACAATTTAGATGCAAAGACGAACAAAAACCCAGCCATGTCCCTCAGCTCCCCTCCCCATCCATTCTCCTCCATGGAATTCAACCAAACTTTGTGCGAGTGCGAACAGGACAGCAGCCGTTTTTCACTCAGCTAGCGCTATCCTCGCTGCCTTTGTCCGTGCTGCTGGCTATTTCATTGTTGGACGCTGCTATTCAACTGAGGGGTGTGTGCGAGTCAAAATGAATGGCGAGGCAGCTCAGATCAAATAGACCCTTGGTAACTATCATGTCCAGCAGCTGTGGTAGGGAGCCGACCTTTGATCATCACAGGTGCGAGCATGGACCTTTTGGCATTTGAGTGCTTTGCGATGATTCCCATGGTTGCATTCACTCGCTCTAGTAGAAATGTCACACCTGTGCCGGTTTTGGGGATATGTATTCTCTGCTGAGGAGTGTGAGTGGAGTGGAGCGGCCAACGCAAGCAGCAGCAGCAGCAGCCAAGGCAATGCAAGCCTTCTTTTTTTGTTGTGCGCTCTGCATGCATGCATTTGCCTATGCAAGAAAGTCTCATTATTTCTGAAAAATCCCTTTTATCCTCTCTTCGTCCGCCAAACCCGCCCTCGCTGCAGCACACACAAGGTCTACCTAATTCAGATGCAACTCCCGTCTAGAGCATGTGTAGCTGAGGTATAAAAAAAATGAAGGAGCAAGGAGGGCTGTGTGGAATCCGTGCATCTGCTTTGTTTGCTTTTCGGAGCATGCAGAAATTGCATCTTGCTTGGTTCATTTTACGTTTTATTCCTTCCTTATCCCCCACTGCGCCTGCTCTTTCAGCCAGATTGTGCGCTCTTTTCCGCATGTACCCGTTGGCCCATGGCCGGATGTGAGTGGAATGTGCGTGGGGTGCATTACTCTGTGAAGACAAAGGTGCTATCACAGCATGCATAGGCGGCAGTAGAGCGTCTCTCTGTACGCTCTGTATGCTCGCCCATGTGCACAGCTCCCTCGGATGCAAGCAAAGAAGAGCGCCGATTGGGTGCGGATGGCTGCTACGAGCAACAACGCAGCTTCCCACCACGCACTGTGCTTTGCCAGCATCTTTTCTTCCACCACCTTCCGTCTTCCCAGCACCAACACCCCAAAAGCACACACACGAGTGCTAGTGGTAAAGAGGAGTTAAACAGCTTTCATTATCAGCGTAGTGTTGATGGCTAGACATGCAGGTATATGTAGAGCGCCGGGTCACCCATGGCGTGCAGCCTGTCCGTGTCGGGATACCGGTGGGAGGGATGATGCGTAACCTTCGCTTTCTCTTGTTCAGCAGCAAGCGCGTGCACCCTAGCTCGTATGCATTTCACACATGCTCGGTGTAGATGGCCAGGGGGACACACCCCCATTCCGCATTCCGGCATTTAGCACCCCTTGCCAAACACAGATGCAAAGATGTAATCATGGAGTAGCCACAGCAGCCTCTTCACCCACTCGCCATACACCGACACAACCCATGGCACCTTGGTCTTAAACACCAATGCGCTAATACTGCACACAAGCACGGGTAAGGTCAGCGGCAGTGCAATCGCCAGGAACACCCACTTTCCGATCCTCTGGCCGATTGTTTTCGCCCTGTACGGGGTGACCATCCTGAGTCTCTCAATATACTCGGGTGCGAGCCCATGCTCCACTGCTCCGTCCACGATGATCTTTTGGTACCGCACGGACGGATGGTATCCCGTTATGCAGTTGTCAGTGTCAATGAGCGATACGCCTGTGATGCGCTCGCCCTCATAGGTCTGGCACGGCACTTTGATGAGCTGGTAGCCAAAGTCGGGGCTGCCATTGCCGCCCTCTGTGTTGACTATGTGGTCCATCTCGCGCTGCGTGATCAGATGGGCGACGCAGTGGAGCGGGCTGCCAACCTGGCAGTCTGGCATCCGACCATCGGCGCTGTCCAGCAATGGCGCGCCATCAGTGGTGTGTCTGGATCCATTCGTGGGAGTAACTGGCTGGATCGTGCCAAACCCGGGCTCCAGGTAAGGAAACCCTGGCATGTCGTATGTCAGCTGGTACCCGTGAACAATCACAGGGACCGACCTTTTGGGGAACACTTGGCGGCGTCCAGAGAGCACTTTGCTGCTCATGTTGGATCCATACCCTAGAAAATGGTGCTTCGTACTTTGTTTGCCGCAAAAGGCAGTAATTAGAGTGTGCTGTAGATTGCTGCCTCTTCCGACAGCAGTATCGCCTTTGCCACGCATGTAACACCATTGGCTTACCTAGGTACCAAACCAGCTTGCTATCAGCACCGCTGGTTTTTACTCCTTGTGGAGCGGGTTCAGGACTATCGGATATTCTAGGTGCCATTAGCTTGAGATAGAACTAGAACTGGTGACTGGCGAATGCGATGGGATGCTGGGCTCTGGCTTGGGGAAATGAAAAGTGGCGGGCCATCATTGCCAACCTTGCCCATTTATACTCTCGAAAAGTTCAAGGCAGGCGTGGAAATCGCGGGCATGCTTTGGGCATGGTCTTGGCATTCCTGGCTGCGATATAGAAACAGGGCGCCCCTGAAAGCGCGGCATGGTGTTCTTGTGCTTAGCACAGGCCCTTTCCTCCACGCAAGTGCAGCTAGTTCCTTTGCTGCTTACTAATTTGCCGTGACACCGGCATCGATCAGCAGCTGTGGGGATTCGCTCGGATCCGTGTTTCTCAGAATCACCGTATCTACTGATCGGCCAGATCAGCGAATGCCAAGCTCTTGGGCAGCGAGCAGCAATCACACACTATCTGCCTGCAGGCTGCTTACACAAACCTCCACACACTCTACCTGCCTGTGACTGCTTATTCGCGCCTCTGCACGGTGCCCCTCTTCATTTTGGCATACGCATTTCTACATCCTTCATTCCCGTTCGCTCTGTGGCTGCATCTTGGCAGCTCGAATCGCACTCGCTCTACCGGCACGGATACGAGCAAAACGACAGAGAGAAACTGGCGGCTAAACACGGAAACAAATGAACACTGGCCCGACGTTGCAGGCCAGCAGCACCATGACTGAGGGTGGCAGCAGCAGCAGCAGCAGCAGCAATGCCAGCAATGACGATGCGCCACAGCAAGCAGGCACCCAGCTTACCGGAAAGCAGGCCGGAGCAGTAGGGGCAACCACGTCAGCAGTCCGTGGTTTACTTCTCCAGCCGCTGTATCTCTGGTACCGCACACCCTTAAAGCTCTTCCGGCCACTGCGGGTAGACTATTTGGCCACAGCACGGGCGCTGCTTCCACAGCACATCCTTTCGCGGCGAATTAGCGTGCAGGGATCCACGCTGGGGATGATAGCAAATGCGGTCAAACAGCGGGGGTGGTCGTTCTTGCCCCGATACGTGATACAGCCCATGTTGGCCAACTGGATAGTCGGGTTCACCCTATTCACCACCTACACTGCGACCCTCCCTGCTGCGTATGCAAGGGCGTCCAGCCAGTACTCCATTAATAGCCGCGAGAGCCTGCCCTGGCATCCGCCGTTTATTGCAGGCGCGGCAGCGGGGCTGGCGCAATCGGTCGTGGCTACGCCACTGGACTCTCTACGCGTGCGGTTCGAGGTAGAGGATATGGTCAGTGGACGGTACCACAGCTGGTGGAGCTTTGTCAAGGGCCAGCTGTCGGACGACGGGTGGCGGGGTCTGTACAAGGGGCTGAAGCTTACGATGGTCAAGGACGTGGCCGGGTACGCGGGATTCTTTGGGCTCTTTGAGTGGATCAAAAGCGAGACTATCGACTTGTATAGAGACCTGGTGCAGGTGGCGTGTACGGCAGAGATATTCGACTCTGACTCGGGTATCAACAGGCTGACGAGGGACCGCGTGAATGAGCTGCGTGGACTTCTAGATCAGGACCCCGAGAGGATTGAGCAGCAAGGGTGGATAATCCGCAACCCCATCATGGTCCTCCCTGTGCTTCTGCTGCCGCCGATCCTGGGCAAGCCCAGCTGTGTGTTGTTCGCGGGTGCGATTGCAGCCCTGGCGTACCAGGCTGTTGACTACCCGCTGGAGCAATTCCGCGCTCTTCTGTACGCTGAGGTTGCTAGTGGCGAGGTGATGAAGCAGACGGTGGCCAAGCATTTTCCTAACAGCGTGCTGCCCCACGGCGGGAAGGGCATTGCAAAACCGCTGCCCGAAGGCAGGATCGTGGCCCAGATTACACCGTACAGGGTCGCATGGCGGGCGCTGAAGGATACGGCGGTCAGGGACTACCCGCACCCGGTGAAGAGCGAGGCTTGGAAGAGCCTGTTGGCTGCTAGGTACTTGTATAGAGGATGGCTGGGCGTTGCGTTGAGGTCGATCCCGGCGGCGTCGGCTGGGCTGGTGGTGTACGAGATGCTCAAAAGCGCATTATAGAGCACGCCACTCTAGCTATTTTGTTATATGTACCAACCTATTTTTCCACACGTATATCCTGTATATTCCATTCGCTCTACGCCGCATCGCTTGCTGCTCCCTGACACTTGTCCCCGGCGAGACAGCCGAGCCGCTGCTTGTTAAATGCATGCACCGCACGTGGCGCGGCCCCAAAATCACCCTGCCCCCAGCTGGCAGGGACCACGCCTTGAAGCACTATGGATGCGAAAATTTTACACAGGCCGACAATTATCGCAGGTGCCCTCTTTCCTCTCCTTTGTACGCCGGTAACAGCAAAGAGCATGTCGTTCAGGTTCAACTTTGGCGTCAGCGACGATGGCGAAAACATCACTGCAGCCAGCGTCTCCATGGCCGATCCCCACGCCACACATGATGCAGACGTGCAGGTAGACGAGGCAGGATCTGTAGCGCCATACACCCTGGTGCCACTTTCCATCCCCCGCGTGTCAGGCCTCGTGGTCGACGCCATCTACTACAACGAGCACAAGCTGTGGAAGCGGCAGATCGACGATGTGCAGTTCCAGCTGGCGCAGCAGGACACCATGGACGATGCCGAGCATGGTGAAAACAGCGTTATCCAGCAAGCCATGGCCAGCGGCAGCAATGCCTCGGACGTCATTAAGGGCGTGTATGAGGGCGGGCTGAAGACCTGGGAGTGCAGCATTGACTTGCTGAACTACCTGGTCGCCCACAGCACTGGAGACTCCCCCATGAGGCTGGCCAACTCCCGTGTGCTCGAGATCGGATGTGGCACGGCACTTCCCTCGCTGCATATCCTCAAGACAGAGCCGAGTGCCAAGGTGTGCATGCAGGACTACAACAAGGATGTGCTGGAGCTGGTGACCATCCCTAATGTCCTCGCCAACACCACGCTGCAGCCCGAGGACGGCACGGCTGGCGACAAGCTGTTCACGGAAGATGATACGGAGACCTGCGAGATCGACGTTGATTTCAGACGCACCCACGTGCTGTTCGGCAACCAGACGGATCAGATCATCGGCCAGCGCGATGCGCCAGAGCTCACGTCTGAGGAAATGCAGGAGGCTGATTCCAAACTGCTCGCCCGGGGCGATGTCGCTAGCAGATGCGAGTTCGTTGCTGGCGATTGGACCAGGATCGAGGAGGAGGTGAGGAGGCAAGAAAGGGAGCACTCGTTTGACCTGGTGCTTACGAGCGAGACAATTTATGAGTCGACCAGTTACAGAAAGCTGCATGATCTGCTGGCCTGCGTGCTCGCCAAGCCTAATGAGGGCGGACGCGTGCCCATGGTGCTTGTGGCGGCAAAGTCCATTTACTTTGGGCTGACGGGCTCTGTGCTGTCGTTCAGCCAGTATGTGAGGAGCCGGGGCGTGTTTAACGCCGAGACTGTTTGGCAGAGCGGTGGAAGCATGAACAGGGAGATTCTGTGTCTCACTTGGGCGTGATATCGCGCCGGTGTGCACTTTTCGCTCTCTAAAACCCGCCTCTCATTTCTGTGCCTGACTTGAATAAAAATGGAAATGCGGTTTCTACATCACTGTCCCTTGGGACGCGATTGTTGCAGGCTAAATCCGGGCCCTCGGGCCAAGCACCATATATTGCACCTCATATCTGGCACATTCAGTGCAGAAAAGCGAAAAATGGCCCTGCAGGTGTGCTGCTTTCTCGCTTTCTTCCCACAAATCCTTTTGCATTCATGGCGTCGGAATGTGCTTCACTGCTTGTGTTGTGTGAGGGGGAGAGGCAGACAGAAGCAGCTGTGTTTGCCGCCGTGCCAGAAGGTGTGGCAAAGCCGGGGCACGATGCTGCTGTCGGTATGCCGGAGACATATTACATATACAATGGGAAGTAACAATGCAGCATATGCAGACTCACGCTGCTTCCCCATTTCATGCCAGACCATGCTCCCTGGGCTTCCCAAACAGGGGACACGGAGGCGCTTGCATGGAAAGTGGGATAAGAATAGAGGTGTTGTTTACGCTTTATTGCTTTCGCCATATTTTGCTGGTCAGATGGGGATTTTTACCGCCAACCTTGAGGGCTTTTGAATGCACAGCAAGCCTCCTTCTACTCCAGGATGTGTGAGTGGAGGAAATGTGGTTCAACTGGGTTTGGGGCAGGGGCGAGGGGAGTGCCCTGGCTATACGCATTCGTTTATAAACGAACGCAAGACACGGCAAGGGCTTGCGTCGCAAAATACAGCCTTTTGTCCTGCGCCCAACCACCCCTCTCTCAATATACTCTAGTTTACTGCACTCCTCCAGCCCTCCCGCGTTTCCTCCCACACTAGCGCGCGCGTAGTATTCGCAACATGTATGGAATATCGTTGAGTAGAAACGACAGGTGGCTGCTTGTCCTTTCTGCCGTCCTTCCACCTCTCGCCACATACCTCAAGTTCGGCAAATCGCGGACACTTCGCCTCAACTGCCTCTTCACAGCATGCCTCTTCGTCCCGGGCATCATCCACGCCATCTGGTCGGTCTGCTGCTACCCAGGCATCGTGTTCCGGGGCAATGTGGCTGAAGAAGGCAGCGACATGTTCGACGCCCGCGATGGGAGCGTGATCTGGGAGCTGCCCAGGGACCACTTCCGCAGCATCAGCAACTCGGTCCGCGTCCACGAAGCACAGAGTCTGACACTGAAGAGCGAGCCCATCCGCGCAAAGTCGCTGGCCGGGTCATCCTTGAAGTCGCACGCAACCACGACATCCACAGCAAATGGCGATCTGTATGTAGCACATGTGCATGGAAGCGCGCCTGTGCTTAACCCAAGCTACGGGTGGGACGCAGCAGCAGGCACGCAGCATTTGCCTGATCCTTGGGCACTGGGGTTGACTCGGCCACTCGAGAGCATAGCGATACATTAGCATGTGCAATGGCCATGCCAGCATTGTGCAGACAAGCTCATCGCCTGGAGCAGGTGAGGAACCAAAGCAGGATTTGCGCCTGGGCAAACAAAACACCACCTTGCTTGCCGCAACAGACACGTGACGGGTGGACGATCTGGGCTTTAGGGAAGGAGAGCGCCAAGGCCTGCCAGCAAGGGCAGCAAGGGCAGAAAGGGCAGAAAGAGAGTGCCGCAACTTATATAATCCAGCTAGCCTGTCACCGCCGCTCCGTCTTGCTTGACACCAACCTTTCTCTCTTGCATTTCTGCTTTATTCGTTTGTTGCTAGTACGCACTTTTCTATGCGTGTATTCAGGGGCAGAATGACTCGTCGCAACCCAACTGACATCCTCTTGCTTATCCTCGCGGTGTTCTTTCCACCGCTGACTGCGTTCTTCAAGCGCGGCTTCGGCAGCGACCTGCTTATTAACATTGCGCTGACTATTCTGGGATTCCTGCCGGGGCTTCTGCATGCGTGGTACTTGGTGTTCGAGCATCCGTATGAGACCACCGGGTACGAGCAGCTCGAGAGCTAAGTCTGTTTTCGTCCAGCGACTAGCAATCTCTTTCTCCAATAAAGTATAATACAACTTTGTATGCAGCTGACATACCCTGCACCCTGCAGTGAGACGTGGGCATGGGCGGGGGTTGGCCTCAATGGGTCGGCGCTAGGCACTGAGCAGAGCAAGGTGCTTCAGCATACATGGCCATCGCCTATGCTGTGCTACAGCGACCTGCCGCAGTAAATGGCGGGTGGTGACGCAAGTGGTGGTGGACTAATATGCCAATACTGCTCGCGGCCTGCCTTTTGCCAGTGCGGCCCTGCTACACTCACAGTTCTTGGAAAAGGCTTGGCGGCACCAGCACCAGCACCAGCACCAGCAATGCTGGCCTTCTAGGCCCCGCTGTTTACAGCAGCAGCAGCAGCAGCAGAAAGCCAGTGCTGCCAAAGGAGAGGAGAAGCTGCTTGGAGCCCTCGCATGATTGGGCGGAAAGGAAAAGGAGGCGGGCTTGTTTGTGGGCAGACGAAGCATCTCCCAAGCACGCCTGGCTGCTTGCAGGATTCAGCACAAGCACACTGGATTTTTCGCCACCCTTGTCCCGTGAGAATGGCAGGCGTAGGTGTGATTACTCGAAACGCTAGTGCTGTGCACTGCTATTCGCCAAGAGGGGCTACGTAGCCTGTTGTTTTCCGCACCACCGCCACGACCATCAAGTATAATTTTTTCCTCCTCCACAGCCCATCTTTCTGCCCGTCTTCTCTCTGCTCTGCTCCACTCCACTCTTGGCTATTTCGGACCTCGCCTCTGCCTGCTCATCCCAAACACTTCCCCTTCCCCTTTCGATTTCTCTTTCTACTCGCAGCGCTCAGAGCAGACGCAAGTCACGCACATATCAGAGACTGGTAGCGTCCCACGACAGCGGCTGCTGTTACTGCGTTTTGAGCACACATAGACATCGCATATCGGCATACACACACACACTGAACCAAAGATGGAGCCCTCCGACATAGTGCTGTTGATTCTGGCGGTCATTTGTCCACCAGGTAGCGTCGCACTGAAGCGAGGTCTCAGCCGCGACTTTATCATCTGCGTAGGGCTCACTCTGCTCTTCTGGGTGCCAGGTAAGCATCGATTCCCCCTCCCTAGCAGCCAGATAGACGCTGACTGTTTAGGATACCTGGCTTTGTTGCTTTGTTGTTGTTTATGTTTTGAGCTCTGGCGGAGGACGGGTTTGTCCTTTCTTTTTTGCGCTTGATGATCATTGTCAAGAAGGAAAAAAAGAGAGAGAAGGGGCTCAAAGCGGTAAACTGGGGCTTTCCTTTTCCACTAGTCACGGCTGGTGAACACCAAAAGACGAGCCCGTTAGAGTATCCTGCAAACACTTGGTTGCGTGCATCGGAGCACAGGCGAAAAGGTCTAAAAATAGTGCGACACAGGCGCCGTCGATTGTACCGGCTGCCTTCATATTATACGCACTTTACTTATTTGTGCGCCAGCACCATCTGCGTCTAATTGTTTGCCAGGTAGGCATCGCATACAGCTGGTACTTGATTTTCAGGTACCCACTGGAGAACTTTAGGCGGAGGGGCAATAACGCGCAGTACCAAACAATCGAGGAAGGGCTGCGGCGCCAGTCGATGAACATCAGCCTGATGTCAGACGAGGACGCGTCATCGACATACCGCAGCGGCGAGGAGGATGACTCACGCAGCGCTACAATGACCTCGGACTCGGTTATGCCTCCCCAGAGCTCGCTGAAACCACAGGCAGGTCGCAGTAAGCGGCCCCATCGCAGTCACAAGAGCCGTGGCAGCGGTGGTGGTGGTGGTGGCCGGAAAAGCACCAGCAATGGTGGCTCGGCTGGGAGAAGGTCCTCATCTGGCAATAGGCCGTCGCAAGCCCTGCAGGAGGCTGCGAGGAACTATGCGATGAGACACCACCAGAGACAGCGGTCGAATTCGGTCAAGAGGTGGTTCAAGGACAGATTCTACTTCCCTGACCCGACTCAAGTCCCGCCGTCGCTGGAGGAGACACGGGATGAGTCTCACGAGCTTGGTGCTTCTCGGTAGAAACAGGCGCTCGCTTCTGTTCAAATTCTCAGCGCTTTCAATAGAAAAAAACGTATATGCAGGCCAACACATTGCTGGCCCTGAAGGACGGCATGCTGGCAGTCGAGCAATTTGGGCCTGTAGTATGAGTCCAGAGAGCTGGCTTCTCAAAGCATGCTCCCTTTGCGTCTGCAGCATCGCAGCTGCCCCGTTCTGCAGCCTTTGCACTTCCACTGCCTCATCCAGACGCGGCTTCACGAATATCCTTCAAGATGTCAGTTTGCGAAAGTGGCTCGGCGTCCTCGTTTCGTTTAAATAACGGTAGTCATAATAAGATAGATCGACATGTGGCTAAGACTTGGTGGAAAAGGGCTATGTGGAATATTGCTATATGAGACAAATGGTAAGGCAGAGGAAAGGAGTGGTGCCAGGCAAGAAACAGCGACAGGAGCTCCCGAGTGGGGGATCGGCTCTGGCTAAGTGGGCACCGCAGACAGGCATTTAGCGGTCATAGAAGTCGTGGCCAAAGGCTCTGCAGTGGTCGGCCATCTCAACCTCGCTTTCGCAGGTGTATCCGCATCCGAGGCACATCCACTGTTTGGCGGCGCAGACGAGGTGGACCGGCTGCTTGGCCTGGCTCTTGGCAGCAGGAGACTTGATGTGGTGGCAGGAGGACGAGAAGCACATTGTTATCTTGGATCTGGGCAGGGGCTGTGGTTTACAGGTGAAGCAGTGTGTGGTGCTTTGTAGCTTGATGGCGACCGGCGCAACAAAACAAGGAGGATGAGGCGGCTGGAGCGTATAGCTGGTGGCGATAGTGGCGGGCGATGTATGGTGTTAACTCGCAAGAGAGAGAAGGAAATCCTGTTGGAGCAAGTCCACTCTCCCGGCCGGCCGCCAGGTCGCTTTTTATAGTTGCCAGGGCACACCCGGCCAAGTAGGGAAATGGCAGCGGCAAATGCCGCAAGCTAGCGGGTATCCTAGTCCTCTGTGCGCTCCATACACACATGCAAGGCGCCTGCGATTCTTTGTGTTCCTCCAGGCGAAAGCGCCCACCCCCTTCGGAGTATAGCACGCAGATGACACGTAGCTCGTTTGTATGAAGAAGCAGTGAGGCAGCACAGGAGGGGCGCTTTGCGTGCAACAGAGAAAGGGGAGGGGTGCAGGCAGGCAAATCTCACACTATCTCGCACCGAGAAGGGCCAGCTGAGCCAAAAACAAGAAAATCATGAAATGTCTCAAGCACGCCAGCTTTGGTGCCTGCTACCACACATGCGCATGCGCCTCCCCGGACTTCTCGCTCCTGCGGCGACAGCGCCCCGAATGGGAGAGCAGGCCTAGTGTGAGGCGGCAAACGCGAAACAGAGCCTCGAAAATCTGCTGCCTCTTTCGCTCAGCGTCGATCTTTCCCGCGCACTCCTACTTGCGCCTTCTGCTTGGTCCTCGCTGCGCGTGGACAAGGCACCATTGGCGACAAGAGATCCTATTATTTCAATTGAACTATTTTGCTGGCGTCATACCAGCCAAGCACGTTGGAGCCCCTCCAAAATGAACATCTGGAGCACACGTGTGATCACAGTGCACTCGTTTCACAGCCCAGGCCTGCCAACCTCATGGCTTGGCTTTTGCTGCAACGACTGGGCACATCTCTCTTTTAGTGATGCATGCGAAAGTAAGTTTACCATCGCCCGATAGCCTCGTGGTGGAATCGCATGCATTAGGCTGGGTCCAGCTTACCCACTACACGTAGTCAAAACCAAAACAAAGGCAGGAGCAAAAGTAGTTTAAAAGTGTGCTTGAACTGTGCACAATTCGTATTTGCCTGTCGACTTAGCCGTCAGATACCGGGTAGCTGTGCTCAGCAGCACCGATGCTGCCACACCACGCCCCCTCTGCCAGCTATTTTTAGTGGGGACAGGCTGACATCGACTCCGCTGGGAGAGGGTATGTGCGTTTTTCTCGGCCTCTGCTTGCTGCTGCTGATTTCTGCCTGTTGCCATACGTGACCAGCATCGCACTCCTTGCGCAAGCGGCTGCCTATCCCCACATGTTGCATGCCGGGGAGTCTTGGCGGTGATTCCCTTCGCCCTTTCTACTTTTCCAGCCTCACCGCAGCTGACCGCCCCTCCATTAAAGTTGAAACGCAGCCTGTTTATTGGGGGATGCTTTAAAATAGAGGCACAATGATAGCGCTCTGTGAGGGAAAGTTGCGGTGTTTGAAAAGGGCATTTTGTCCGTGCGTAGCACCCAAGAGAGCGGGGGAAGTAGCTGCTCTATATGTAGCAGGTTATGCCTGCACATCACCCAAGGCGCACAGGCTGGCAGCCCACGCATATAAATCGACTGAAATGTGCGTTGATTGGGAACGTATAGGCTTTCATTAAACTGTGCTCCTCTTCATGCTCGGCACGTGCCGGCGATAAGAAGGAAGCGGCACAGGCGGGATATGCAATGTGTAGCTGCACAGCATGCAAGTGTTCTCCGAATGAGGGAGGGGACGGGAGAGACCCACTGCTCCCAACACGGGCGAGCGCGGAAGGCGGCTGCAGCACCTTTTCAACACTGGGCGCAAGTCAGTGTGCTTGCGTGCTTTCCAGCAACAGCACCAGCAGCAAAATGCCTAAATCGAGGGCCATGACGTAACCTCGCATAAGCGGCTCCCTGCGGATGTCCACCCCGAGTCACCGCAGAGCACTGCCAGCCAACGCAAAAATGAGTGCAAGAGCAGAGCAAACGGGATCCTCGCCACGCACGCGGGAAGAGGACTGAGGAGGATGATCGGCGCCTAACAGCCCCCAGCAATCCCACTGGCGTGCTTCAAAGATAAAATGCAGCGGCGGTTGAGAAGCTGTGGCCGTGTGTGAAAGTTTTCCAGAAGAAGTTTATCTCGGCTGCAAAGGGCGCCCCGGATACGTGTGTGCAGCAGGAAATGCCGTGGCGTTTTTGGCAGGGCATACTGCCAACCCTGGCTATCAGGAGGTTCCACGCTTGCTGTCTTGCTGCCACTCCTTATCCCTACAGCTGTTCTTATCTACGCCTCCAAGGCGCATTTAACTATCGGATGCGTCTTCTATTTTAGAACTGCAAGCAGCAACACCAGCTGAGAGCTTGTTTAGAATAGGGTGGGTGTGCCGAGCAGCCACCCAGGTGCGTCGATTCGGGGCGGCGGTATCTCGTTCGCATCTATGGATACACAGTGATAATGGTTTGAAGTATCCCACAGCGCACACAGGCCTCATCCACAGCCCTAGACAATGTCCGTCTAATATACCAGGCACAATCAGCTAATATAGCCCGAACAATGTGTGTAGATGTGGATGCCAGCCCTCGCTTTGGCTTCAAGGAGCCACACGGGCATGGCGGTGCCCTGGGACCACAGCAGCAGCAATCTACAGCTCATACAATGGTTGTTTTCATGCGTTGCAGTTTTTGGCTGGAGGTCCTCTTGTTTAGAAATATGCCGATGTAGGGTGTGCGTTTTGTACAGCTATATTCCTTATTCTACCGCCGAGGCTCATGTAGAACCCGGCGAGCTACCCCCACCCCCACCCCCTCCAGTCAAAGTGGCAACGGATATCCGCCTAGCAGAGTTGGAGTACTCTCCTCCATTGACAGCGCGCTCTGTTTTTAGCGCCATTCTAGGCTGTCCAAGCATGCCAGCCGCACTGGGAGTCGCTGTGCTCTCAGAAGCCGCACCATGGTGCACTGCAGCATCCACACTATGACCAACGCCACTACCGCCTTGCTGAGCGTTTGCCTGAAGCCAAGGGGACGATGACGTCGATGAGGGCGGTGGTGACGGCGACGACGACATCAGCTGCCGCTGCTGGACATGCAGCATGTCTTGGGTCATTTTGGCACTAGTGGAGGATGCCATTAGTGCGCGCTGTCCACGGTTGAGCATCTCCAAGGAGGGGCGTCCACCGCGGCCCTTCTTGATCACACCACGCACATGCCGGTCCTTCATCTCAACAAACCTCTGCATGATATATGACCGGCACTTGCTCGCTCCAGGCAGATCCTGGATCATTTTGGCGATTGTCGGATGTGAGAAGCCAAAGTAGTCTGGACCCGACGCTGAGTTCGAGTGCTCGCGGTGCCGGATCTGGTTGACTGTCTTCAGAACCGTTGTCCATGCACCTGTAGCTGTAGATGCGACAATTGGCGCACCCGGCATGTCCTCGGGCTCCACGTGGAACCGCGGCCCGTCTCCGCCATCTGTGACGCGGCATGTGTAAATCACCTGCTTGCCGGCGTCGACCATCGAATAGTACTCACGCTGCACCGTGTACCCAACCGGCCATATGTACCGCTCGTTGTGGTAGCTGTCACGATCCCAGATGACAGCACCCAGAGAAAGCACTGTGAGGATGCCGACCTGGACAGGCATTTCGTAGTTGCCATCCTTGTCGCGCGGCACAGGCTGCACAGAGCGGATCTTGGATGAAATGTCGTGATGGCGCTTTCGACGCTTGCCGCCTGCACGCTGCTGCAAACCAACACCAGAAGAATAAGCGCCGGTGGCATGGCCCACCGACGATGAAGCATCAAATGTCGCCATGCCTGGGTAGCTATGCTGCGACTGCGGGTACGACGACGACGGTGTTGTTGGTGTCAGCGGCGCAAAAGTGCTGCTGCCGCCAACACCAGGCATCGCGTGGATCCGGGAGCCGGTGTCATCAAGGACGAATGTTCTAGTCGGAGCAGGATACTGGTCACCGCCAGTAGCATTGTCAATGTGGTGTGGGCTACTGCTTTCTCCTGAGCGATAGTAGGCCTGGTGGTCATGTCCAAACCCACTGCGGTTGCCAGCACATACGTTTCCCTGGCCATCAAATTCAGGTCGCCGCATCTGCTGCTGCTGCTCTGGGACTGAAGAAACTGGTGGATAAGAGTTGTATTGGCCGCTTGTTCGCCGTTGCTCCTGCTGAGCTGGGAGCTGCTGCTGGATGTGATGGTGGTGGTAGTTGCTGCTGCTGGACGGCATTCTCCTGGCATGGTCAGACAAATGGCTCAGTTGGGGTCTGCTGTAGTCTCGCGACACGAAAGCATCTCTCTGTCCTGGATCTGGAATATGCAGGCTGACTCCGCCGCCGTTAGGCGGGGGCATCGTCGCCATTGATTCTGGCGTTGGGATGGGCATTGAGCTGTGATTTGTGCTGGTTCCCGAGTATCTAGATGCGTCATCAGGGTGCAAGCTCATGCCTGGGCGTTGGCTGCTATTGGTGCCGCTGTTCTCGGCAGAGGTGGCGTGTAGGCCGTCAGTTGACGTTATAGAGATGGAGGGAGACAGCGAGCCAGACGAGGACGAGAGCGACGAGGCGCCAATGGCGTTTGCGTCTCTGTCTGCTGCATGAACGATCTTGTCCAAAAGGGCATTTTTTTCTTTGCGTAGCCGCCTGATATGGATCTGTGCCTGCTCCAGCTGCAGTACCATTTTGGCGTTGTCCTACATATCAGGGTTGAGTGCGTGGGCAGTGCTTGTGGATGATTAGCTGGGGATGCTCGTGCAAGCTGGAGGCAGCGTCATGGCTGTGCGTGATAGCTTCCACAGGCAGATGCTGCGCGTGTGTGCGTGTGTGCGTGCGAGGCAAAAAGGCAGGTGGGGTGGGCGGTGCATGATGCTGGACGCGAGAAAGCGGCGGAGTGGAGGGCCAATGCAAGCAGCACATCTCCCCCCAATGCGGGCTTTTCTTGCGATGCAAACAACAAAAAGTTCACACGGCTTGCGTGACGGGAATTGGCGGACGACAGCAAGAGATTGCCAGCAGCTTTAATATCCTGCTTTGCGTGATTTTCTCCAGGCTGCTAGAGTGGCCACCATGTGCACAGTCTGCACAATGAAAAGGGGGAACGCAAGTGCTCCACCCAGTGGAGGGGGCAGGTGTATAGGGCGCACAGGAGGGTGCCATGGATTGGTGGGCGCATATTAATGTGGGAGCGGGGTGTGCACCTTGGTCTTTGCGAACCAGTGCTGGCCCTAGCCACCACCACGGACTGCCGGAGACGAGGGCTAGCTGGCCACCCAGTCCCCTCCGATTGTCCAAACCGCTCTCCAGGAACATGGCGTGTAAATCGCATGGAGTCTAGCGTCGGTAATGACATTCAGCCCAATGGACGGCCCGGCAAGGCTGCTCCTGCTTCCATAGGCGCCACTGTCAGCAGGGGAGCGGGTGCCACGGAGCGGAAGACAGAACTACGCCGGGTTGGAGCAAGAGAGGCAGCGGGGGAAGGAGTGCAAGATTTGCACAAGACCGGAATTCAGAGCAGCTCTTCGGACTCAAGATCGCAGGACAGCCCAACAGATTCCTCACGCTGCAGCGCTTCTTCCTGCTTGTCAACACCGCAAGGTGTGTGGGCATAATGGGTGTGAAAAAACCTCTCTGGCGATTGGGCAAGTTCAGGACAGCGCCCGATCCTGCTGGGGGAGGGAGACAGGAACACCCCGACCTCCTGCAGCGCTTTGCTTTGATCACTAGTGTTCTGTGCTAAGCGCGGGCGCGATCACAAGCCAAGATGCACACTTTGCCTCTGCGCAAAATCCTCCAGCGCAGAGCACCAAGCAGCATGCCGACGCCAATCTGGACATTCCCGTATGGTACGCCATTCGATAGCTTGCATGCAAGATTGGGAGAGCGGAGTAGGACAGGTGGGTGTGAGAAATGCCGGTGTGCCATGGGCCGTTGAATGGGAGGCCGGCAACAAAAGAGCGGCAGGGGTGGGAGAATTGGGCAAGGCGTTGAAAACAAATAAGGCTGCTTCGATTGGAAGCGTGACACAAAGCAGTCGCAAGGGTATGGCGTGGTGGGGCAGGGGGAAGGGTGTGCGAGGCTGGATGTGTCAGCAAGCGAGAGGGGAACACACGGCAGACGCACGGTGCGGCAGGAGAATATGAACAGGGGGGTTTCTCAGGAACGAGGACAGCAATGCCGTTTTCTTACCTCAAGAACCTCTCGTAAGCGCTCGCGAAGGCGGTTGTACCTTTCATAGTACGATGTCTCCAAGGACGAGTTGCTGGATGAGAGCGACTCGCTGAATGTGCGGCCATGAGAGCTGGTGCTGCCACAGTTGTTATGCTGGTGCCAGTACGACGGCGTGTCGCCATCAACGATGGACCGATTTGGTGTTGCTTCGGGAGCTTGCTGGTGATGTGCTGCTTGTTTATAATTTGTGTTGTTGGTGGCATTGCCGCTGCCATTGTAACCCACTGTCCCAGGCGGCCCAGCAGGACAAGGCGGCATGCCCCCTCGCCGACTCTGCTGCTGCTGCTGCTGCTGCTGCTGCTGCTGCTGCTGCGCGTATGGCTGCTGCTGATAATGGTGCAGCGACCGCATAGGTGGTGTCAGTGCTGCAGCGAGCGGCAGGGGAGCAGCCTGCTCACCCGAGCCAACAGCCCGACCAGCGGCGGAAATCGGCGAGATGCGCTCAGCGGGCGGGCCGCCAGGTACAGCCCTCCACGGCCGGGGTGCTGTCGACGGGATGCTGCTGTTGTGGTGCAGCGCAAAGCTGGATGGATCTGTTTGCCCACGCATTTTTCCTCACCCGATGTGCGTGGTATCTATATAAGGATTGGGTGAACAAAGTACAATGCTGTGTTTTTTTTCCTTTGGTGAGCGCTGCTCGTATGCCGGCTGCCTTTTGTGTCTGTCGCTGTCTACAGGAAAAGAATGAAGACAGCGTGCACAAGTATACAGTGAGCAGCGTGTGGGTGTGGACAGGGAGGGGACAGGGCAAACGACAAAGGCGCGACACGGGATAATATGTATAATGTGAGCAGGATAAAGAATGGCAAAAGAAAAGTGCGAATAACAATATCAAGGGGGATAATAACTAGTGGCAGCGAGCGAAACGAGCAGGTGGAGACTAGAGAGGAATATACGACAATTTCTACTCTGTGGCAAGGATAACGGCAATTAGAAGGGAAGGAGAAAGGGTTGGGCTCGGCAGGTCAGCCCGAAAAGGCGCTAAAAGCTAATATACGGGATAAGCTATTGGAGGGGGTGTCGCAAGGGTGGTGGGCTGCGAAGATCCGCAATCTACCGGCGCATAATATAAAGGACGAACAGGGGAAGGCGTTTTTTTGTTTTTGCAAAGTGGCAACCGCCAAGAGTGCCTCAGCTGCTGACACCCATTTTGTCAACAGCGACAGAGCCGCCCTGTAACTGTCGGCAAGCAGCGCTGGAGCGCCAACAAGAGAGTTGTGTGCATGTGCAAGGAAAGGGAAACGGATGCAGTATGTGGGCCAGACAATGGGGGCAGCTGGCGAGAGGAATCTGGCCCGCTTCCCAGCCTCTTGCCAATAAAGCCAGCCCATGCCGATCAGAAGAGGAAGTGGCGGCTGCTGCTTCGTGCAGCCAGCCCACTTGCGGGTGGTGGCGATGATGAGGGGTAGAGATGGATATAAGTGGATAGCGCTCCTTGTGCAAGACGAGGCATGTTTACTTGACGGTGAATGTGAAGAGCGTGCTCGTGGAGCTTCCCTACTTGGCCGCCAAGTAAAAACACAAAGGGTTCGCCAACAAAGGAGCTGATAGCGCTCAAAGCAACATTCCTCTGAACGTCTAAAATAAAATTAAACGAGAAGCGCCGCATCTCGGCTCGCGACGCTTGGTCATTCCCCTCACGAAGGACAATGATGCTGATATAGTAGCAGTGGCATGAAATATATTGCACGCCATTGTCACATAAATTGTGTGTTGGCGCTTTCTAGGATTTGTCGTGTCAGGTAGGGCAGAGAGTGTGCCGCATAAGGGTAAAATCCACAACTAGACTTTTGCGATTCCTTTCTCGAAAGCAAGAGGGCTGGGGACAATGTGGTCTAGCGTGTTTGGTGTTGTTTGGAGAAGATATTGCAAGCCATATCTGGCCATGTGGGCGTTAGTGGTGGTGCCGATGGCGGCTAAATCACAAGGCACTAGAAATTAGTCACTTGTCCACTAGAGCCCCAAAGAATTGCCAGAGAGCAGGCTGTTCTCCTAGATATTGGGCTGCTGTAGCTGGGCTTGCAAGCACAATTCAGGAACACATGAAAGAGGGCGGCGGGCTGACGCGACAAGATATTAAGGCTAGGCTGGTGTCCGCCGGCCATAGCTTTCTCGCGCAGAGAAGCGACATGGTTGGCGCCTGCCACACCGAAGGCCGCGGGAAATCACTGAAAGCACGACGGCAAATGAGCTGAAAACTTTTGTGCGCCCGATAGACACGCTTGCCGTTTTGCAGGGCACAAAACGCCCAACTGCACGCTTCTGAGAGGCCGCTCGCAAGCAGCTTGCTGTTACACAATCGCCAGACAACAGCTAGCGCACGCGAGTGGCATTTCTGGCAAAAGGGAGCAGGAGGATTGCCAAAATGGGGGACGCAGTCTGCGGCATAGAGAGGAGCGAGGGCACTGGGGTACGTCCATGAATGATGCCGGCATTCGACACATAATCGCCAGGCATTCTGTTTATGTTTGGCATGCCGCTTGCTGTGTATGCGCGGGATGGTTGGGCGGTGTGGTGGCTGTACTGAAACTGGCAAGAAGGCCATGGGGAGTGGGGGGCAAGGCCAGACACCACCACCTTCCTTCCGCGGGTGCTACCGGTCATTGTTGACCAATCTCGCACCCATGAGAGCATGGCCAAAAAGAGAGGCTCAGGAGCGAGGGAATGGAGAAATGGGATTTTGGGAATCTTGGCAGGTGAGCTACTATTGATAGAAGCAGTGCGGCGACAGAGGAGCGGAGAGAGAGCCTACCTTGTCTGACTTGTTCTCGGTGTTGCGGCTTTGGATGGTTTCCAGTTTTAGTGCTAAGCCCGTACAGGGCAGCTGCTCGGCAATGATCAAGTTGGGGCGATACCGGCCAGAGCTCATGCCAGCCGAGGCGGGAACTATCGGTAGCAGCAGCTGGCTAATAGCGAATAAGGTGCATGTGCCAGTCAGATCCAAACGTGAGTGAGGGTTTTAGAATCGTTGAGCGTCAGCACTTTTTGGCTGAATGTGGCCAGATGCATACAGCAGCTGGGTGTGGAGGCGGTGAGGCTGAGTGCAGTGTTTTTGAGTTTAGCAGAGACAGCGAGGCCAAAGCATTGATACAAAATCCTGGCACCAGCACGATCGCTGAGTTATCGTTAGAAGCTAGCACGGGGCTCAACCTCTGTGTGCTTAAATGTGTTTTATAGCTCATACGCTGCTCGGACTTGGCATTCATCACACGGTTCTATGCAGCACAAGTATTAGCCGCTCTAAACGTCAATAATGACAGTAGCTCAAGGTACAAAACCCGCTGCGGTTCGCACACAACAGTGGGTCACCGTCCCACCGTGTTGGCTGTGAGCTGGGCTAGGCTAGGTTTGCCCATTTGGTTAGAGTGAGCAGTTTTGCAGACAGCCTTCGCATGAGCACAGCAGCATACCAAACGGCAGGAATCAACACGACACAAACGTGGTTTTTATGCGTGTGCGAGGCAATAAGGAGTGAAAATAGGTTAAAGAGACGACAGGGAGATGAGGTATGAGTTGTAGCAACAGCAACAACAACAGCAACAAAAGCAGAGGCTATCAGCACTAATAAATAGTCTGACCGGTCTGTATTCCGGCAAGGCAAAGCTGCTTCAAGCCAAGCTCTTGTGCCGCTAGCCCGTCGCTTTACACCAGAAACGTAGAGCATCCACCGCTGCTTGTCATATCAAAGCTCACTTACATGCTGTGGCGCGAATATTGTACAAAAGGCGCTGTGTGTCAGGTAACGAGAAAGCGCTGTAGAGAGTGCGTATAATCCGGGTTACAAAAAAGAAGCAAAGGATAGAGAACTAGCGACTGGACGGGTGCTGCAGAGAAGGTCTTAGATACAGTGAAGAGAGGGTTTGCTCTGCAAAGTGGACAAAGAAAGAGCCAGTGTATACAGTCGAAAGAAGGGCCGCCCTTCTTACTCCTAGCGCCGGCGGAGAACAGCCATTTACCACGAATGATTCTGAGTAGACACGCAGTCAAAGTGTTAGTAAGCGGGTTGGTGTAGGACGGAACAACAGGGCAGGAGGGCACATTTGCGCCTCCTTGCGCACGGCCTGTAGCGCAACCTCCGGGTGACCGCACCCACTGCCAACCAGTTTTCATCAGATGGGCAGGGGATAGGAAAGCAAGGGAAGGGGAGAAGGCAGACGTTCCTTTGGAACGCCTTGTTTGCCAGCAGCAGCGTGAGTAAACAAAAGGGTGCTCCTTGCCTAGAGCCACTCTGGATGTGAAATGGAAGGGACTATGAAAGAGCTGGCACTGCCGCCTGGCGCCAGCGAAAGGAGGGTGGGGTGTGCTGCTTACCCTCTGCCACCACCCGCATTGCACCGCTCCTCCCTTTCCACTATCAGGAATCCTGCAGCAAGATGGATGGACGTACGCTTGAGGAACAGCAGAACATGGGTGAAGGCACCAGTGATTGGGCGTGTTCTCTCTCCTGCCAAGTGGAAATCCCATTCATTATAGAATGCGAGCCAAATGGCGTGTGGTATTGCTGATGCACTTGTGTGTGTATGTTTGTGTTTGTGTGTATGTCCTTTGCACGGCAGGCGAAGATAATGGAAGCCACATTGTGTGCACAGAATGCTACTTACCACCAAGGTAGCCAGCTTCCATGCTGGCTTTTCTCAGATCGCTGGATGCTCCTCAGACGAGCAAAGGAGCATCCGCACTCTTTGGGTGCTACATATTGTGTTGGAATGGGCAGATGCACTCTGGGGAATATTTGTTGCATGCACATCACGTCCTTGGAACCAAGGATGTGCAGTTCTACTTGAATCTGTCGAGCTAATTGGTGGGCGAAATGAATCCCTCTCACTCCCACCCACCTGCATAGCGATGACATGGCGAATGAGTGGGCCATACGTCTGCCATGGAGGATTGTGTAATCAACAATCGCCTAAAGTGCAGAAGATAAGCACTGTCACCTGGCGGCGAGAGGCAAGCGCTTCTTGGCTACCAAATCGCGTTATTATTCTCAGCTTGGCTCTCTATTTTCGTGTTTCTATGCTGGCGCTCCCACGCACAGCCACGCAAACGTACTCACATGCATGGAGGTGTGTATGTGGACTGCCCGCTTTTCGAGGGCATTTCACCTGTCGAGCAGCTGCAATATGAACCTTCCTCTGCCAGACAAGCTGGGAGTGGTGCTGTTTGTATTGCATATATGCAGAGGGGCCACAAAGAAACTTGCATCCTCTGCAATGCCGTTTAGTTGCAGAACTGCAGAGTCGAGTACTCATTCCACGCAAGCAAACCAGCTCTGTACAGAGACAGCACAAACCATGTTAATGAGCGCCTTGTGCTAAACGACAGTCTGGTGCTGGCATTCGCCACTCAGCCATCCCTTATCCTCAGCATTTGCTGGGTAGACATGATTGGTACAAAGTGCATTCCACTAGCCACATCTTTGCTGTTGTATGCACGAGATGCAGTCTGCAGTGCAACTATACAGTGCCACATGAGCACAAGGTTGTCAGTAGGCCTCTTGCCTTATCTTTGCAATTGCGTTTGATTTGCTGCCACTTGCCACCCAGCGCAAAGGCATAGAAACCACACCTTGCACTTGCCACAATTCTGTTGCTGTTTAGTGATCGCCAATTCCACCGCATACAATCCCAGTCACAAGACAGCTGCAGACAAAGCCAAAGGCGCTCATACGTTCCTTCTTTATCCAAGTCCTGCTGCCCTATCTACGGAAACTACTGCCAGCAGACGAGGTACGCATTGCTAGACTGAGGCTGTATGCTAAGCGCCGAGGTGGAGAGATGCTGACACTCACCCCACACCTCAATCCTATGGCTGCTGTCTGTCTTGTCACACGGCCATTGCTGGTGGAAACCACACCGCATGCACATGTATCGATAAGCGGAAGCACTCTTGCAGCACTTGCTACACAGGTGCGATCGGCGGCCAGCACCAATGCCACCACTACACGGAACCACATCACACTACGCGCCTTTTATTCTGGCATCTGGGTGCTAAACACTTTGTGCTCACAATTGGATGGTGTGGCCCAGGATAATGATCCATACATGCTACGAGAAAAAGAGCTCCGATGGATGGTAACCTGGGCAAAAACGCATTCGGTCTGTGAGGCATGATAGAGGTAGCAGAATTGGGGGCAGGGTCAGCCACTGGTGACATGGTCTGCGATTTTGCAACCTACAATAAAGCCTCAGCTAAGTACAAAGGATCCGCTCTTCTGGCCCAGGGGGGCCGAGGAATAAATATTTATCGGTTCTGGGCACAGAAAAATCCGCATTTATGGTACGCATGGCGTGTTGATCTTTACCCAGGGCAGGCGACTCGTTGCGCCAGCAAAGCAAGGAGCATGAACTAGCTCAAGGTCTGAGCAATAGAGCACGGCATCTACGGCAACAATGGTAGTCATAAGGGCGATGCATTTGTCTGTGTACAAGAAGTTGACTACAAGGAGTTGGTGAAAGACTATCTGGATGGGCTACATGTAGAGGGAGCCAGTGGCAGCATTAGAGGATGGTACTAAAGAGGAATACCAGGCGATATTTCAGTGCCCGCTGCTAGTTCTCCTTCCAGTTGTATCCACACTTGGGGTCACAACACTTGTAGAATGTGGTCATCGGCTCGTCGGCTGAGCGCAGCTGGATCTGCATAAAGTACGCCCGCTCGTGCCGGCACTTGGGACACATTGTATCAATGGAGTCAACGTTTTTCCATGCGTCTTCGCCTCCAAGAACATCGTCTACTTCCTTGCGCTTGAGGATTGTGCGCGAGATGAACCGCCGCGAGATCGGGTACATGTATGGGCATGTCTGGCACACA
>MU603973.1:7571-121944 GCA_025201845.1 Martensiomyces pterosporus
CACACAACATCAACCACAGAAACAATACTTGCTCATGCATGCGTGCATACAGAACAGGTCAATCTGCTGACTCGGCTTTGTGAGTAAGCCACTAGACTCTTAGCCACTCAATAGTTGAAAGATGGGCAAGAGCGTGTTGGCCGAGCTAGCGAAGCGAGGGGTATAGTGAATATATTGATAGTAATAAGCAATGTGAATGTTTGCGAAGCTAAGGAACATCCAAGGGAAAAGCAAGCTCAGGGAAGTATTTATGTACGCCTCTGTTCAGGCCTTGCAGCCAAACCTGCCAACACATGTATGCGAGAGGGGAGGGTGGCTTGTGTAAACTGCCCTGTCAAGAGTCGTGCGTTTACTATCTCTCACCAGCAGCAAGAGTGTTTCTAATGCTCGGTTGCTGTAGCTGCACTGAGTGGGTATGAGAAAGGGGCACCAAAGCTGATTTGATATGCTGTTTCTTGGGCTGGGTAATCTGTGGAGTCGCAAGTCGCTAGTGCGCAGAGGCTTGCTTTGCACAGTGCTGCAGTGGCAAACGAGATAGGAGGAGCTTGACTTTCATCGATATGCTTAGGGAGCACTATCAGCATCCCATCCCGTAAAGCAGACTAGGGGCGTATTGCCGCCGCTGTCTGCTCCCAAGTGTTTTATCTCTCCCGTAGCTGCAGGATTAGCATTGTGTAGCGAATTTGAGAAGCGCCAGGCACCGCCCTCTACAGCGTGGCGTGAGAACACCCAATGCTGTTGTGTAAACGGCTCCTACTGAGGCTCACTACCACCGCTATTCCACATATATAAAAATGGCACGTACCCCTGCTTGGAAAGACTCTTGTCTGTCTCATTAACTTCCTCTAGCTATTATTCACACAGCCACCTCAACTGACTCTTTCTGTTTCTGCAACCCTGTTCTATCCAAACTACTGATGGTCAGCCAACTCGAGCCTGTCAGCATCCTTAGTAGCCTCTGGTGGCTTGTGTCCCAGCCTACGACCCTGTGTACCATTTTTGCCGTGTATATAACATGGAAGATAGTTTATGCGCTGTACTTCTCGCCGTTGCGCAATATCCCTGGACCGTTCCTCGGCCGTATCAGCAGCCTGCCAGAGCTTGTGACAGTAGTACGTGGAAAATTCACTGACAGGATCCTCAACAGCTACGAAAAGTATGGCAGCATATTTGCTATAACCGACAAAATGGTTGCTGTCTGTGACCCTAACGACTGCCGACTGATCCTCTCCACGCATGCGTTCAAGAAGGCAATGGCTTCGCATGTTGATTTCATCGAGCCCAACATACTACTCACTGGCGATGCCGAGTTCAACAAGCAGCGCAGACGCCAAGTGGGACCTGCACTCAGCCTTGCCAGTCTGCGCAAGATGGAGCCCACCATCCTCACTGCAGGAGCCCAGCAGCTGTTGGACAAGTGGAATGACGCAATCGAGCAGTCACCGAGTGGAAAAATCAAGGTGTGCTATGAGAAGGACTTTCTCTTAATGGCTTTTGACGTTATCGGCTCGCTAGGATTCGGCAAGACACAGCGTTCGCTGACATCTGGTGATTTGACTGTTGTCCGCTGGGTCAAGCGGAGTGTCGACATGATGTTCATGCAGATAGTGACTGGTAAACGAGCATTGCTTCCGTTCAGAAAATTGCTCACCAAATCACTGCGTAAGGATGTGAAGGAGTTAATCACCTTTGCAAACCGGTCCATCGAGGAGCGCAAGCAACTGTTGGTGGAAGGAGCGGCTAAACCGAACGATATCTTGCAGGCATACATCGATGCGGAGGATCCCGAGTCCAAGATCAGGATGACCCCATCGCAGGTATCAGCCGAAGTGATCATCATGCTTCTCGCAGGAACCGACACGACCTCTAACACACTCGCATGGACGACCCACCTCCTTATGCTGCACCCGCAGCACTACAAGCGCGCTGTTGACGAGGTTCGGTCCAGCTTTGACAAGGACCACCTGATAACCATTAACGAGTTCAAGGAGAAACTCCCGTACCTGGAGGCATGCGTTTATGAATCCATGCGCATTCGCCCTGTCATTTCGCCCCTTCCTCGGATCGTTCCACCGGGTGGAGTGACACTCCAGGGCCACTTTATTCCTGAGGGGCACACTTGCGTGCCGTTTATCCCTGCTGCAAACATGAGCAAGGGCGCATGGGGAAACCCACATATATTTAACCCTGAGCGGTTTGTTGACAGCGAGGAGAAAAAACGCAGCATTCTCACATTCAGCTCTGGGGTGCGAGTCTGTCCAGGCAGAAACCTCGCGTGGGTTGAGATTCTGACAACACTCGCCAACTTGTTCAACGCCTACGACTTTGCGCTGCCTGAGGGTGCGCTGTTCACGCCAGACAATCTCGACCAGTATGGGCAGCCAGTGATTATGCCTCGAAAGATCGCTATTGTCAATGGGCCCCAGTTCCCTGAAAGAGACTGCCAGGTTGTCATCTCAAAGCGCCAAAAGTAGTGTGGGAGGACACCTCGTCCTCCACCTCTTATCCTTAACCTTGCCAAGCATTTCCAAACAACCGTTTATTGATATCGATGTTTTGACGCTGTCTCATTCTGCCAATTGATTATTTTCTTTCTGAGTGGATGTGCGAAGTGAGGTAGAAAGCAAGTGTGTTAGAATAACAAGGAGGTGGGTGTTTGCAAAGTTAAAGAACCACTGGTAGGGAAATCAGGATCAGCGAAGTATTTACGTCTCTGCCCAAGTCTTGCAGATGATCCTACCAACACCACAATCCACGACATCGAAGCCCATTTCCAGGCGCTGAGACCTATGACCCAAATCCCCGGTTGAAATCCCCCAGGCACACCCACAAGCGGAGAGACGCTCAACTACGGCCATTACTGTGTGTGCATCAGCGACGCGGGAAATAGTAGTGGATACGGCTCTGTGAGGTGGCTCTTGTTGAACGACTCGGCGGTGTCGGAGGCCAAAAAAGGCAACATCTTTATGTATATCCTTAAACACGACCAGCCGTTTGCCAGCCCGTACTGCCTGCTTTACATGAGGGACTGATACCAAATCCGTGGTTGGCTTTTGACCTGCAAACTGAAGAAAGGGCCTGATTGCCGGTTCGCTCCGGTTTCCTTCCTTGATGCGGCTCGCAGCTCGCCTTCCCTGCTACCTTTGTGGTTCAGGAAAATGGCTGCGGAGGGTTCTCATTCTGTTTAGAAAGCCAGCGATATAAAAGCCAGGGTGCTCCATGGGAGCGCAGAGCTTCGCCAGCTTTTCCTTTGCTTGCTTACCTCCCCACACACCTCTCCACACTGCCTATATAATTTCATTTTCTCACCACCATGGCTACCCAGCAGGACATTGACGACTTCCAGGTTATTAGCTCCACTGGTCGCGTTATCCAGGATGGAGACAAGTTTCAAATAGGGCTGTTTGAGGACTACGGTCGTATTGCAACATTTGAAGGGCTCATTGGCGGCGACTACACGTACGCACAGGGCGATGTATATACGTTGGAGACTATCGATGGAATCATGTACATCAAGCACCCTTATGAGTGTACGTATCTCGCAATCAACGACGAGGATGAGACCGTTTTCTTGGAGGAGCTGCCCGAGAGGGAATTCAGAATACAGATCGTTCAGGACAAGAGATTCAAGAGCATCATGAGTCTGGCCAGGTGGGATGGCGACGAGAGGTTTGGTATTTGGTGGATAAAGGTGTCATGTGGAATTATTGGCCTCCAGGACGATGGACATGAGTTTCAATTCCAGTTCAAGCTAATCTAGTGCGCTAATACCTGCATACGGTTTTGGTGATAGCGGTCATTTTTAGAGCGTTGTCGGGGTTGTCTGCAATTCCTGAGCAGATACGTACATAAATATCTCGATGATCTTGCTTTCTCTTTCAGCAGTTCTTTAGGTTCGCAAACAACCACCTCACTATTATTATAATATATACTTTTATCCTTCGCTTCGCTCGGTCTGCCAACAAATGCTACTGAGGACACCGCATAGGGCATCTTTGGTTTATTTGCTGTAAATATTCTAGCATGAAAATAAAGTAAGGAGAAGCACAGAGTAAGCTTAGCAGTCGTCGGGGACGGTGTAGTCCTCATAGTGGCCGTTGCCGTCAGTGTAGGCATATTCGCCAAGGCCGCGCTTGGCGAATCCCTTCCAGAGAGCACACCTGTTCTTGCCGCCAGTGAGGTTCTGCTCAGCCTGAAGAATGGCGTCACGAGCAGCAATAAAATCGGGGTTGCAGGGCTGGAGCTTCATGCCGTCAAGGATGATCTGAAGAGCAAGGGCGTTGCCCTTGGTAAGGTCGTGCGAGAACAGGTCAGGAGAAATGCCGTTGGCGTCAATGAGGTTCCAGATGGCCTCGTACAGAATCGCAGCCCAGACCTCACCAACGGCGTGGACCTCCTGGTAGCTGGGATCGTCGATGGTGCTGTAGATCTCGGGATTGGTCGTGGTGTTAGTCGAGTAGGGGTACTTGCGGATCCTCTTGCCGAAGGAATACTGGCCCATGACCGTGTCCTTGCTGCGGGTATCACCAACCTTGATGCGGATGATGTTGGCAACAGTGTCACTCCACCCCTCGCCCATGCCGCCAGACTCGAGGTCATTCAGGCAGTTGGTGTTCGAGGGACCACCAGTCAGGCGGTTGGAGATGCCGTGGGTGAACTCGTGGGCGACAATGTTCTGCTCAAAGTCGCCGTCGCGGTTTGGGTCGGTCTTGGTGAAGACGTACATGCGCATGCGGGGGCGCTGGCCATCAGGAGGAGTGGCAAAGTTGGCGTTGTTGGTGCCGCTTCCGTCCTGCGCATTGGCAATCACGCCATCGCCGCCGCGACCCTTGCCGCTGTAGTTGACGTCCTGGAAGTTGCCCGCAGCCTCGTCGAATCCGTAGAGGAACGAGAGGTCATGCATGGTGTTGACGGTGTAGAAGAGCTGAGCGATGGCGGCATCGACGTAGGTCGAGGGTTGCTTAGTGAGGTCGATGGGGTAGTCGAAGACGTTGCCGGCAGCAGCCTTGGGGCGGTAGTTGTTCTGCCAGGCGTTGCCTCCAGTGGGGTTGTTCTGCGCCCAGACGTTGTTGCCAATGGTTGTTCCGCTGCTCACCCACCCCTTGGGACTGGCAGCACTGTTGGCAGGGTTAACAACAACCTGGCGGCTACCATCGTTAGGTGAATCGACAGCCCGTGGGTAGACATTGTAGCTCTCGGAGCTGGCGACCCAGTTGTTGATCGACTCGACCTTGCCAGTGGCAATGTTGATCTCAGCGCTCCACCAGGCCTCCTTCTGCTCGAGAGTCAGCGACCAGACTGGGGTGAGCGATCCATCAGCGTTCTGGATAAATGACTTCTTGGCAGTAGCAGAGCCATCCAGGGCAGCACTCTCGGGAATTTCAGTGAGGGTGAGAACAGGCTCGCCGCTGGTGATGCTGTTGGTGGTGGCAACAGTCACCTTGTCGAGGCTGGAAGAGTCGATGCTGGTCTTGACGTAGTCAGCAAGGGACTTGAGGGCAGCCTTGACAGAGGCAGAGTCGTCAGCGCGAGTGACAAGGGATTCAGCCGAGCGCTTGACCTTCTTGACAGCCTCGGTTGGAGCGAACGAATGGCTGGACGAAATGACCTTGCCCTGGCGGTTGATGTTGACGTTTCCAACACCGTTGGAGACCTCAACACCACCAACAACCTGGCGGATGTGGACGTGGGTGACACCGGTCTGCTGGCTGGTGTAGGCATCGGTGACCTTGATGTTCTCGGTGGGGATGTTGTGGTTCTTGTTGAAGTAGGCGACGGCAATGTTGACCTTGTCCTTGATGCCGTTGTCCTTGCTGGCAGCACCAACGAATGAGGCGGGCTGAGCACCAGTGGCGATAGATACAGGGTTCTTGTACACGTTGAACTTGGTCTTGCTCTTCAGAGCAGGTGTGAAGACCTTGACATCAGACTGTGAGGGGTTGGCTGGGGCAGCGGCAACGAGAGAGGCGGCAACGAGACCAAGGATGAGAGCGCACTTCACCATTATGGATGATCGTGTATGGTTTGTAGAGAATAGATCGATCTGGGTAGCAATAAACGGCGAGCAGGAGGAAGAGGGGTGGGAATGTGAATAAAAGTGTTGGTGTTGTTCTGTTGCTGGTGTTGGAAAATGTGGTCTTGCGAGGTGCCTTTTATAGCCGAATTTCGCAGCACTTTTATGAATCGTGCAACACGTTTACAGCGGGCTTGCTAGTCGTCGTATGGGCTGTGGCCGGTATTAACAAACTGATACCGCACACACGCCTGCCTGTGCACAAATGACCGAGGTTGGACCTGGGATGTACAGCAATGCCAAATGACAGAGCAATCTATTTGACGCATGCATTCTAAAGGGAATTTTCCACAATTTCCCCCTTTTAGTGGTATGTGCAACTAGTCACTCCATATAGCGTGATGGCCAGAGGGGCGAGGAGCGGGATTACGCTGACACTCCTGTGCTTGGTCTGCTCCTGGGACTAGACAAACGAGCCCGGTAGACACTGGTTTATTTCTGAGACCGCTGCATGTGATCCTTTCCCTTGTGCGGAATCAGCCGCAGGACTAGCAACAGCAGCAGCATGGACACGTGGCGGCCAACGTTCCCGCGATTGGCACTAGCAAACAAACAGGGACTCCATGAAACACTCGTTTGCTGCGGACCCGCTGACGCAAGCAAAAAGAGACTGCCTGATTCTTCAATGCTAGACAATAAAAACCGTCAGAAATGTGCACGCAGCATAATTCAAAAGTGAGTCTAGGCATGTATCCCTAAAGAACATTCTTCAAATACAACAACCTTTTTCCTTTCCCATATCAGCAAAGTGAGCCTTAACGCAAGCGTGTGTGCCCATCTGTTTGCTCCAGTCTGACTTCCTTTCTTGGCCGCCTTCAAGCACGCTATGCGCCTTGGGGTTTGGGGATCGTGAGAAAGCACCCGGCTAGTTTGGCAGGCAGGCGGACATGTAAGCGAGGAGGGATCCAGCTCATATGCAGATGCTGCATGGCATCATTTGAATACGCGCATCCCTCTTTCTAGTCCCTGTTGGTGAGGAAATGCAGGATTTTCCATGATGCGCCAGATGTGCTTGTTGTTGCATCATCCAGGCTTCGACATGTTTTTCGATTTACCTGCAGCGTGAGAATGGGCATAGTAGGAATTTCCTGAAGCGCAATGAGCGGGATGCTGCGCTTCTATTGCCGCAAGCGTATTTTTCTCCATATCAGCCAGCATAGCCCGGTGGTGCTAGAAGCAAGGCTAACAGTTCCCTGTCTGCAAACCGCGAATAATCTGCATGCGAGTGCTCCCCTTGCAAATCATATGTAACGGCCGCCAAGCTCGCTCCTCCCCCACACCTTTGAAAGGGAGAAGGAGTGGACAAGCTCCAGCGCCTTTTGTTTATGTTTCCACGTGGAAGTGATCTGTTTGGCTACTCCATCTCCTGCCTGTTGTCCTTCAGTTGAACGATGTGAACGTTGGCAGTCTTGATAATTCCGCTTGCATCAGGAGCTATTATTGGCCCAGCCGCCACTGCACCACTTGGCCACGCTCTCTTGTCGAACCCTGCTGGTTTTATGTCCTTGTAGTGGGTGTCGCTGGTGGATTCCAGATACTCAGGCATGCTGAGGTTGTTCCTTGTCAGCCACCATGGTGAACCGGTCATTTCTTGTCTGCTTGAGGTGTCTTGAGAGCGTTTGGAGTACCTTCAGCGCAAGGCAGAATGCGGCTTTGAGCTGCTCAGAAAGCACGATATCATCCACGGCGTTAGCGTTTTGGTAAAAAGACAGCATAGGGAGTGTTGTCAGGATTGTCTGCAATGCCTGGGCAGAGACGTACATAAATATTTCGTTGATCTTGCTTCCTCTCTATGGTTCTCCATCTTTGCAAACAACCACATCGCTTTTGTTCTAACGCATTTTCTTTCTACCTCGCTTTGCAGAAATATCGCGTGAACAGGGAGCACACCTCGTTTCGTAGCCTAGTACATGGGAGCATGGCCAAGCCCATGACCTGCATTGTTCGCGTACTCCGAACCACCCTTTAAACTGCCATTATCTACACACAGCAATATTCTAGCAATCACGACTGCGCAGTGCTGTGGAGACAACAAAATCATAGGAGCTCGGAGATGTTGGTGTCCTCTTGAGTCGCTACTTGCCTCTTAATACCTGACAGCAAGTATCATTTGGTACCAGTGGTGGGACTGCTTCCGTATCCAGCCGAACATGTATCTTGAACATCTGCAGCCGCATGCATGCGTAGCTGCAGAGAACCGCAGGTGTGACACAGCTCAGGTAGCAAGGGTTGTTGTAGCTGTTATAGCAGCAGCATTTTCCAACAGAGTACAGCGGTGTTTCAGATCCGTTGTACATCACTGCTCGCTTTTCCCACCAACTCGGGTCTACGAAAAGGAGCCCCTGTTCGCATGGGCATGCTGTTTACGAGAGAGCAGCCAACCTGCTTGCGTTGCCCTTCGACTGGCTATAATGGTGCCCTTTCTCCTGTTGGGTAGGTGGCCTCTTCAACCTCCTTCGCTTAATATTCACACCAGCACAAAATGAAACACGTCATCAACTTATCCGTCACCGCCCTCCTGCTCGCCTGCTCGGTCCACGCTGACTACGATGGATTCAAAGCATGCATGGAAATAGCAAGTCAGGAAAAATGCTCAAGCAGCAATCCTTGCGACAACATATTTATGATATTCGACTGTGCTGTCAACAACTAGTATTTATTGCTTTCCTTAGCGGACACCGCGACAGGGATCCTTCTAGTTTCCTGGCTTTTAGTCGAAGTGTTGGTTAGCTGAGCGAAGCGAAGTTAATGAATATATTAGAAAAGAGCGAAAGGGATGTTTACGAAGCTAAAGAGCCCCTGAGAGGGAAGCAGTGTCAGCGAAGTATTTATGTGCGCCTCTGTCCAGCCATGGCTGACAATCCCGACAACAGAAGTGAGGGAGAGAAAACAAATAAAAGATTATAAAGAAAGCTAATAGTTGATTCTTAAACCAAGCTCCTCAAGTGAGTCAAAAACTTTGATACTATGCAGATGAGGAAACGCATTAGCATAGTGAACAACTCGCTACACCCTACTAATTACTCTTCATTTGGAATATTAGCAAGAGCGCCAGAGCATTGAGCATTCTGTACTTGTATGGAATATCCAAATTTGTATGGCTGTAGGAGACCAGCCGGTGAGTTGATGGAAATACATTGACGCAACCATCTTCAACACTTTTCACGCCAGATCATGCCAATTGAAATGCAGTGACAAGCGGGATCGCTGCTTTTATGTCCAATACTTTGCGGGCGATGCATCCAGTCGCACTACCCATGTGCAACACCGAAACTTTGGGAAAATACTGCATGCCATCGGCACGGCTTCCCCCATCTGTGCAACACTCCACTGCCTAAAAGAAGCCATGTCCGCGGGTCTGTGGTTTACCCGCACCGAGGATCACACAAGGCATTGCAGACTGAAAGACAAGGTGATGCCGAGCGAGAGGTATAAATGCACACCACCGCGTTTAGCACTCGCGAATGCTTCTTCAGAATCCTCACTTCGATCACCTGTATTTTTACTAATATCCTTTGTCTTTAAAGAATGCTTGGGGTTTATTCCTGGCGGTACCACGCCGAAAAGGACGACGGCCGCGTGGATCTGAACGACACTGCGCTCCACAAGACACTGGCTGAGCGCGCTAGATGGTACTTGAAGGTGGTCGGGATATCGACAGTAATGCTCTGGGCAGCGCTGTCCCTGTTCTATGGCTGCGTCCACAAGCGCGGATCGCTGGTCAACAACATCAAGGTGCAGGTAATTGACCTGGATGGCGGTGAGGTAGGCGCAAACATTACACGGATGGTCCTCGATACGCCGCCGAGCAACTCGCTGCCGACATGGGAAAAGTTTGACGGCGTGGATTCGATTGACGCTGCAAAGACCTGGGTGCGGCGAAACGGCTGGGGTGCACTTGTAATCAACAGCGGCCTCACCAAACGGCTCAACAGCGCACTATACAATGGCGAAGAGTACAATTCCACGAAGGCACTGACGCTGCTCGTATCTACTGGTCGCCAAGCCATCGCTGAACTGATGTTTGTGCAATCAGCGCTGACTGAGGTGCCCAATGCTGTCCGCACCAAATACTCGCTGCAGCTGATCAGTCAATTCAGGTCGCTGTCGGCTGAGCAAAAAGCAGGACTCAGAACAAACCACGCGGTTTTGTTCGATCCGCTGCACTACACCAAGATCAATGTCGCGCCAGACAACTACCCAATTGCGCCTGTAGCAACAACATTCGGATACCTCGTCTGCACGCTTTGCACGCTGCCGATGCTGATCTCGTGCAAGTTCTCCAGCTTTCCGATATTCCAGAAGGTAAAGTACCGCCACCTGGTGCCCATGTGGATCACGCTCATCTTCTGCTGGTCGCTGACAGTGTCGCTGTACTACTCGCTGGCGTTTTTGGCGTTCAAGGGGCCCGACTACAAGTGGCTGCACCAGGGGCTGGCGTACACAGCCGGCCGGTTCTTCTCGATCTGGTTCAGCGCCACTGCTGTGGTAATGGTCGTAGCGTTGTGGCTCTTTATGTGGTTCCTCAACCTGCCGCCATGCATCCTTGCGCTGCCGTCGCTTCTGACTGTTCTTCCAAACGTTGTCAGCTGCATCAATCCAATGGAGCTGGCGCCAAGGTTCTATCGCTTCTTCTATGCGCTGCCGTTCTACAATGGCACCAAGATCATGAAGTACATCACGACGGGTGCCTACCCGCGGCTGGGACTCAACATTGGTGTGCTCTTGGGTGAGGTCGCTGTAATGATGCTCGCTCTGTCGGCATCGATCTGGCTGCGCCAGTACTTTGTTCTCCAGGGCATGTCTGACTTCCATGGGTGGTACCGCGGCACCATTTTCTTCCACAGTCCAGTGCCGTACTACAGGCAGCAGTGCGCGGAGCCCTCGGGCGATGGCGAGAGCACCGTGCACATCACCGACGACGACGACTCGGACGATGACGTCAGTCTGCGAACGGGCAATCTTGGTGTCTAGCAGCTTTACTTATAGCCTCGTGTTTAGCACATAAATGAAATGAAAAATGAAACAAAAGGAAACAGCTAACCGCAACGACGGATTACTCCCAGGAGGACTCCACAGTCTCGCGCACTCGCCGAATGTACTCCTTGCGATTCTCCCTGTAGAGCGTGGCAGCCTCGGCGTTGGCAGGGCTGTTGGGGTTTGGATCATGCAGCAGACTCTGGATGGAGGTCAGGATGGCCGCAACGTCATATGTCGGCGACCAGCGGTTCTGCAGGATATCCAAGCACAGCTCGCCGTTGGCGTAGACGTTCGGGTGGAACATTTTCGAAGCAAAGCGGACGGTCGGCGGCTTGTTGGGATATGTCTCGTCGAAATTCAGCACGAGTTTGAACGTGCCGTCCTCGAAAGGCGTGTCCGCTACAGGAGGAAAAGCAAAATTCAACCCACCAGGTGTTAGCAAATTAAGCTCATCTCGCCAACACGAGCCGCCGCCAGTAGCCTTTTTTTCTTACCTGGCCCGAAAATGACCGCATTCCACACCATAATGTTGTCTGGGCAGGGCGCTCCCGAAATTCCGCCCGGCGGGTCGCTCTGAAGCCGCTTGAAATCGCGCATAAGCCGGCGGCGAGTAGGCGTAGACATTTTCGATAGTGCTGAAAAGGCGGTAACAAGGTGCTCAATTGAAAACAAAGCAAAGACAAGAGGCAAAATGCTATTCCTCCGCGCCGCAGACACATTACACAGCCAGGCAGCAAAGCAGATATCACGTGACAAATACTCCATTCGCTAATTACTCGGTGATTAATCTAGAGGTACATTTTGCTCAAACCACTGGATGACATCGTCCTTGTCGCGCTCAAACCACGCAGCGCGGATGCGGATAAACTCGAGCGCCTGCGGCAGCGTCCTGTCGAACACAGCGGTGTGCTTGTCGCAGAACCACTCCTCGATGGTGTCAGCCATCTCGAATGTCGAAAAGTCGCCAATTGCAGTCTTCACGACGTAGCCCAAGAGAGCCGAGCACTCGCCAAGGCGGCTGACGATGCGCTGGTAGTTGGTGATGAACCACCTCCACACGACATGCTTGCTGTGGAAGTTGGCAGTGACCATGAACCCAATGACAATGTTGAGGTCCTGCGGATACACCCTGTCCGTCATTGCATACTCGAGCGTCTCCCACATGCGGTCGGGGTCGGCGGTGCATGCCAGCGCACCCAGTGCGGCCATCCGGTGGTCCTCGCTGAGGTGCCACCTGTCGCAGTGCTCGTACATCTCGCGCACTCGGGCATAGTTGCATGGCGGTCCGCTGCGCACGGCGATCTCAAATACGGACGACGTAAAGTCGTGGTGGAACGGCTTGTCGTCTGGGCAGCTGTAAAACTCGTCAAACAGCCTGCACGCCTCGCTGATCACTGCCGTGTCGCCGGACCAGCCGGATCGCGGGATGGAAATGGCGCGAAGGCGCGCAACAAGCGGACCGTCGTCTGGCCGGTGCGACCACCCTAGGGAGGCAGCTAGCGGGCTGAACATTGCGCGAGCAAATGCCAGCATGCGTCGGCGCAGCGGCTCTGACTCGTCGGCCCACGTCAAGTACATGCTCTCCATGTAGAGGCTGATGATCTGCCACACAACGTACTGGTTGACGCTCTGAAAGGCGTCCATCATGTCCAGCAGATCGCTCGTCTTGGCAAACCCGCTGGTGACCAGCGCAATCATGTCCGTCAGAATGCCGACCACGTCAACCGTGCGCAGCTCGCCGCTCTTTATGGCCACCGCCAGCCGACGCAGCGCCTGCGGCGAGTAGCACACGCGGTAGAGGCCGGCGTTGTCGTAGTTGAGCTTGAACCACTTGGCGCCTGTGCCGCCGGGAATGGCAAACGTGCCCTTTCTTGTGTCAAGGATCGCGTGCGAGATTGCAGCCTCGTCGCTTGTGGTTGACGATGCAATGGCCAGCGGCACCCACCAAGTAACAGAATCTTCGCTGGCGTCGGCCTTGCCCGAGTACAGGTATCGGTTCTGTCTCACGTGTATTTGGCCGCTCTCCAGCTGCTCGTCGACCGTAACGACGGGATACCCAACCATGGTTGTCCAGCTGCTCATCAGCGCGGTGATATCCAGCCCCGACGCCTCCTCCAGGGCACACCACAGGTCCTCGGTCGTGGCAGTCCCGTACTGGTGCGTGACCAAGTACGCCTGCACTCCGCTCATAAACGTATCGATGCCCAGGTGTGCGCTAAGCATGCGGATAAGCGAGCACCCCTTGTAGTACGTGATTGAGTCAAAGACCTGGTCAATGTCGGCGCTCCCCTTGATGGTGACCTTGATCGGATGCGACGACCGGAGGGAATCCGCGTTGAGTGCGCTCTGCCTGTCCTCGATGGCAAAGTGGTCCCAGCGGTGCCACTCGGGGTACAGGCTGTCGGTGATGTAGATGCCGATCCACGTAGCAAACCCCTCGTTGAGCCACAGGTCGTCCCACCACGACATTGTCACGAGGTTGCCGAACCACTGGTGGCTCAGCTCGTGCGCAATCACGTAGACAGCCTTTTGCCGGATCCACAGACTGGTCTGGCTGGTGATGTACAGGCGCACGGTGCGGAACAGCACGAGACCCCAATTCTCCATCCCGCCGGCCTCAAGCTCGGGGACAGCTACAAGATCGAGCTTTGGCAGCGGGTAGGGGTATGCAAACATGTCCACCAGCTTCTCGAGCACCTGCACCGCGGTGTCCAGCGAAAACTGGACCTTGTCAACGTCTGCAGGCGGCGTGTATATGCGGCACTTTACGGGCGCTGGGTTTCCGCTTTCGTCCCTGGGCCCACTCAGCGCAGTGGCCTCGATGTAATCCAGCTCGCCAGCGACAATGGCCAGCAGGTAGGTCGACATCCTTGGCGTGCGCTCAAAGCGCACAGTTTTCAGCTTGCCGTGCTCAGCTGCATACGCCTCTGGCATATTGGACAGAGTGACAAAGTTCGAGGGCACCGTCAACGAGAGCGTGAATTCGGCCTTGATCCCGGGCTCGTCCCAGCAGGGAAACGCGAGGCGCGCGCACTTGGCCTGGAACTGCGTGACGATCATGTACGACGGCTTGCCCGACCGATCTCTGTACCTGCACCTGTACATGCCGTACATGCTGTCGCCGAGCACTCCCGTGTATACGATGATCACCACCACACCTGCCGAGTGGCAAAGCGGATCCAGAGTCACGGGCAGGCGAATCGTGGCGGTCTCCATCTGCGTATCATAGCTGATGCCATCGCATGTCACCGCAGCTAGTGTTTTGCCGGTGGGCGAGAGAACCGTGGCTTGCTCGATGCAGATGTCCATGGAGTGCAGGGTGATTGCACTGGTGGGCTGGTTGACTTTGACAGCGATGGAGACGGACCCTGAAAACTTGCCCGCCTCGATGCTGGGGTGCAGGTGGATGTCGTAGTGCGTGGGCGTGAGGGTAGCTGGGAGCAAGCCACTGGCCATTGTCGATGATGCAGCCACACAGGAGCTGGCAGCTGACGACACGGTAGCGTCACTTGCTGTCTGCTGCATTTCTAAAGCAGGTGATATCCCTTCGCCCGATACGAGCTGGACGGTGGCCACCGCCTCAGCTTCTGCTGCTGCTGTAGCTGTCGCTGCTGCTGCTGCTGCTGTGTTTGACACTATGTCTGTGGATGCATCAGCGCTATGGGAAATGTCTGGTTTGAGCGCCATTGCCTGTGTGCTATGATGTGCAGTAGAGGCCAGACGGATGGAGGCTGATTGTGTTAGTAGCTGGACCCTCCGCCCGTGTCGGCTGAGCACGTGTGATTTTTCGCCAGGGACTTACAGGTTGATTTGGTGGCGATGTGGAAATAAGAGCCAAAAGCGCAGAGGTGGTGACGGCGAGGGAGAAGGGCAAGAACGAGGCAGGAGTTATAGATAACGCAATTAATAAACGAGCAGGCTCAGGCAAAGAGAGTAGACGAGTACGCGAGAGTGAGAAAGCAGGAGAGAGGCACGGCGAACAAAATGGGCACTGCGCGTGGTTGTTTTATGCCTCCATTCACCCGCTCCACAATCCATTCAACCACACAAGCAGGAAGCTGCGAAGCGAAATTTCCCTCCTCTTGCGCCGTTCCTATTTTGTCCAAACTGGCCCACGTTGTGCATGAAATGAATTGCAGCAGGCAGCCTGGGATAGGGGGGAGCAGCGAGGTGTGCGGCTGATACAAGGGAGAACAATGCACAGGCACCTGTTCCGGCCACACACGCAACCAGCATACATGCACAGCAAATTGAATGCGACGGCACTCAGGCACTTCCCTCTTTGCTGCACATGATACACATGTAGCGCACACCTGCTGGATTAATAAAGCAGCGCAGGCGTGCAGTGGCCATCCTTCTGCTCTAGCGCTGCTGGCGCGAGGTGTGAATCTGTGTGAATGGGCGGTTGATGCGCGGACAATGGCCGAGAGCTGAGTGCACGCCATAATGGTGCGTCGCTGCAGCCAGCATGCGGACAAAGGGGATCCCTCATCGCTCTGCTGGCTCCTTCTCCAGTGCGCACAATCGCCACTGCTCTCCTCGCAGCTGTCACAGCTGCTCGTTCACTCCCAGTTTTTTCCATCAATGTTGTTCACTTGACCCACTCCGTCGTCATGCTCCCCAATGTGACATCGTCCCCATTCCCCACGCCTCCCTCCCATGCGGCACGGCGTTTTATTCACAGCAAGGGACACCCACTCTCTCTTGTGGCCATGCGTCCAGCAAGCGGCAGAGGGAGCTGGCACACATTCTCCGCCTGCTCCTGCATGCAGCTCTTCCAGATATATTGCCTTTGAATTAAACAGCATGTCGCCCAGGAAACACTAAGGTCAGCTATTTTTGCGGGGGGGCGGCGCTCTTGTTCAGGGACTCCAAAAGCGATGTGGAGCGATCCAGGAGCGCCTGCAGCCGCGCACATTCTCGCTGCAGCTCCTCGCGGGCCTTGTCCACATCCGTCTGGCTGGTCGGCACTGGCAGCTGAGGGGGCATCGGAGAAGCTGGCTGCTCCTCTTCTTTGACCGCCGTCATTCTCGGTACTCCTGCTGCTGCTGCTGCTGCTGCTGCTGCTGCTGCTGCTGCGGTAACGGCAGCATTTGGCTGTGGAGGCAGAGCCCGGGTCCTATCCACTATCGGCGGCAGCGAGATGCCAGTGGTAATATTGGCCACCGAGGCAGGTGCTGCTGTAGCCGCGCTGAAGGGCGGGCTCATCTCTGCAGCCTCCATCAGCGACTGAAGTCCATTTGACGACCTTTGCGCCCGCATATCCACGGTCGAGCCACCCTGAGGGTGCTGCTGCTGCTGATGATGATCGGGATGCGCCGGCGCCCACACACGACTGCGCATCCTCGAGCTTGTGTCGGCGTCCCTCTCCACCTCCAGCTCAATCCTTCGCTCCGACACGGGCAGCGCGCCACCAACAGGAGACGGCGACATCGCCAGGGACGTTGCCGGGCTGGCACTGCGGCTAACCGACGACCCCTCGTAGACACTCGGGCTATCTTCGCCGCCATTCGCCTTCTCTGTCTGCGGTTGCTGCTGCTGCTGCTGCTGCTGGGGGATGCCTCGCCTGCGGCGCTTGATCGCATTGCGCTTCATTGAAATGGGCCTGTGCTTGTTGTGCAGCTTATAATACAGTCCACAGGCGTTGCACGTAACATGGCCATCGGCATCACGGCGCCACAGCGGGGTATAGTCCGTTCCGCAGTTGAAGCAAATCGGGCGATCGCATGTCGCCGCGCTGTCGCTGCCGCCTGCTTGGTCAGCATCAGCAGCAGCAGAGCTGGACGCTGCGCCGAATGTCTTAGAGCCACCAGCAGCGGCTATGGCAGCAGCAACGCTGGGTGGAATCCTGCCTGGTCCGATTGCAGCCTCCGGAATCGGGCCGACAATGTTGCCCTGCTCATCTGTCGCTGCGCCGTTGGCAATAGCCGCCGCTCTCTCAGCCGCCGTCAGCCTGCGCACACCGCCGCTGGCAGCCGCCAATGACCCAATTGGGCGTGTGGTGTGCGGCAGGTGCTTCTGGTTGTACGCAGGGCACCCGTCGCAGGAGGGCCCGCCGCCCTTTCCATTACATGTTCCATCGCCCGGACACGTCCCCTCATCGCCATCGTGGCTGCCGTGGCTGCACCCGCCGCTCCCACAGGACGACCCAGCCGATGCCGCCACATCGGCTGCTGCCTCCGCGTGCTTCTGGGCGCGCTTCAACGACAGCGGGCGCATCTTCCCATACGACTTCAAGTACAGCCCACACGCGTTGCAAATCGGCGAGCCCTTGGGGTCCCTGCGCCAAAGCGGGGTCTTTGTTGTCCCGCAGTTGACGCATGTCATCGGACCCACAGGTCCGCCAGTGGGGGGCTTTTTGGGCTGCTTGCTGAGACCCTTGGCATCCTTGGCGCCCCCATCTGCGTCCCCTTGGCATGCAGCATCGCTTTTGACACTACTTCGTCCGCGCTTTGCCTGCGGCCCACCTGGGGCTACCGAGTACCCGAGGGTGCGCTTCGACGACTTCCCAACGCGCCTGACCATCGATGCCACCGCGATCGATGCTGCCTTGACTGCCGCTGCCTTTGCTGCCGCTGACATCAGCCGTGCCTCCTGAACTGTCACGCGCTGCGAGCTGGTGGCAGGCTGCGGGGCCCACTTCACCGGTGCCTCGACGGGCGATCTCTGGGCAGACACTGGGGGCAGTCTGGCTCCCTGCTCATACGGACCTGCTCGTACTATCTCCGATTGGCTGCTGCCAAGCGGCAGAGGGCGCTGGGCCGAGATGTTTGGAGACAGCGAGTGCGACCGCACCTCAATGCTATTGTGTGCGGGGCTCAGGCGGTTGCTGTCGCTTTCGGGCCTTTGCAAGTGGCGATACGCCATCGGCTGCTCCTGCGCCGACGACATGCTACTGCGGTGATGCAAGCCGGGCCTGTCATACTGCGCGTTGTACTGGCCCTGGGCATATGGGCGGTTTCTAAACTCATCAGACGCTGGCAGGTATCCCCTTTGCTGCTGCTGCTGCTGTTGTTGTTGTTGTTCCTGGAAGCTGTTCGCCCTATGATGGTGGTGCTGGTGGTGATACGTGAGCGGCGGCGTGTGGTGGTGGCTGTGGCTGTGGTTGTGGTGGTAGCTGTGGTTGTGTGGCGACGACACTACTGGCTTGCTCAGCATCCCCGGGCTCCGTGATACGTGGATTTGCGGTGCTGGCGGCTGCGTAGCGTACTGCTGCTGTGGCGGCGGGCCACCTGCAGTCGACGGCGATATTACTGACGGCTGCTGCTGTGCGTAGCTGCTGGCTCCGCTGTATGGCTGCTGCGGTCTATACTGGTGCTGGTGCTGGTGCTGCTGCTGCTGCTGCTGTGGTGGTGGTGGCTGCCGCTCAATGAGCGACGAGAGCGGCGGCAGACGTATCGAATTCGGCGTGCTCGGCGACACTGGCTTGAGCGAGTGCTGTCTGTCCATTCCTTTTTGTTCCAGATATTTTGAGGGGGCTGCTGCGAGCTGGCGTGAAGAGTAAGCAGATAGATAGGCAAAAGACTAGAGCTTCGGGATGCGAAGGGGAGGAATACTCTGTGGAGAGGGGCCTTGGGGGGGAGGGGAGGCGCACTCCTTTTCTTTCCGCTGCCAGATGGCGCCAAGGAGGGCGCAGTGGAAAAGATGGAGCGAACGAGTAATCTGTTTGGCTGGACAAGCAATCAAAAACGCTAAGAATCAAAAAGACTTTCTATTTGGAACGTTCCGGTAGAACCTTCCAATCTACGCTTTTTTTTTTCGCATTCTAGAGATACGAGATGCATAAACAAATCCTTCCATTTCCCCCCGCTTCCACCAGCACGCCTGACAGGGGACGAGGGGGGCAGCTGTGGAAGACAGCCAGTTCTAAATCTGCGGAACCACCGTGCCCATTTGCGCCTGTGCCTTCGCCTCTGACTGGGCAGCGCCCGCAGAGGGGGCGGGCACTGAGAAGTCGGCCAGTGTTCCAGGCAGAACGTCTGCGGAACACTGACACCCAAGCGTGGCTCAGCTCCCCTCGCCTGGAGAGCCGGCTGGCCGAGCCGCAGGACACGTCTCTCTCCCCCCCGGCGCACTCTTGCCTGCATCTGACGCACGCAGTTGATGGCAGGCTCCTCTCCTCTCCGCTTGCTCCTGCTGCTGGCACCTCAATTCACATCCAAAACAATGCGCATTACAAAGCCAGAGTGGCTGCGGCACGACGCAGACAAAAAGAAGCTGACAGCGATCTTCTCGCTCGACTTCCACCCCTCCGGCACGCGTCTCGCCACCGCCGGCATGGACAACAAAATTCGCATATGGAGCACGCGCTCAATAACACACCCGCGGGAGGGGGAGGAGGAGGATGAGGAGGAGCCACGCCTGCTTTCCACGCTGACCTCGCACAGCGGCGCCGTCATGTGCGTGCGGTTCTCCAGCGGCGACGGGCGCTATTTGGCGTCGGGCGCCGACGACATGATAGTGCTTATCTGGGAACGCGACGCAGACGACTCACAGCCCATGGGCAACATATCTTCTCTGGGTGCATCGGCGGAGGTTTGGCGACCCGTCAGGCGGCTGACAGGCCACGAATCCGACGTGTGCGACTTGGCGTGGTCGCCCGACAACCGCTGGCTGGCCACATGCGGGCTGGACAACGCAGTGTACATCTGGGACGGAGCGACGTTTGAGAGGGTCAAGAAGCTGACGGGCCATTCGCAGTTCGTAAAGGGCCTGACGTTTGACCCCGCCGGAAAGTACCTGGCAACGCAGTCGGATGACAAGACGCTGAAGATCTGGCGCACGAGCGACTGGGCTCTGCAGACCACGGTGAGCAAGCCGTACGAAGACAACATTTTCTCGACGTATTTCAGGCGCCCGTCGTGGTCCCCCGACGGCGAGTGCATTGCAACGGCGAATGCGGCGAATGGCAAGGTGCCTGTGGCGGCCATTGTCAGCAGAGACACGTGGAAGGCCGACTTGTCGTTTGTGGGCCACCGCGCGGCGATCGAGGCAGTGAGGTTCAACCCTAGGGTGTTTAGCGTGCCGGCCTCAGCAACTGCGCCGGCGGATGGCGATGGTGCTGCTGGCCACGCTGAAGAATGCGAGCCCGGAACAGAGAACGGCGGCGGCGGCGCTGCTGAAAAGGAAGACGGCGAACAGAAGAAAGCGGCAGACCCAGTCCAGGCGTCGATTTGTGCTGCGGGTGGCCAGGACCGCGGCATCACCGTTTGGCTCACGTCGCAGCACATGCCCATCGCAGCAGCCACCAACCTGTTCACCGGAAACCTGCTTGATCTCGCGTGGCACACATTCGAGGTGCCCGAGCCAGCCGCGGATGACGACAGCGAGTCCATTGTAGCGTGCCTCGCGGCGTGCTCCTACGACGGCACCGTGGCGCTTTTGGAGTTTACCAAGCAGGAGCTGGGCCTGCCGGCGCCGATTGAGGACCAAGAGGCGATGCTGGCCAAACACGGGTGGATCAGACGCAGCGGCGGAGCGGGGCTGCTGGCCAAGCGTCGGCGCGGTGCAGGGCTTGCGGTCATCGACGACAGCGACGACGAGAGCGATGCGTTTGGTGCAGATGGCATGTCGCTGTCAAAGAAGCCAAGGCCGATTGCAGAAACAGTTGCTCAGCTGCTGCTGGAAGAGCAAGGAGCAGTCACTGGCAAAGTCACACAGGGATCGCAGATTGAGCAGACGACAAGTGAGCCGCTGCTGCCTCCTCTCAACACCACCACAGCTGCTGCCGCCGCTGCTGCTGCTGCTGTAGTGGTGACAGATCAGCAACCTACCACCTCAACCACAACCACAGCCACTGCGATAACGGCAATGCCAGTTCCTGTGAGGACAAAAAGCGGAAAGAAGCGCGTTGCGCCCTTGTTTGTGAGGCCGCTGGGTGGCAGCGCTCCACCGCCCGCAGCACAGCAGCCAGGCACACTGGCACCTGCACAACCAGCACAACTACAAGCGCCGTCTGGAAACGCCGTGGCGGGCCAGCAGATCATTGCCGTGCCCGCGAATCTGTCGGGCGATGCAAGACAGCCCATTGACGCGCCAATCTGGATCGAGGCGCGAGTGCTCGGCACACGGCACATGCAAGCAAAGAACACAGCCAGCGGCGGAAGGGAGTCTAACAGCGGGCTGCTGCAGCAGCACCACTCGGCGACCGTGGTCACCCAGCCCACAGCACCACTGGGTCCACAGACTCTGATCCATGCGCAAAGCATCTCTGCGGCCCGCGTTCACCTGAGCGTGCCCAAAGTCGTAGCCATGCTCTCGCGCATGCTTACCACCACCGCCGCCGCCGCCGCCCACGACCGCGCCAACAGGGGAATTGGGAAAGTGGTTCTGGCAGCCTACAACCACCTGAAAAAGTCAGACAAGAAGGGCCGGACGCGCCTGGTGTGCTCCCGACCCGCAGCCACAAGCGAGAGCGCGGGTGCGGGGCAGAAGGAGCAAGTGTGGGTCAAGTACTTCTCATGCCCCGTCGTGCTCCTCTCGTGCAGCGAAAAGTACACCGCCGTGTGCCTGCGCGATGGCTCGATGCACTGGTTTGACAGCCAGTCGGGTGCCCGCCTGCTGCCAGCGCTGATGAGAGAGGCACACCCGGCGCACCTCGTGTGCATGGGCTCGTTTTGCCTTTTGCTGGATGCTGTGGGGCAGCTGGCGGTGTGGAACCTGGACACGCTAACCGCAGTCGTTGAGAACGTGTCTGTTGCGCCGCTGCTGTACTCGGCGGAGCTTGTCTGTGCGGACAGCGAGGACTCGGAAGCAGACGAAGATGCTGCGCAGAGCGAAGAGAAGGCAGCAGCAGCAGCAAACGGTGCTGACGAGGCGTTGAAGCAGCAGGACACTGTCCAGCAGCAGTCGCAGCCCAAACGCAAGGACAAGCTGAAGGACAAGAGCAAGCCGAGTGCAGGCGCCTCAAAGACAGCCAAGGAAGAGGACGGCGGTGCTGGTGCTAACACGGACGACAGCATGGTCAGAGCGCCTAGGCGCCACAAGCCCATGGTGGCAGTCACCTCTGTGGACGTTGCCCCGGCTACGGGAGCGCCCATCCTGTCTCTCTCCGACGGCCGGTCGTTTGTCTACCACCTGTCGCTCAAGTCGTGGCTGCGAATTGGCGACCCCGCAGACTTCCAGGGGTCGGACTTCTCCGTGCTCCCACAGCCCACGATTCTGTACAGGGCACCAGACAACGCCGACGCCGACGCCGACATCAGCAAGGAGGGGCGGCGTGAACTGGCGGCCATCAAACGCACAACAAGGTCGCCGCTGGCCTACCTGCAGGAGGTCGGCGCGTACCAGTACCAGCGCACATGCGATGTCAACCGCTGGCCCAAAGACATGCTCGCTGCAGGCATGCCCAGTGCAGAGGTGAAAAGGTCGGTCACCCTGGATCACCTGGAGCACCAGGTGGGTGCTGCCGGGCTTCTGGGGTCGGACGAGGAGGTTGTGCGCTGGGCGGACATACTGGCCCGCCATTTGGCTCGGTCGGGAGATGCTGAGCGCGTGGCTCGCTGGCTGGCTGATTTGCTGGGCCCGCCGCTCGCAGAGGGCCTTGGCTTGCACACGGCAAAAGACAAGAAGGGACCCTCGCTGGTGTGGAACCCAGCAATTGCGGGTGTGCCGAAGCGCCAGCTGCTGGAGCGCCTGCTGCCCATCCTGGCAACCAACCGCCGGCTGCAATCGGTGGTGACTGAATACTCCACGGCGCTCAGCAAGCTGGTGGCTCCATCCAGCGCAGAAGGCGACATGAGCATCGACAGCTAGGCTCGGCAAACATTGCTTGTTTTGGATTTTTATGTGCAAAGAATGGTAAAGCTGTCACTCGGAAGGAAGGGGCCACCGGGTGGTTGGCGGTGGTAATAGAGCTAGTTTACATGGCGGTCGGGAGTGGGTTCTCTGGTGCGGTTGCGCTTGTATGCGATGGAGTCCTCGGACTCGTAGTACTGGTGGTGGTGGCTGTTGACCGGGTGGAGCATCGGCGAGCCAGCACCCAGAGGGGCGGCGGTCGAGTCGTCCACATCCATCAGCGACCCACCGCCAGCACCGTTGGCCCTGTGGCTGCCCCACTTTTGCTTCATGTCCATCAGCCGCATCTGCTCGCCAATCTCCACCAGGGAAGCGGTAGACAGGCGCTTTTCAGCAGCTGCCAGGGACCCCTCGCCGCTGTGCGCGCCGCTTGCGCCATTCGCAGACGACGGGTCCTGGTGCGATGACGCGGTGCTGATGGGCAGTCTCCGTGGTGGCCGACGCACGGCATACGGCATGCCATTGCTCCCGCTGGCTCCTCCGTTGGCGGGGTCGCGGTATGCATTGGGATCCACGGACCTATTTGATGCGCCTGCCAGGCTGCTCATCTCAACCTCCTGGCCATTTTGCGCCGATTGTGGCGGCGGCTGCTGCTGCTGTTGTACACTGGGAACGGGGGAGGTGAGCGACGGCGCACCCATCCAGCGCTCCGCATTCGAATACAAGTTGTGAAACACGTTGCGGACGTTGTCCAGCATGTAAAACGACTCGGTCGCAAACGCCAGCGTCCTCCTGGCGTTCGCCTCAATGTTGGCCGGCGAATCGTCCCCACTGCTATTTACAGGGCCCTGCCTGGGCGACCCCAAGGGCGAAGGCGCATTGCTCGTCGAAGCGGCGCTGGGAGACCCCACCGAGCTGGTCGCCTGGCTGAGCGTGGTGTCGACAGTCATCCATCTTCCTGGCAAGCTGAGTATAAGACCACGCACCTGCCGCCGCGCCTCGCCCGGGAGCACCGACCCGGCATACTGGCTAACCACGCCGACAGCCTTCCTGACAGTGGCAACGATCTCCTTGCGCGTCTTGGCCAGCCGCACAGCCGCCTCGCGGACGTTCTGCGTAGCATACATGGCGCCGGGCGACATGTGCACGGCCTCCTCTTGCGCTCCGCCACCGCGGCTTACGGCCACATCGCGCGCAGTGTTTGCCTCGGGTGCAGCGCCGCTCGTGATGATTATGCGCGCAGCGTCTTGCAGCGACTCGACAAACTTGCGCAGGTCGTAAATGTGCTGGTTGAGCAGCGCAGTGGCATATGCTACCCAGTCGAGGCAGTACTTGAGTCGCCGCAAGCTGTCCTCGCGATAAGCCACTGCACGCTCCTTTGCCGAGGCAATCAAGCTGCCTACTAGCCACCTCCGTCCACCACCATTCTGCTGCTGCTGCTGCTTCTGTCCATCGACAAGCTGGCTGGACTCGGCGCCTTTGCCCTCGCTGCTCTTGCCCTTGCCATTGGTGTAACACTGATCGCCGCTTTGAGTGCCGGCATCTAACAAGCGCCCCGATATGGAATCCTGGCCATCGCCATCGTCGCTGTCCTGCCGTTCGGCCTGGTCCTTTGTACGCTTCCGCAGGTTATTTGACCCAGCAGCAGCAGCAGCAGCAGTCGTATGAGAGAGCGAGTACGAGTCGCTGGCGCTAGTGCCGCTGTACCCGAGATTATCCAGCTGGCGGCAGGCAAAGCTGTCCAGCTGCTCGACGTCTATTCGCCGAGTGATAGGTTCGCACATCTTTCTGACGCCCGACTCTAGCACGTTACTGCCGACCTACACCACAGCAAGGAAAGAGCACACACACACACACAAAAGATAGCAGGCAGCAGCAGCGTTAGCGCAGTGGTGTGTTGCATCTGCCGTCCAAAGGAAGCAAAAGCAAATGCGCTGTGTGGACCGTACGTGAGCAGCAATCAAGATCCCAGGTGCGCGAGAGCAGATTTAGAAGAAAATACACAGGCAGGGAATAAACAAATAGAGAAGAAAAAGGGAGTGGAGAGCTTACCCTGACAAGAACGCTGGACTGCCTAGACTTGTCGTACATTTCAACGCCCTTCTTAACCAGCGGGATAGTCTGCACGCGCTGAATAAACTGAGGAGAGGAGCTGTGCGCATTATGCGGGTATTCACGCCCAGCTGATTCATGTGAATACTGCTCGGCAGTGCCTGCGTGCTTGCTGGGCACGATGGGGGCAGAGCGCAGGCTGCCCAGGGCCTCTGCTGCCATGGCACGATCAGCATCCTCCCCAGCTTCGCCTGGCAGCGCTTCCGTCTGATCGCCGCTGCTCGACACGAGCAAGTCTGCAATCGACATTCGCGAGCTGCCCCTTGAGTGCGCGCTCTCGCCTTCGCCCCAGCCCATGCTTTCACGTGCCGTTGAAAAACTTCTTGCCGAACCTTCGCTGGCTTGTGAGCCTGCCCGCTGCCTGCTGCTTTGAATGCTGAGGGGAGTCATGCGTATATGCGTGCTCTTTCTGTGCTGCTGCTGTTGCTGCTGGATAAAAGGCCCTGCTGTTGGCGGCTGAAATTGCCGTGTCGACACAGCCTCTGCCTCTTTGCCCGATGCTGCATGCTCTGCTGCTGCTGCTGCTCTAGCCTCGTCGTCGTTGCCGGCGGCGGTGGCAGCGACCATTTGAAGAATATTTGAGAGCGGGTGTGCTTTGCGGGTAGAAATTCAGATAATAACAGGAGGAAAGAGGGACTGGCCGAATATGTGCCGAATTGACCTTCTCTCCCAAAAAATAATACCAGGAGCGTCTTTGTATGTCCGGTCCAAGAAAGCCGAGTGGCGTTTCCGAGGGCAATTCGAGTTTGGGTGGGGAGAGGAAACGCAAACACAGCGTGGGCGCTGTTGCTGCTAGCTCATAGTCTATTGAAAATTTTCTCCTCAGAAGAACAGGTGCGCCTGTAGAAAAAGAAGGAAGAAAAAGGAGAGCAGGGGAGAGCACATTGGGGGCGTGCGTGCGCGTGCAAGTGAACGTGAAAAGAGGAAGGCGCTCAAATCACCACAGTGGATTGCTGGTACGCTGGGCACGTGCCTCGCCGGACGGGTAAAATGCATCGTGTGGAGGTTTGCTACTTGCGCGGGCAGCACGTCGCCTCGACCTGGCTTTGGGCGGGCACGGGTATCGGCTGCTCGATGTTGGGTCAGATGTGCACGCCCAAGTCAACGCCCAGCATGCCTCGCGGTGGCCGGCAGCTGCTGTGCCTCTGCAGCCCCTCGGCACATGGCTGCTAGTGCACGAGACGGCCGGCGTAAGGGATGCCGACGGGCTGGGCGCCGAATGTGGCGACCCCGCCGTAGGGGATCTGCCGACGACCGAAGCCTGGGTGGTGCCTGAGGCCCGGTGGCAGATGCGGGCCCTCGTACAGCTTGACTCCACCTGCTCGGACTGGAGCGCTGGCTACGGTAGCCGCAAATGCCACAATGGCACCGGCAGCGGCGAGCGATGTAGAGATGTAGGTCGGGGTCATTGTTCAATGGCGAGCTGGTGCAGAGTGCTGTAGGCGATGCTTGGCAAATGAGCGCACAGCACAGAGCGAGCATGCAAGAGCATTTATAGCGATTTGCTCAGGAGCACCAGCACGGCCACTTGCGTCTCTTGCGTGTGGTGTCCTGGAGAGCAGTTGGTCGCTAGACTGCGTAAACCGCCAACCTCTAATTGCACATTACTGGGCGTGGCTGCACCACTGCCACCTGCGCATGCAAATGGACCGAACAGTACACATAGCGAGGGCTGGCGCAAGATGGCGGCGGCGGCAGTGATGGGGGCACTGGCGTTTGGGCGCCACCGCTGCTGGCTCAAAGTGGAAAACGGGGGAAAGCACACATTGATTAACAGACAGAAAGAGGGTACCAGAAAGAGCTCGAAGCAAGGCTACCGCAAGCGTGACCACACGGGCGCATCGCTGGTCTCCGGATCCGAGCTGATAATCTCCGACAGGGACATGTACCCGCCCTCGTCGTCAATCTCGGCAACCTTCGAGTGTGCCTTCTTGCTCTCGACATCGGCGCTGGTGGGCGCGCGCTTTGTGCGCAGCTTTCTGAGCAGCAGCGCCACGCCATCCTGCACGTTGGCGCCCAGACACTCGACAAGGATCCTATTGTTGTCCTCATCGGCCACGCGCACGTCGCCATCAATCACATACGGCTTGTGCAGGAGCGAAAACGTCTCAAAAAGCACATCTGGGGAGTCCGTCAGCCTGTCAAAGAACTTGCTCGCCTTGACGACGTCCTCGGGGGCAACCAGCTTGAGGAACGGATAGCGCACCAAGTCCGTGGTGTCGGCGTCAATCAGCCTGCTGACCGAGCCCGTGACAAACACAATAAGCGGGCCGTTCTGGCGCCTGCCGCTCTCGTCGGTCTCCTCGTTCTGCGGGTTCTCCAGCACAAACGCCGCCTTAATCTGCCTGTTGGGCGAGTAGTACAGCGGCACTCTCTGGCTCTGCGTGGCCTCAGTCCTCCTCCTCTGCACCGCGGCTTCGTCCTGCTCCTTCTCCCTGGTAACGTTCATTTTCTTCATTGCGCCATCCAGCATCTGCACCTCAAGCTCGTGGCGGCCCTGGAACGGCAGCTCGGGGAACGCGAGGCCAATGACGATGATGCAGTTGTCGCACTTGAACGTTGTGATGCGGTGCAGGACGGGTGTGCCGCTGGCGGTCTTGATGTTCATGTACATCACGTAGGCGTTGGCCTCGTCCTCCTCCGTCTCCTCGCCGTTCACCTTGCTCTCGTATATCTGCGGGTAGTCGCCGTCGTACGGGTCGGCAATAAAGTCGCGTGCGCGCCGGGCCACTATGTAGTCCGGGGTGTAGCCCATGGCTTGGCGGCACCCAGACGAGATGTACAGGACCTGCGTGGCCTCGTCTCTGGTGTGGATGCCGATGAATGTGGGCCGTGTGTTTTCGCTCATCGTCCAAACAAGAAAGCAGTACTGCAAAAGCGCGTGTCCGCTCGTCTGCCAAGAAAGAAAAAGAGTCGTGTGAGAAAGAAGGGTGGCAAGGATACGACAGCACAGAAGCAAGGGAGAGAGAAGGAAAGTAGCAGGGTGTCCTGGGTGGGAGCAGTATAAAATAGCGAGCCAGCAGCAGCAGCAGCAGAAAGTGGCGGCTTCAAGAAAAGAAAAGGAAGGCCAGGGACCAAGTGCTACACCAGCGGCAAGGCGGGTGATAACAAGAAGCGGGGACGCAACTCCTGTGCAAAGTGGCGCTCGCGGTGGTGGGGGAGTGCAAATCCCCCAGGAGCTGGCTGAATGGCTAATTTCTGCTTCGGGCACGGCAGCCCAATAGTGCCTGCTGCAAGACACACAAGTAGAAACGCGTTTCATGTTTGCAGACGGGCGGCATGTAGAATGCACTCTCTCTTTTCTGAATGCCCCCCCCCACAGCGCCCTGTGTTGGCCCCTCGGGCCGAGCAGCGTTGGGCAGACGGGCGGCACACATTGCGTGGGATCGATGGTGCATGGCGCGCATCCCCTCTAGTTCGTCGCGCGCTTGGCAGGGATGATTGGCGATCGTCGCCCCTCCCCGTCTGCTAAACCACGTTGGCGTGTGGCAATAGCACCCGGAAGTGCGCCATTTGCCAATCCCCGCTCCCCACACATGCCCCACAAGCAAACAATGGCATCAGCAATGCCAAGCACAAGGGTGCCGCTTTGTTGTTGTTTTTCTCTTTCTCTCAGCGTCTGTCTAGGAGACCCGGCAGCGATAGCTCTTCTCCCACGAAATGAGCCAGAAATTACGCGGCCGCAACCTGGCTGACCGCCTCACCCGGCACTACCAGGGAAAGCCAGGCTTTTCTCCTTCTGCTTGTCTGTGGGCGAATCGCCGGTCGTACACCAGTGTGATTTCCTCCATTTGCTAGGAACGAGCTAGGAAACAGCCATCTCCGTGCTCTTTTTTCTTCCCTTTCATCCTCCACAAATGCAGCAGGATGTCTCTTGCCTCCCTGTTTCATTCCTCAGTGATTTCCGCAGACCTGCATGCCATACAGCTCCATAGTTGTCTGCATCTTGAGTGAATGGAGTATGCGAGGGAGGAGAGGGAGGAGAGGGAGGAGAGGGAGTGTGCAGGTGCAGCACAACACTCCCTGCCGTTCTTTCCCACCCCCTTCTTCATCCACCCGCCGTGCTTGCAAATTGTTCTCCTTTTGCTACTTGTTTGTCGCTTTCAAGACGCCTTCTAGTCGCACCACCCCATTCTAGACATGAACGAGAAGGACAGCACCAGCAGCCTTGCTGCGGCCAACAACGACACCAGCAGTAGTGGCAACGATGTCAAGGAAACGGGCAGCGAGGACAGCACGCACGAGCGTGCCCTTCGCCGCGCGCTGCTAAAGATTGACGTCTTCGTTCTTCCCGTCATCACCATCGGCTGTATCTTCTCGCAGATGGACCGCAGCTCGATGGGTAATGCCAAGGTTGTAGGGCTTGAAGCGGACCTCAAGCTACACAAAACGGACTTTAGCATCGCCACCAGCCTCTTCTACCCGACGTACCTCGTCTTCCAGCCCATTTCAAACTGGTGCCTCAAGCGCATTGGTGCCAAAATCTGGCTCCCGTTCCTTATACTGCTGTGGGGCGGCGTGATCATCGGGCAGGCATTCGTAAAGAACCGCGGCCAGCTGTTCCTCTGCCGTGTTCTGTTGGGAATCCCCGAGTCTGGATACAACTCGGGTTCAATCTTTCTCATTTCCTACTGGTATCCAAAGCAACGGGTTACCCGCCGTGTGTCAATGTTCTATGCTGGCGTCGCTATTGGCACGCTGATCTCGGGGCCAATTGCCGTGGGTCTGACCAAGCTGTCCAACGGATTCATCCATTCATGGCATGCCATCTTCTTTGTCGAGGGTCTCCTTACCGTAATCTGGTCCCTTGTGATCCTTGCGGTAGTGCCTAGCTACCCAGATGATGCGCGGATGCTCAACTCAAGCGAGCGCCAGGCGCTATCATCCGCGCTGCGTGCGGAGAAGCAGAACTCGGGCAGACACCAGATCAACACACGCAGGTTCGTTCACTGCCTGTTCAACCCGTCCATGTTCCTTGTCTCGCTGATCCTGTTCTGCTCAAACATCTCTCTCAACACCATCATGCTCTTCGGCCCCCAGGTCACCAAGGACATGGGCTTCACCGCCTCACAGGCACAGGCAATGCAGTCGCTACCGGGTCTGTGTGGGTTTATCGGCATTGTGCTGGTCAACTGGAGCGTTAGGTGGTTTGGCAGCCACTACCGTGCGATCATCTTCAACGGCGCCGTTGTGGCCATCGGGGGAATTGTGATGCTCTCAACGGTCAACGTTGGTGCGCGCATGTTTGCCCTGTGTTTGTTCGGCTTTGGCAGCTTTGGCCTCCTGGGGCTCTCCCCTGGATGGCTAGCGACAAATGTGGCCACAAATATCACTCTTGGAAGCGCAGCCACGAGTGTGCTGCTTATTTGTGGCGGGCTTGGCGGGATCGCTACATCGTACATTTATCGCAATGGCGATGCACCCAGATATCTGCTGGGCCACGGCATCAACCTGATGGCTGGTCTCCTGGCCATCATCCTCGCCCTGCTGGCGCGCTGGAACATGGGCCGCATCAACCGCAACAAGGAGAGGCACCCAATGGATATCTCGAATCTGAGCCCCGACGAGATCAGCGAGCTTGAAGAACGGCACCCCGATTTCCGCTATGTTTACTAACACACTGGGTACTTTTGCCTTTAATCTATTAAGCCTTGTGGCTCTAGCCCTGCAGCATCGTCCCCCGAGCACTGCATTTGCCAGTGGGCCGAATACACAATGCAATAGCCACAACTGCATGGTGGCATATCTTTGTTTTTTCCTCGATGCCGTAGTTCGACTGCATGCCCCCCCCCACACAACACCTTCGATTAACACCCACCAAATGCCGCAGACATCCTGCAAGCTCGGCAAATACCGAGAAACTTGATGACTCAGCACCAAGGCGGAGGATGCATTTGTGTGCTTTGGCGCACAACATCCCTCGTGACCTGGTGGGAGGAGGATCAGGCGGCAGATCGCACCAGGCAAATCTACAATTAAACATCCCAGAGGTTTCTCCCACACACACACGCACACACACAAACACACGATGGTGGTAGAGTGCACCAACCACAAGCACAAATATCAAGTGTGGCTATCTCTTAGCTGAATGGCCACTCCTTTGATAATTGCTGCATCCTTTGCATGCCTCCATCCATTCCTGCTTCCTGAGTTGGGCCGAGTGGGGCGAGGGGCGGGATATATAAGAAAGCCCACCCTTTCCGCTGTCGCACATTCCTGTTATTGTTTATCTAGAAACTACATTTCCCTCCTTATTTGGCCAACCGTACTTTTGCTGTTATTCGTATTGACTAATCCCGGAAGATGAGCAAGAACGGCGGCGCGGAGAACTATGCTGCCACCACGGCTGCCAACAACGACGCCACAAGCTCCAGCAGCGGCTATGCCAGCGAGAAAGAAAAGGCCGTTGCGCTAGTCGCCGAGGAATCCGGTGGCGCCGGCATGGAGCACTCTAGCGCTCTTCGAACCGCGCTGCTGAAGATTGATGTGATTATCTTGCCCGTCATCATCATCGGCAGCATCTTTTCGATGATGGACCGCAGCTCGATGGGTAATGCCAAAATCGCTGGCCTCGAAGCGGACCTCAAGCTGCACAAGACAGACTTTAGCATCGCCACCAGCCTCTTCTACCCGACGTACCTCGTCTTCCAGCCCCTGTCGAACTGGTGCCTCAAGCGCGTGGGTGCCAAGATCTGGCTCCCGCTCCTTGTTCTTCTGTGGGGCGGCGTGATCACCGGTCAGGCGTTCGCCAAGAACCGCGGCGAGCTGTTCCTCTGCCGCGTGCTACTGGGCATCCCCGAAGCCGGGTACAACTCGGGTGCAATCTACCTGATCTCGTACTGGTACCCGAGAAAGAGAGTCACCCGCCGCGTATCCATTTTCTACACAGGAACAGCCGTCGGCACGCTGATCTCGGGGCCAATTGCCATGGGCTTGACCAAACTGTCCAACGGATTCGTCCATTCATGGCACGCAATTTTCTTCGTCGAGGGGGTTATCACGATCGTCTGGGCACTCGTCATGTTTGCCATGGTTCCCAGCTACCCGGACGATGCACGTGTTCTCAGCCCAGCTGAGCGGCAGGCCCTGTCGTCGACGCTGCGTGCGGAGAAGCAGGACTCGGGCAGACACCAGATCAACACACGCAGATTCGTTTACTGCCTGTTCAACCCGTCCATGTTCCTCGTCTCGCTGATCCTGTTCTGCTCAAACATCTCTCTCAATACCATCATGCTCTTCGGCCCCCAGGTCACCAAGGACATGGGCTTCACGCCCTCACAGGCACAGGGGATGCAAGCACTGCCGGGCCTGTGTGGGTTTATCGGCATTGTGCTGGTCAACTGGAGCGTTAGGTGGTTTGGCAGCCACTACCGCGCAATCATCTTCAACGGCGCCGTTGTGGCCATCGGTGGAATCGTCATGCTGGCCACTGTCAACGTTGGCGCGCGCATGTTTGCCCTTTGCTTGTTCGGCTTTGGCAGCTTTGGCCTCCTGGGGCTCTCCCCTGGATGGCTCGCTACCAACGTTGCCTCCAACATTACACTGGGAAGTGCAGCCACAAGTGTGCTGCTTATCTGCGGCGGACTGGGCGGCATTGTCGCATCCAACATCTACCCCAATAGCGACAAACCGAGGTACTTGATGGGCCATGGCATCAACCTGATGGCTGGTCTCCTGGCCATCGTCCTCGCCCTGCTGGCGCGCTGGAACATGGGCCGCATCAACCGCAACAAGGAGAGGCACCCAATGGACATCTCAACACTCAGCCCCGAGGAGTGTAATGAGCTTGAGGAGCGCCATCCTGATTTCCGCTACGTTTACTAGCGCCGCTTGCTGATTTCTTTTTCGTAGCTGCAATAAAATAACCATCCTTGCCGCGTTCGACACTGGCAGTCACACCTTGCATGTCCAGCCACTTACAAATGCGGACGAGGCAGCGCTGCCGCCAAACCCCCTCTCCGTGCCTGGGCTCCCCATCTGGGACAACGCCTTGACAAGTGACTCTTTTACGCCTGTCCGGGAGACCTGGTGGCCTGTGACTGCCGCAGGCAGAGGCTCGGCCTGCCGCGCACATGCCAATCGGTGGAAAAGAATATTCGCCTGAACGATCCTCCCAAATAACCGCAGCACCCATTGGGCGCATGTGTTGCATCCAACGAACAGAAAGCGCGCGCAGGCGTGCTACAAGCGTGGAAAAGGAGGTATGTGCAAATCCATGCGGGGTTTCCCATCCTTTTTAGTGCATCTCGGCAGCTGCGATTGACACACGATGTACTTTCCAGCCCAGCGCCTGCCATGTATGTACGAAGCCCCGTGTACACTGGCAAGCGCACACCGACTGCCATAGAAGGCGCTGCCTGCAGATGCACGATTATGCGTCACATATGCACGGCTGCTACAGCTGAGAACCATGCCACGACACCTGTCTTTTCGGCCTGGCTGGGCGCACACGGGGCAAGCGAGCAGATTCCTGCCCCGTGTGCCGTAGGAGACTGTCCCCCTGGGCAATGCATATAAAGGCAGGCCAGCCACCGCCACCAAAACAGCAGCCCCCACATTGCCACATCCTTGACATCCATCTCCTTGTCTCTACTACTGCTTTCCGCCTCTCTTTGTTGTCTGTGCTCATTCTGCCATTGATACAACCGACTGATACTCAATAATCGCTATAGCCACATGTCGATGGACGACACAGCCAGTGAGAGCAAGGGCGTCATCTATGACGAAAAGCCCAGCAGCTCGGTGTCGGAAGAATCCGGAAACAACCTCAAATGGGCGTTCCGCAAGGTCGACGCGACGCTTCTCTTCATCGTCTTTCTCAGCAACCTTCTGAACAGCATGGATCGCGGCAACCTGGGCTTGGCCAAGGTCGTCGGCCTCGAAAAAGCCACAAATATGCACGGCAGCGACTTCAACGTCGTGGCTAGCATCATGTATCCCACATATCTGCTCTTCATGCTTCCTAGCAACCTGGCTCTGCGCAAGTTTGGCGCGCGCTTCTGGCTCAGCTTTATCACCGTTGTCTGGGGCCTGATCAACATGTGCATGGCGTTTGCCAAGAACCGCACCGACCTGATTATCTGCCGCCTGTTCCTTGGTGCCGCCGAGTCCGGCGCTACTCCGGGAGCTCTGATGCTTATTACTCTCTGGTACCCCCGCAGGATGGTGACCTCGCGCATCGCCCTGTTCTACTCCGCCTTTGCCGCTGGCGCTATAATTGGCGGCCCCATTGCCTCGGGCATCAAGCATGTCACCAACCCCAAGTTTGCTTCATGGGGCTGGATCTTCTTCATCGAGGGCATCGTCACCGCCGGTTTCGGCCTGATCATGTTTATCTTCCTGGCAGACTACCCTAGCAAGAGCTGGATTCTGACCAAGCAGGAGAAGGACCTGATCGGCAGATGCATGGCCGAGGACCAGGTCGAGGGCGGCCACAAGCCCGTCACCTACCGCAAGCTCCTCGTCCATGCCAAGGATCCGCTGATCTACGCCCAAGCACTGATCCTCTACTGCGCCAACTTTGGCGTCAACACCATCCTCACCTTCGCCTCGATCATTGTCAAGGAGATGGGCTACGGCGCAAGTGCCTCTCAGGCCATGCAGGCAGCTCCAGGAATCTGCGGGTTCATCGGCATCATCTTGAGCAGATACTATCCCGCGTGGTTTGGCAGCCACTACCGTAGCTCGATCTTCTGCTCTGCCTGGCTCATCATCGCATCGGCTGTTCTTCTGGGGGTCACCAACAACGGCGCACGCATCTTTGCACTCTGCATGCTGTCCTTTGGTGCCTTTGGCAATGTCGGCATGGGCCCCGGGTGGCTGATGAGCAATGTGGGCGGTCCCACGCGTGCTGCATGTGCCGGCGCCATAAACGTCATTCTCGGCGGACTTGGCGGTCTGTGCACCTCGTACATTTACAGAAACAAGGATGCGCCGCGGTACCTCTTTGGTCACGGAATGAACATGTTTGCTGCCCTGCTGTGCATCATCACCGCCACTGTTTCGCACCTGATCATCCGCCAGAGAAACCACCAGAAGGAGACCAACCCTATTGACATCTCGGGCATGACCGAGGAAGAGATCAACGATCTGGAGAACGACCACCCGGACTTTAGGTACATAAGCTAAGCGGGCTGAATCATCCACGCTGCTCTTTCTCTACTATTCCCTACTTTTATATTGTGCAATACTTCCTAATACACACACACATCACCTGTTCTCACGTCCCTCCCAAGGTCAGTAAGCTTTGCGCCTGGTGGCGCTACTACTATTACTTGTGATGCTACATGCGTGGTGCCTTTCCCTTTCGCACATGCACGCTGCTACGTGTGCGAATGCGGAAGGTAGTATGTTCAGCATGGTAAGCGATGGCGATGCGTTTGCACACAAGCGAGTGCAGTGTGTGCTTGTGCACCTATCTCTCAAGAACGATGGCTGGGCATAAAAACCGAGCGAGTACCCCCCTTTGAACGGAAACCGCATTCTCTTTGCATAAAGCCACGCATAAGACACGATTACTACCGCCCTCTTTTCGACATATATCTTGCACACCGCTATCGCCATGCACTCGCCAAACGCCGCGCTTCTTCTGCTGGTCTGCTTCTCATGCATCGCCAGCAGTGCACTGCTTCACGGCGAGGAGCTTTCAGAGAGCGGCATCGAAGCCAACCCAGTCGCTCCCGAGATTGCCGCTGACGACCCACCGGCATCGCGTGTAGATGGTGCCCATTCGATGCTGGGTGCTCTGCCCCAGCGCGTCACCACTCAGCCCGAGCACCCTGACCAGCAGCCACACCAGTTCATGCCACTCATGCTTGGCGCTCCAATGGGCAGATTCCACCCTGCTCAGCTCCCCCAACGTCTAAGGCAGCGTGACACCAAGAACAAGAGCCATCCAGACCATTCCGAAGGCGCCTCGGCCGAAATAAATGGTTCAGTCGATAGACCAAACCCAGGAGATGCCGCCGCCGAGTCAGAGAAAGCCGAGAGCAAGGGCCTTAGCCGCCGATTCTATCCATACGGGGGCGGCTACTACTATCCCTACGCTGGCATGTATGGATACTCCGGCTACCCGTACTTGGGAGGATACTACGGTGGCGGGCTTGACCTTGAGCTAGGTCTCGGCCTCGGTCTTCGCCTCTAACTCATACGTTCATAGCCTCCAGCTGCAAGAGCCAGTCAAGTACGCCCTTGACGGGCGGTTGAAGGCATATCAGCCCATGCACCCTTTTATTTTCTTTAATACAGCTGCCCATTCCCCACAGCTGCTACTTCTCGAGGAAGAAAGCGGCCATGAGGCACACTACCATCCCCTCCAGAATCACCAGCCCCTCCATGTTGGCCAGGGAAGGCCCTCTTCTACTCCAGTGTCTGCCTCTGTGAATACACCACTAGAGCAAGTGTCGTGAAGCAACAGTTCCAATTCAAAAACAACGCTGATGGCAAGTTAAGAAGAAAAAATAAGTGGTGAGGAAGGCCAAGCTGGCGAACAGAGATGTACCGGCACTTAGACGAGATACGCGTAGAGGGCAGCAATAAACGGCAGGAGAACATCTGAAAAGGCGACTTGGAAGGAGAGAGTAGAGCCATTACCTGGATGAGGCGCGGCAGGAGTGGAGCCAGAACCGTTAAGCGTCGGGAAGGTGGAATGCGCCGGTGTTGCGGGAGAACTGTCAGTAGTGGTTACAGTATCAGCAGTGGTGGGAAGGGCGGTAGATGTCTGGCCTTGGCGAGTGAATGTAAAGCTGCCAGAGGGAACGCCTACCGCAGTAGATGCACCAGCAGTAGGCGAGTCGGTTCCTCTGCTGTTCGAGTTGGCTGGGGGCGAATTTGGGCTGGAGCCACCGACAGACAGATCTGAGAAAGTCAGGTTGCCCTCTTTCTGCATCCAGTCGATCCAGTACCCAGCTCTTTCGTAGTAGCTGACAGTGCCTCGCTGGCCACAGCTCAGCTGAGATGCGCCTTGAGGCGCTGTGCGCATAGAGGCAAAGCCAAGAAGGCCAAGCTCACCCGACCCGAGCGGGGCAAGCAAGGGACCACCGCCATCGCCTAAGCACGTGTCCTTGCCCGAGCTGCCATCAGTGCAAAGCTGCGAGCTGGAGTCGAAATAGGAGTTCATTTTGGCGCAGAACGACTGGCTCTGTAGGCCCAGCTGCACTTGCATAAGCTGGCCCGCACTTGCGTCCTTGCTGTTGGCCGTCAGTCCATACCCGAGGGCAAGGGCATTTGTCCCAGCAGACGGCGGGCTCGTGATGACCCTGACGGGTGTGGCGACTGCCGATGGAACTGCCGTGTTCAAGTAGATAAGCCCGATGTTGTGGTATTCCGTGTTGTGGTTGTACAAAGTGGAAATCAGCAGCCTGCGTGCAGTGTAGACGTTTTGCAGCGAGCTCCCAAAAGCCACAGTGACTTCCTCATTCACATCCCATGTGTTTGCGCTGGTGACAAAGCACTTGGCTGTTGTGAGGACCACCCATGGCGTGATGAGAGAGCCAGTGCACTCGTTTGCATCGTATCCGGGGTTCTTGGCGGTGACCTTGCCTACAAAGCTGAACGCGCTGCTTGATGCTGGAGAGCCACCAACAATGCGCGGCACAATCCCCAACGGGGCAGAGCTGCTGTCATCCGGATGAGCAGCCGCCAGAACAGCAGCTACAGCACCCAAGACATGCACTGGCGCAATACGAGTAAACAGCATGGCGTTTGAAATGTTACTGACAAGCGGAATTAGGTTGCACAAAGAGCGGACGCCGGATACAATTAGCAGTGTGCCAAATGGGATGGAATTGAATATGAAGGAGCGGGAGGGACGGGAAGGACGGGCAACTAAATATGGACGGCGCTGAGCAGCAGTGGGTAGAGTGCACACCACTGCGGAAGCCGTTGTAAACGAGGGAAATCTACGGACTTGCATGCAAAAAAGCTGCTTGCAACCAGGATAACAGGTAAATGTCTTGAAACAAAGCGCTGGCAACCATGCTGCCGTATGATCAACTTTCAGGACAAATCCCGAGGAAATCAATGCAGCAGAACTGCAAGTCCATGTCTTCCACTTTTAATCGAGGACGCTGAGGCCTCTGCCCCACCGTTTAACGCAAGAACAAGCTATTTTTAAAGCGGCGCTGAACTCACTTCCAAATTTTCAAGCTAGCCATTGCCGCAGCACCAGCATAAACGGCGAAAAACAACACCGCTTGGAAGACTCTGGGCAGCTGCTTGAACTGATACGAGTTGAACCCGCCAATCATCAGCGTCACAAGCCCAGCATAAATGAGAATGCCAGTGCAGATGCTCTGCAGAACACCATTGAACAGCAGCGCATATCTCGAGTTGGGCTCGTACACATGGCGCAGCGCTAGACCAATGATGATTCCAATGGGTGTAGTGAATGTGAACGCCAGGGCGCTGATCCATGCCTTCCACCATCCAGGCAGCCGCTCGGGCTCTGCTCTAGGCTGCAGATATCTTCCCAGGGGCGCAGCCTGTGCGTTTGGTGGAACAGACATCGACGGGCCTCGCGCAGCCGACAGCCCCTCGTCGTATACATGCGCACGGATCTGCCCGCCAAGGGATTTCTCAAGGTGCGGATTCACCTGCCATGGCTCAGGTGTGAATGAGGTCGCCAGCGATGTCAGTGTGCGACGAGACTTGCTGCATCTATTCTGCCGATCTTGCATCCGCAGGTTGTGCTGCATATTCCTCTGCTCTTCGCACGACACTTGCCGCCGACCATGCTGCTGCTGCTGAGCCTGCTGCTGTTGCTGGTAAACACCGTTGGAGTTGCCGGTCGGAAATGTCGTAGACTGCACCAGCTGCACGTTGACCTGTTGGTTTCCAACATCGCCCAGATTCACACGTGCTTCCGAGCCATCGCCGTGCACGCCACGCTGCTCGTTGTGATCGGGATGCACAGGAGGCTCCTCCAGGCCCTCGGCATAGAGAGCAGCGCGGCCGTGGGCTGCAATTTGCGCCTTGATCCAATAGAGCTCAGCCAGGGATGTGCCCAAAGCCAGGCCCTCAAAGAGCTGGTGGAAGCACACCGCAATGAGCAGCGCTGTAAATCCACGGTCGCTGACAGCCAGGGCCAGCCCAATCAGCACGGAATACAGTGCAATGCCAAGCTCCAAGATGTAGGTTGCCAGTGCACGCCGCTTCACCTCCACTGGATACGTGATCTTTGTAAGCGACGAGCACTTGCTGTGAATTGCAGTCGAGTCCTCCTCGTTGTTTGACGAGTGCATCCGGCTGCCGCCGCCGCCACCCGCTGCATGCTCAGCACAGCCTTGGCTGCATGTCACTTCATCGCGGGGCATAGCGATGTTTGTGTGGGGAAGCATCCCAGAAGGCGGCAGCAGCAGCGGCGGCGTAGGAATCGAGACTCGCTTGCGCGACTTGCCCTCGCAGTCCGTGCTAGCCACCCTCGGTGTATGGCGCGTACCAGCGACAGCCTCATCCACGAGGTCGGCGCCGCTCTGCACTGAGTTTGCTGCAGACGACCGGTGCGGCACAGAAGCCACCCACGAGTCGCCGTTCTCTGGAAGCGGGTCGAGTCTACCTGGACTTGATTCGTAAGTTCCACAGACACTTGGGCGGTTAGCGCGTGAGGCAGACATGTTGCGTGAATGTCCTTTGTTGGACACAAAGTCCCGAGACGACGCACCCGAGTCAGGCGTCGTTGCTCTGCTGCCGCGCACAAACTGCGTGTCCCTGGAAGCATGCGGTAGCATCGGCAGGGGTGGCGCGACATTTGCAGCGAGCGGTTGTGGACCCGCTGCGCCTGGGATCGGAGGCAGGGGCTCGAGCAGCGACTCGCATATGGCAGCCTCAAGGGTGGTTGGCGGCATCCGCGGCATGCTCAGGCAGCGGTGCTTCCAGCTCCTGCTGGCTCTTTTGGCTTTGCTTGACAGGCCCCTTGCCTGGTTCGTGAACGAGTCCGGACGAAGCGATATGGCGTTTGACGAGTTTGTGGCAGGCTTTGCCGACGAAGACGACGCGTTCGACGTGCGGCTGGACTTTGGGTTTCTGCGCATTAGCTCGGGAGTCGATTTAGCCTGAGCGCCACCGTGCATGATCACAGCACCCAGGTGCAGGTGAGCCGCCGATGGGGGCATGGGCCATATGGACGGCGAATACAGCGGGAACTGGGGGTCCGAGTGCAGGTGGCGCGACATCTGATCGCAGTGCATCATGGCCAGGTGCTGCCTGGACTGCACCAACGCGGCGTAGTTGGCGTATTTTGACAGCGAGAACCCCGCATGGCTAGCAAAGGTCGACGGCGCCATGCCAGCAGCTGCAACAGAAGGCGAGACAGTCGAGGTGCCAAACACAAGAGGATGGATCGGCGGCGAGAGCGCTGGCGGCGGCAAAATAAGCCTGGAGGCATTAAACGCACGCGAATATGCGGGAAACAGCTGGTCATCAAAGCTCTCGCCATCGTTCACGCCAGCGCCATCCAAGGGGCCAGCATGGCTGCGATCGCACCCGCTGCCGTAGCCACCAGCTGTGCGACTGAACCAAGCCTCCACCAGCCACCACTCGATGCTGTGCATCGTAAACACAGCAGCCATGGCAAAGAGGCTCGCCCAAGCGCTGTACCGATCAGCAAAGCTGCCGAGACAAGTGCTGCTCAGCGCGCTGTGTGCAGCTGGGAACAGATGTATAAATGCAGTGGCGATGATGACGCCTGCGCCAAAGAACTGCCCAAACTGAATCACGTACATCGGGATGGCGAGAGCACCGACGCTTCGGCTGGTACGGCTTAAAATTGGTATGAACACGCCAAAGGCACTAGTTCCGATGATGATAAACAGCGCAGCAATATGCCAGTCGTTGTTCCACAGAGGATCAGTGCCGGCAACGCCGCACCCAATGATTGCGTTATTTTCAAGACCCATGTGGTGCTGATTTGAGTGTACTCTGCGATTAGTATGTGGAGATGTGATGGCGGAAGAGTCGGTGCAAATGACGTACAAATGAAGTAGACACAAGGATAAGGCGAAAGAGATATGGAGGTGCGGTTTGGAAAGCGTGTGTATGTGCGCAAGGTGATGGAAACGAACGAGGAGAAGCAAAAGGGCAGTAATATGAGAATATGTGCTCTGCAGGCGGTAAAATAAGCACTGGTATTTAAACAAGCTCGCGCCATTCAGAAGCCTCAGTCTCCTCTTTCTGCGCCTCTGTTTCTCAGCAAGCAGCGATCTTGCTTTGCTGCAGCTGTGCGAAAGAGCTTGTCGCCCACCGCGCTTGGTTATTCTGCTTGCCTTGCGTGGCCAGAAAGCGCTAATCGTCAACAAAAGCGGCAGATGAGCCGATTGTGCTGCTTTTTTCTGTCTCTCCCTCAACCTGTGTGGCTTGTAAGAACCAACAAGGAAATTGCAGATATGTGCATTTTATTGGCGTTCTCATTAGCCTCCAAAACGGCTTCCTATTCGAAACACCGGACAATAGCGTGCCGGTCTGTGTTGAGCTGGTATCTTTTTTTTTGGGTAATGCTGAGCTGTTGCAAGGCGAAATTGCGCCGGCATCGTGTTTATGCACATAAGGTTTTAGCCATGGATGTGTAGATTGGAGAACGAGCGCTGTGAGAGAGTGGGGCGAACACAACAAAGCGCCCGCTCCTTTGGAGCACACGGCCATTATACTACTTTCCCCTCTTTCCCTCCCTCCCTCTCCACCTTGCACCGTGTACACTGCATACATGTCGATACAGCAGCTCACTCGGTGGATTGGCAAAAACAAATAGTGCTTTTGTTGGAAGAGCCGATTGTAGCAGCTCTCTGAAATGGTGTTTGTTGGCAAGGGCGCTATTCTGTGTCGCTTGAGCAGTCAATAGCACAAGATTCAGTCCCTCGGCTCCCTCGAAATGACAGCAGACACTTGAAATGTCTTTCCAAGGATGAATGCGTGAATTGCAATGGTAGCAGGGACTGCGGGGAGTGGATTGATCCCCGGCGGCCCCTTTCGAGGAATCGCATAAATGCACACAGGCATTATAACAAACCGGCCATATAGCGTGATGCAGTGCGATGTATATGTATTGATGAGCCAAAGACAAAACAAAACAAAGGCGTGCTGGTGATGCCCCACAACCCCAACGATATCCTAGAGGCTAGTTTGCATAGCGCCACTTGGAATTTGCACCAGACTTCCATTTGGCGTAATCCTTGACAGCCTTCTCGGCATTGCCGCCCTCATCAACGACCAGCTTGTGGATAAAGATGCAGTCTTCTTCCGAGCACGGGTTGAATCCCGAAACAACGAGCTTGGCCATTAGAACAGCGCACTTTTCGCAGGCACCGCCTCCGCACCCGCATTTGCACCCACACCCCTCCTTGCGCTCGTGGCAGAGAATCCAGCACGCCGAGTTCGTATGCGGATGATGGCAGTGATGACAGCCGCCCATCTTTATCCTTGCTTGTTCTGCTGTGGTGGTGGGAGTAGTTTACAGAGTGTGAGAGAAAAAGAACTGGGCGAGCAGCTCTAGGGATGAGAGGGAGGAGCGAGGATATGTGGAACAGGAAAGCAGCACCAGCTGCTGTGGTTATACCAATGAACAAGCGATGCCAGCGTGCACAGCGGGCAGGAGAGCAGAGGAAGGTGATATAGTGCCGATTGTTAGCTGCCGGAAACAAGCTGCAGAAAGCAGAAGGGCGGGGACGCGATGGATCCTTTCCACTCTAGCTCGCAGCGTGAACAAGGCATCTCCAGAGCAGCAAGCAGCAAAGGGCTCAGGCACCACAGCCGCAAAGCACGATCGCCAGCAGTCTGCAACGAGCTGGCTCGGCTCGGCCCAGGGGATCCTTCCGAGCAGCCAGGTATAGTGCGTCAAACCATGCATAATTCAAACCCTATATGTGCATGGCCCAACAAATGGCTAGTAAAATGTACGTGTGGGATCTGTTGCGCCTTCTCTCGAAGAGCAAGCAGCCAGCCTGACCCAAGGAGGCCGTGATTTGCTCCCTGTGTATAGTGCAGATGAAGTAGGGTGCCTGCTACTGCGCGCACTCTTTCCCTGTCTACGTCGCCTGGCGGGCGCATGGCAAATCCTGCGCCTGTATAAAGAGCTGGGAAACAACAAACGCGAGCCAAGCCCGCTCGTAGCAAACAACTCTGTTGCAGCCTCTCTCTTCTTTCCCCTCCATTCCACTCTGTATCTCATCCAGACAAACAGCCTTTACACATATCCACATACACACTGCAATGATTTATACTTGCCTCGAGGGCCGCATCTTCCAAATCGAGCCCGTCTTCACCGTCGAAAAGTGCGTCGAGAAGGTTGTCGAGAAGGTTGTCGAGAAGAAGGTCGAGGTCATCAAGGAGGTGTGCTGCTGCGGCGGCCACCACCACCACCACCACGGCGGATGCGGCTGTGGCTGCGGCGGCCACAAGAAGCCCAAGGATGCGGAGATTAAGATCAAGGTCTCCGTCGAGGAGAAGTAGGCCACACAGCGCCTTTTTCCACCCGGCTTTCAGCCCCTGTCCATTAGTAATATTAGCCAGACATTAACCAGCAAGGGCTGCTTGAGCAGACAGGCAAATAGATCCTATGTATAGTGTGAGAGATGCCTTGCCAGCACAGAAGGGGTGGAAAGAAGCACCAAGGAAAGAAAGAAAGAAAGAGTAGGGGGTGTTGAAAGGTGCTTGTGCGGTAGGTGTGGTCACCCACATCCCGCACACACTCGCACCGAGGCTTTTGTTTTTACTCCTCGAGGAAGAAGTAGTTGCCATCGGACTTTTGCTCCTTGTCCTTGACCGAGTCCATCTTGTTGATGCGCGGGCGGAAGTTGGTGGGGTCGCGGCGGAAGGTGATGTTGAGGGACTTCAGGAACTTGTTCATGCCCGAAAGCAGGGGCTGGGGCGAGTTCGCCTTGGCATCGACGGATGGAGTGCCCTCCATGACGATGACGCGGTCGGCAAGGTAGGTGGCCATGATGAAGTCGTGCTCGACGATGAACGCCGTCTTCTTGGCGTGCAGAATGAACCGCTTGATGACCTTTGACGCAATGATACGCTGCTCAGAGTCGAGGTAGGCAGACGGCTCGTCGATGAGGTAGATGTCGGCGGGCTGGCCGAGCGCAAGGACAAGGGCGACGCGCTGCAGCTCACCACCCGAGAGGTTCTGCACATCCTGGTCGATGATGTCGTCGATCCTCATGGGCTTGACAACGTCGGTCTGGAACTGAGGGTGCATGAACATGGTGCGGATCTTCTTCAGCAGGAGCATGCGCACGGTGCCAGTGAACTTGGGCGCAATCTTCTGGGGCTTGTACGACACGTGGAGCTGGGGGATGTGCTCGTCGCCATCGGGCTTGAGAAGGCCAGCGAGCATGCGAATAAGGGTCGTCTTTCCAGTTCCGTTCTCGCCAAGAAGCACGATGATCTGCGACTCGTTGAACTCGCCCATGTCAACGCTGAGCTTGAAGTCGCCCAGGGTCTTGGTCATCGCAGGGTACGAGTACTCGTGGTGGCGCTCGATGACGTCCTCATCGGCCTGCTCGACGAGGCGGAACGAGAGCGACTCGGTACGGAAGCGCATGTTCTCCGTGGGGATCATGCCGTCGAGGAAGATGTTGATGCCCTCGCGCACCGAGAACGGCATGGTCACAACACCGTAGACCGAGGGGACGCCGTAGAGCATGCAGATGAAGTCGGACAGGTAGTCAAGGACCGACAGATCGTGCTCGACAGCAATGACGTACTTGGTCGGGCCAAGCATGCTGCGAATGACACGCGCAGCATTGAGGCGCTGTCTGACATCGAGGTACGACGAGGGCTCGTCAAACATGTACACGTCGGCGTCCTGGATGCACGTGGCGGCAATAGCAAAGCGCTGGAGCTCACCGCCCGAGAGCTGGGCAACCTCGCGAGTAAGCACGTCCTTGAGGTCAAGCTGGTCAATCAGGAAGTCCGTGTTGTTGGTCTCCGACTTGGCTCCAAGGATCTCGCCGACAATGCCCTTGACGGACCGGGGCATGGCATCGACCCACTGGGGCTTGGTGATCGCGCGCAGGTTGTCCTCCAGAATCTTTGTAAAGTAGTTCTGCAGCTCCGAGCCGCGGAAGTACTTCAGGATGTCCTCCCAGTCGGGCGGCGACGCATACTGGCCCAGGTTGGGCTTGAGCTTTCCAGAGAGCACCTTCAGCGCAGTTGACTTTCCAGTTCCGTTAGCGCCGACAAGCCCCAGAACCTGGCCAGGGCGCGGGGTGGGCAGCCTGTGCAGCTTGAACGTGTTGGCGCCATAGCGGTGGGTGGTCTCCTTGTCCAGGTTTGTCGGCACGTTGATAATGGTGATGGCTCCAAACGGGCACTTCTTCACGCACATACCGCAGCCAATGCACAGGTCCTCGGAAATCCCCGCAATCTTGGAGGTGGGCCACGCATCAATGCACAATTTGCCCATCTTGTTGACGGGGCAGACACGCTTACATTCCTGCCTGCACTTCTTGGGCTTGCACTTGTCACTGCTGACAATGGCGATACGAGTGTTCTTGTCCGACATTCTTTCCGGCTAAGGGCTTTTGCTCTCCGATTACAGGCTCCCCGAGGCGAAATTAAAGGTGGTGCGAGATTGAACTGGGCCAGTAAGGATAAGGGAATTGAAACAAGAGTGCTTGGTTGCGGCAAATGCAGCGCTGCGCCGGGAAAAGCGCTGGGCTGCCCTCAGCAGCTGTGGTCCGCGGCATGCCAGGGCGCAACAAAAATTTTTATTTCTTTTTGGCCGCGTGCTCTGGTCTCCGGCTGTCTGCTGGCCCAATCGAATTTGCCCATCTAATCTCCCATGGATCGCTGATCAGTGTGATCAATCAGGAAATCAGGTTGAATCGGGCCAATCGATCGCAGGCGGTACCAGCCCCCGCTTCAGTCGCCGCTTCCTGATACCACCGCGCATCCTGCGATGCTCACAGTCGCTCCCTTCCTTCGCAGTAAACCGCCGAAACAATGGTACCAGCAGCGGTGCGTCCCCGTCATGTGGCACCAGCATGATGCCAAGTCGCCGCCTGCGCGCTGCCTGCTTACTGCAATGCTGCAACACCAGTGAACACGTCAACAACAGCGCCTCCTGGGGTGTGTGTTTGGCCGCCATGCTCCCGCCGTAGGCAAGCAAACAGGAAGCAGAATGCGTGGGCGTGCTGGTGTGCTGTGTTGTGGTGGCGCGATCTGAAACCGATATCACCACTGCCGCAGCTCGGAACGGGGCATTGCTGGGCACCTGGTTCACAGCAGCTCTCTGTTGCCCCTCGTGTCACCCAGGTATGGCCAAGAGGCAGGCATGCACGCAATATCGCTCTGTGCAAGCGTACTATCATGTACCCCACCGGTTATCCCTACGTGCTCCGGGCATTGTTTTTATTTGGTGCTTGTGTGAGTATGAAACCTAGTGCTAGCCGAACCCACTGTGAAATAAAGTGCGCCTGCTTTCCACCAAGGAACTTCCTTGCAATGTACACCCAGAGACAAGGTGCATGCGAGGTGTCGCTGCTATGCGCACGTTGACAACTCCAGTGATATGAGTAGCATCTCTGAGTAAAAATAAAAAAAGCCGACACAGCGTGCGCATAGTGGTTTGGGGAGGGGCAGAGGAGCACAATTGGAATACAATGAAGCCTCCCAAATGGCAGCAGGCGCGGCATCTCTCGTTCACATCAGCACTTCCATGTCGTCACACACCGTACACGCCCTCGACACGTTCGGAGAATGAAGAACAGCACATGTATGTGACGCGTGCATCGAGCAAATGGGTTTCTGCTTTCGCCCAAACAATGACAATGGAGGATAGAGGTCAAACGGGGATCATGCATGTCGACGTGCCTGGTTATTTCATTTCTCGCCTCGTCTAGATATTCCATTTGGCTCTCCCCCTCTAGCATATCGGGCAGCACATTGCGGCTGGCGCGATATTCAGATATCTGGCTACACGAATGCATGGGTGTGCACATGTACGCTCACCCTACTATTGCGCAAGCACCATGCGCGTGGAGCGACACGGGCTTGCCACTCGCTTGCATGTGTGCGGGAGCGGAGTGGAGCGGATATGCGCAATAACCCCTACGCACTACTCCCTTGCCTCCCGGGCTTTGTTTTAGCCATATCATAATTGCGCAAGGTGGCTTGAATTTCTGTCACAGTACACACTATCCCCAACAGCATCACGCAGACAATATGGCTAGCTGCAGCAAACAAGCATCCGCAACAGCGCTCTACGCCAGTGACACGGGTGACGTAGTGGTTTTTGATCACCAACAATGGCGAGGGGAGGGACAACGGAGCATCTAGCTCGCCAGCGAGCACCCATGCGAGACAGGAGTACATGCACTTTGCTCCCTCGGAGGAAAAGGCAGGTATGGAAGGAACAACGCTGATTCGGCACGATTTGGAAACAAGCAACAGGGCGGCAGCAGGCGACATTCACGCCATACGAAGAAAGAGACAGCGCGATTCCGCCACCGATGCATGGATGGAATTGGGCCCATTGTTTTTTCTTTGCCTCTCTGCTTGGGTGGACGTGAGTCTTCGCCTCGCCTCTTGGGAGAAAGCGAGGGAGGTGCAGCGGCATCGGGTAATGGTGGCGATGGCGAAGCCCCCCTCCTGCGTGCGGTGCTCTACCTTCAGGAATGGCCATCGAAGGAGGAAAGTGTGCGATAAAGCGGGCGAGCGGCAGCCAGTTGGGGATATAAAAGCATCCTTGGACTTTTTGGATTGCTGGCATTGGATCATCACCACCATCACCACCATCACCACCACCATCATAAGCTCAATAAACCCCACTCACGCTGGGCTTCTCTTTTATTACAAGGATCTGCAAGTGAAGCGACAGAGCAAGCAGGGACCCTGGCTTATTTCACCCATCACATCTGCTTCGTCTGTCAAGAGTTCTCCCGAACACCACACTTTCTTCCACCAACCCCACTCTTTTTCGCTGACTGAAAATGCAACCTCCTCCAGCCCCCCGCCCCAAGCCCGTTCCCGATGACGGCGACGTCTCGCCTCTCATCCTCTAGGCAGCCCCGCACCCACACGCCTACTGGAACCTCGCCACCTCTTTGTCTATATTCTTCTGCATCCACTCTTTCTGCCATTTCAAGCTCCTGGCGACGTCTTCAGTCTGCGAAGCACACAGATCGCACACGCCCGCTGCTGCCCACTGCAACCCCGCCCTCACCCAGCCTGTCTGTCTGTCTGTCTGTCTGCTTTCCCCTTTCATGTAGCAGAGACGTTGCTGTTTTATTGTTTATTGTTTATTGTTTTCTCATGGCCTGTCTATAACAGAGCATTTTTTTCGCATTGCCGCACCCATCTCTGAGACGAGCAACTGGGGAACGTGAAAAGAGAGCTCTGCTCGAGTGTGAAGCGATAAGCAGCCCATGTCCTTGTTAGCAAGCAAATTACATCTTGCATCGCATGCACGTCGTAATTAACAGAATGCACATCCCCCATATGCTGCATGGGCTTTTGTTGCTCTTTCGGGATTTCCACACAGCACCATTAAGGGCAGGAGGGAGGAAAGGGTTGGCCACAGCACGTCACTTGAGCAGGCCCCACAACCAACCGATGCGCCGGCTGGCTGCGAGTGGCTCTTATTGACGAAAACGCGAAATTGCACGCAGCCGCAAGAATAGACGAGGCTAGCTGTAACCTACATTGATCCCAGCAATCGCCCCTATATTCTTATCTCATTCATATACTTTTACTATCCGGCTTATCCCTGTTTTATTAAGCGAGTAGCGATGACGATCCCCGCGCTGCCTAGATCGTGGCTGCTGGGCTGCATTTTGGCGCTGATCCAGCCCATTTGTGCGTCGCCCATTGCCCGCACTCTGGAGAGCAATGAACACGAGCAGCTGCCGGCGGATTCAGCTGACTACTATTTCCGCGTTGTTGTATGCGCGGTTCTCGTTGTCACCGGTGGCCTGTTGGCAGGTCTGACTCTGGGGCTAATGTCCCTCGACGAAACTAACCTGCACATCTTGGCAACATCAGGCACTGAGCAGCAGAGGAAGTACGCCAAGCGCATCCAGCCCATCCGCAAGAACGGGCACTGGCTTTTGGTTACCCTCCTGCTGGGCAACACTGTGATCAACGAGACCCTCCCGATCGTCATGGACTCTATCCTGGGCGGCGGTGTCATGGCAGTGCTCGTATCCACGGCATCGATCGTGGTGTTTGGCGAAATCATCCCGCAGTCGCTCTGTGCTCGCTACGGCCTGGCTATTGGTGCATTCTTCGCCTACCCCGTTCGTATCCTCCAGTACTTGCTATCGCCCTTGGGATACCCAATTGCCCTTCTTCTGGACTACATCTTGGGTGCGGACCACGGAATCACGTACAAGAAGGCCGAGCTGAAGGAGTTGGTGTCGCTGAGCGATACGGCGCATGGCGGCAACTTGTCAAATGACGAGGTGACAATCATTCGCGGTGCGCTGGAGCTGGGCGAAAAGCTGGTTATTGAGGTCATGACGGAGCTGAAGAATGTCTTCATGGTCGATATCAGCGCCCGGTTGGACAGGAAGCTGCTCACAGAGATGCTTCGTCAGGGACACAGCCGTGTGCCCGTGTACGATGGCGACCGCACCAACGTGATTGGCGTCCTGCTGGTAAAGTCGCTCATTTTGCTCGACCCGGACGATGCTGTGCCTGTCAGGGATGCGAAGATCACGCCGATCCCACTGGTTACCCCCGACATTTCCCTGTACGACATTCTGAATGCGTTCCAGGAAGGTGGAAGCCACATGGCGATTGTTGTTGGGCCATCGGCCGCCGAGTCTTCGCCAAGCAGCGCCCGCGATGCCCCGCAGACGGAGACTACACCGCTGGTTGGTGACCAGACAGACAAGAGGCCTGCGCCGCCTGCTCTGGTCAAGCAGCTGTCGAGCTACATCAAGGGCAAGGGCAAGGGCAAGGTGTTTGGCGAGATTTCCGAGGAGACAGTAAGCGGGTTCTTGCCTTTGGGGATCATCACCCTGGAGGACGTTATAGAGGAGCTTATTCAGGAGGAAATCATCGATGAGACCGACGTGTTTGTGGACATGAGGCGCAAGATCAAGGTGATGCGCGCTGTCAAGCTCTCCCGCGCTATGGAGGCTGATCAGGGGAAGCAGCGCCGTGGAATGGCGTTTAGCTCGAGACGCAGGAACGTCGAGGCCTGAGTGCACTCAGAATACACAAGCCCGCCGTCCGGGGGTTTAGGCAGATCAGATTCATTTCATCTCCTGGGGTGATATCTGCCCCGTTTTTCTTCCTTTCTAATAGACGAGCCCTGCGTGTGCTGCTTAATGCTGGTGAGAAAAAAGAGCGGCATGCTGGCGATAAGAGGGGGTGTGCCAGGTGACATGGCTGTGCGTCGGCCGAAATGAAATGGGAATGACCACCACATGCCCCCCTTTCCACCCTACAGCACAGCGCTACAATATCAGCAGGATGCTCCTCCGATGCCGTACACGTGCTTTTTCTGGTGCCTGAAGCACTCTTCCCCCGTGATCCGCCTGAATTGTCCATCTTGTACTCGCGCTCTCGTTTGAACTTGCGCCAGACATTCCGACATGCATATTCCTCTTGGCGTGCTCTCCCTCTCCCCTCCAAGTCAGGTGCGAGCGGCAAACAACGCTGGCTTCCGTGAGATGGAGGGCACATCGCTTCATTGTTCAAGGCATGGGGATGACAGCTGTAGCTGGACAGACAGGGCTACGCAAGACGCTCCCAATGCCAAAATCTGTCTCAGGCCGTGGTGCCAGCAATGCCTGTGTTGCTCGACAATGGCTGCTGCTGACAATGTCAGTTGCAGGACACAGGGACGGCGAGAATGCACCTTCAAATGCCATCATGTTTCTTGCATTGTTTCCTGTTCCTGCGTTTCTACAGACATCAATGAATCCTGCATTTGCACACCCACAGCGCACGCAACAGGCATGTCTGGCAAGCGAGAGACAGGCGACACCGCGCTGACATGCACTCTCAGACATGCGCTGCAACCTGCTTCTCAGGGGCAAGCGTGCTAATCGCAAAGGTGGTGTGAAATGCTGGCCCTGTGTATCCGCGCAAGATCTGCAGATGGCGCAGCTAAATGGCCATTGTCTGGGCGCTCCAAGCTTGCTTTTATGCTGGCATGAACACATGGAATTCGACATCAGCTACTCGGGTACATGAATATAGATACACACACACACACACACATACCTACATCACATGCGCTGGCAAATGCTTCGCTAGAAGGCAAACATACGTGAGCTGTGGTGGCACAGAGCGCTGTCTGTTGAGTTCCGTGCTACACTGTGCTTGGGCGGAACAAGCCGAGTGAGCAGACTGGGAGGGTGGAACCGAGGCAGAGTCCTTATTTATGTCAAGCAGAGTTTGGCAGGACAAAAAATTTTGAGAGGCCACATGACCAGCCACACATCGACGCACGAACCTCCCCCACCCGCTCTGGCTGTCTGGGCATCAGCACAAGACGCGGCTGAGGGCGATTCAGAGAGAAAAAAAAAGAGGAGGGAGCAGGCACATATTAAGACAGGGCGTCGATATAGTCCGTGGTTTTGCCAGGCGTGGGGGGCTCCTTCCTTTCTCCACGCCCTCGCAGTCTGTGTTCATACACCTTTCTTTTTGCGAATACTTAATGTGGTTGAGCCTACGTATCCCTCTTGTGGCAGACACAGTCTTTCTAAGGATATCGCTAATGCTCCATTAGGAACCCGCCTCTTGCTCGTTTTCCGTTTCCTCATTCTCTCCAGCAAAAGCCTATACCTAATTCGCCTCTCCTCTTATTTCTTGTTCAACAACGCAGAATGACCACAGCGACCACGCTAACCAACCCGTTACATTCACTGCGACTATTCTCGTCGCCCAACAGCAGCAGCGCGCAAAGATGTGGCAATGGCACCCCGGCACTCTCAACCACCGCCTCCTCCATCACCACCACTGCCAGCAGCAGCAGCAGCAGTGGCAGTAAGGCGACTGGCCGGCGTCCAACTGAGCACCCGAGGCAGTCGAGACGCTTAGCGACGGGGAACGATAGTGGTGCAGCTGGGGCTGCCAACACAGAAAGAGAAGAGGAGCTGTGGCCTGCAGCCGTTGACACCCTTGCTCAGCGGCTCTGGGAGTGCGGGCGCATTGCTCTAACCGGTGTCGGCAGCGGCAATGGTGGGTCGTTTACACCGTCGTCAAAGGTCTTGGTCGACGACCGCGACGCCACCACCAGCGTTGTATGCGATACTGCCGAGGACACCGGCAATGGGGATGAAGAGGGTGAGGGCGAGGCACCAGCGCTGTGCGATGGCCCCTACGTGCGGGTGGATTTCGCACCCGTCAAGGTGCCAAGCCCTGTCGGGCTGTCCGAACGCAGTGCTAAGAAAATCAACAGCTCTTCTGCTGCTTCTGCTGCTGCTGGCAGTGAGCAGGGAGATGCCGCTCGAAGGCAGCAGTCACAGAAACAACCGCTGCCTGCTCCTTTCCACCACTACCAGCCGATTACAAACCCCTTCAAGTCGCTGCTGAGACCCAGCAGCACTCCTCCTCAAGCCGCCTCGCCTCCCGAACACCCCACTCTTCTCCGCACCCCGACAGCCGGAACACCTGCTGCCTTGGCCACTGCTGCTGGCACGTGTGCGCACTGCAGGCGAGGGAGCTTCCTCGAGTTTTGCTTCTCCAAAGACCGCTGTCAGTGCCTGTGCCACAACGACTGCCCATGCAAGCCCTGTGGAGAAATCCGGTGCTACAGAGACTCTGGCAGCACACCGTCGCAAGAATGCGGCTCTGAACACCGCCCTGCTGCTGAGGATGCCAAGAGGCACTCTGGCGACCTCATCGTCAGTGCTCCGTCCACTAGAGCGGGCAAGAGCGCCGTGGACAGAGATGCAGCCACCAAGGCTGCTGCGGTTGTAGATAACGTGTCTGCAGCGGCTGGTGGATTTCGTCCCTTCGGTGCCGTTGATGCCCTGTGCCCCGTGGCTGCTGACTTTGCCTCGCGGTCAAATGCGGGTAGAAAGAGAAATCAGCGCGAGTATGCGCATGCCCGAATGAGAGTGTCCAAGGTCTGGGCCGATGAGAAGCGCCGCCTCTGCTCCTTACCCACCTAGGCGCAACAAATATGCCGCCTCCATGTCTTATTTTTCTGTTTTATCCCACCACCACCGCATTTATTTCTATATATGTGTATATAGTCCAAATGAAAACCATATGCGGCTCACTAGATGACATGTCGGCACATTGTCTATGAGAGTGCGTCAGCCGCTCATATACAGCACTGATGTCACCACCAGGAACGGCAGTATCTTTTCGCTTCATGCATAACGAGCGCTGAGGCACGGCGTCATGCACACTCTATATCTGCCTGTGTGTATGTACAATGCATGGCTCGTGCAATTCAATTTGCCGATATTATTACTGGTAGCATACATGGAGGTGATTGGAATCCTGTTGCACTCCGTTGCCTCACCAGAGCACATTCCTCCTCGCTTCATTCCATGAATGGTGCACAAGAGGGTGTGCAGGAATGAAGGTGCCAGAGGATGGAATAAAAGGAGATAGGCGGCTATCGTGCTGTTGGCAGCCTTTCGGTTGACTACTTTTTTCTACTGCCCCTACATCTAATAAATACGTGTTATCTACCACCATGTTCTTGCATAGACTCATTTCTGTAGCCATCCTAGCACCTGTGCTGCAATTTGGCCACAGTGTAAGCGCCACGGCTGTTAGTGCTGACAGCGTACCAGAGGCAGCGTACTCGGCCGAAGGATACGACTACGGATACGGATATGGCAACGGCGGCGGCTACAGCGGCGGAGGCTACAACGGCGGAGGCTACAGCGGCGGAGGCTACAGCGGCGGAGGCTACAGCGGCGGAGGTGGTGGCAGCTATCAAGGCAGCAGTAAGTAATACACCCCAGTTCCAAGAGCCAAATAACCCTACACCACCGCAAACAGCACCTAAAGCACTTGCACATACACCCTTTTTTAGATTGCGTCATGTACGAGGTCAGGCCAGGCGACTATTGCTACAAGATTGCTGCTAACAATGGCATCCCCTACCAGCAATTCCTTGCACAAAACCCAGGTATCGACTGCACGCGCCTCTACGTTGGCCAGAGCGTCTGCCTCCTGCCCTTGACCCTCCCAGGCTGGTGGTACCCTCCACGCAAGACCCTGGAGAGCCCATCTCCTTCGTCGTGCAAATCCTACACGGTCAGGGACGGTGATCTGTGCGCTATGATCGCTAGCCAGAATTCGATCTCTGTTGACCGACTTCTGGAAATCAATGCCAACTCGCCCTCGTGGTCTGGATGCGAGAGGCTGCTTGTCGGCCAGGTCATTTGCATCTAGCAATAACCAAGTCAGTGGATAAGCTTTCTGCCACCATCCAACACTTTCTCTAGTTATCAATATACAGCAGCTTTAATGGCAGGCAGTCAGCTGGTGTGGGTGCAGAGGCGATAAGAGGGGAGATGGTGGCTTTGTACAATGAGCATGTGCTGCATGCTCTATTTATTCACCTGGATTGTATCGAGGTTCACACTGCCAGAACGCGCAGAATGGAAGATGCTGCTGGTTGCTTGTGTTTCCTGCTTCTCTGTAGTTTTGAATCCACACATTTTCATTATCCGCTGCAGTTCGTAGCTCTCGTTCCCTTCCTCCTTTCCTCCTTTCCTCCTTTCCTCCTTTCCTCCCTCCCTCCCTCCTTTCCTTGTCCATTGTACACAGCAACCACACCGCCCCTCTTATTCATTGACATGATGTCAACCTATATGTTTATGCTAAAGTCTACAGTCTCGTACTTGCTTCAGGGCAAGCGGCTGCCTTCTTGGGATCTCAGGCTGCAGGTTCTGTGCGATACATATCGCCACATCGCCGAAACCACTTACCCGAAAGTTGCTCCAGAGGACGCAGAGGCGCTGGATTTGGTTGCACTCCACAGAAGCTTTCAAGAAAACCAGATGCCAGTGTCCGAGTTCCCGGCCTCCAAAGGTGTATACAGGCAGATGGATATCCCAGTCTCAGCAATATCCATTGACAGGGAACTTTTGAAGGGCATTGGAGTCGCAGAGGCACCGTTTATCGACCTTGTTAACAGGGACATGTCCAGCAACCGCTCACTGCTGTATGAGCTGGTTGCAGCATGGAACGTAGCAGACAGGCTTGGAGTAGAGCGCGGCGACTCCCTGTTGAGCCCCGTTCCCCTTATCCCCAATGAGCAGGTGATTTTGTACCTGCATGGCGGCGCGTACATCAAGGGCAGCCCAAGCTCACACAGAAAGCTAGTTGGCCGCGTCTCCGGGAACACGGGGCTGCGTGCGTTTGCTCTGGACTATCGCCTGGCGCCAGGAAACCCATTCCCAGCGCAGCTGCACGACGCCTACATTGCATTCCACTATCTCGTTATGCAGGGGTTCAAAAAGGAGGACATAGTGCTGATGGGCGATAGTGCTGGCGGCCATCTGTGCTTGACGCTGTTTGTGCTGCTGCGCCATACGGGGCTGCACCCGGTACGCGGCATGGTTCTCCTGTCGCCACTGCCAGGAATACATCTGAGAGGCCAAAGCCTCCAGACAAATGCAGCTTATGACTATCTGTGCCCACTCTTGCTGGACATACCAACCTCGTCGCAGCGTCTTTTGTACAAGCCCGGGCACATGCTTACCGACGAGTACTTGCACGAGGTGGGCGACCCGTTGTTGACACCGGCCAACGGATCGCTAGCACAGCTCCCGCCCACGCTGATTCAAAGTGGAAGCAAGGAGGTGCTCGTCGATGACATCAGAGAGCTGTGCGATAAGGCTAGGAGCGAGAACCAGGAGGCACGCGTGGTTTACGAGGAGTACGAGGACATGGTGCATGTGTTCCAGCGCTTTGAGTTCAGAGAAGAGAGCAAGCGTGCATATGAGGCGATTGGCGACTTTGTCAGGTCGCTTTAGAGCACTGCCTCCCTCCGCGTATTCTTCACATTTAAGAGCCCCTATTATGCTGCCAAGTAGCAGCACAATGCTGACGCCGACGCGGCGGTGGAATGGCTATTGTCCTCGTGTGCTTGGATGCGCTTGGATGCGAGCAAGAGCGGAATTCACCCATTCTTGCACACCCCTTGCTCTTTTTCTCGTTCTTCCTTGGCTTTTCTCAGATTCCACCCTCAGCACATAATTGCTTCATCCAGAATCCCTACCCATGGCTCATATTGCTGCAGCAAAGAAATGCCTCATCGGCTACTACCTCAACGGACCTACCGTTCCTTCGTGGGGTGTCAGGCTGGAGCTGGATTGCGCGATGAAGAGGTTCTACTACGAAAATGCAACCAACCTTGCTCTGACTGATGCCAGCGGCAACTTGGACATTGGGCGGACACACAAAATCAGCTCGGCACACAACACGGGAGTCAGTCCTATCCCTAAGGAGCTTGGAAAGTACAAGCGCGCTGAGACCCCAGTCTCGTCCGTCCACATCGAAGCCAGCGACTTTCAGGGCATGGGCGTCGCCGAGCAGCCACTTGCTGACCTGGTCAATGCAGACATTGGCAGCGGGCGCACCATCCCCATGGAAGTGGTTACTGCGTGGATGGCAGCAGAGGCGCTGCGCCAGGACAAGGACAGCGCTGCTTTGTTCAAGCCCGAGCCAGTGCACAACGGGGAGAAGGTCGTCCTCTACTTTCATGGCGGCGCCTATGTTATTGGATCACCGCGCAGCTGCCGTGCAGAGGTAGCCGAGATTTCCAAGTATTCCAAGCTACGTGCCATCAGCATCCAGTACCGCCTGGCACCCAAGCACCCGTTCCCAGCGCAGCTCCACGATGCCTACATTGCTTTCCTCTACCTCCTCCAGGCCGGCTTCAAGCCCGAGAACATTGTTCTCTCTGGCGATAGCGCCGGCGGTCACCTGGCGGTTACCCTGTGTCTCCTCCTACGCCACATTGGCAGAACTCCCAGGGTTCGTGCCCTCGTGCTGCTAGCCCCATGGATTAATGTGCGCCCAAGCCGCGAGCTGACCAAGGTGTTCAGGCGTAATGACTACGTGGTTGCCTTCCCGCTTGCCATGCCCATCAACATGACTCGCTTGTTTTATAAACCGGGGCAGCCGCTGACTGACAAGTACTATGAGGAGCTCAGTGACCCTTTTGTCTCTCCTAATTTCGCCGATTTTGCCGACTTCCCGCCGATGCTTATTCAGTCTGGAGACCAGGATAGTTTCCATGAGGAGAATAGGCAGTTTTATCTAGACATCAAGGACAAGAGCCCGCGTATTGAATTCGAGAAGTTCAAGGATATGACCCATGGCTTCCACCAGTTCAAGTATCTCCGTGAGCGTCTGCAGGCATTTGAAAGTATTGGCAGGTTCGTCAACAGCCTCTAGGGGAGAAAATTGGTGGAATGTGCCTACACCCTTGTCAATAGGGTATTATTTTCTGGTTAACCCTGGGACATCAATGCAGACATAACAGCTATAATAGCCATGAGGCTCGTGAGGGAAAGGGACGAGGGTTTGGAGGAAGAAGTGGAACGACTCGTTGGCAGTGGAGTGCTGTTTGTAGAGCTTTCAGGCTCCGTGTCTCCAGTACATAGTCAATCAAGCTCGCTCCTGCGCGCTGTGCACCTGTCGAGCCTGAACTTGACCCAGAGAAAGCGGGAGAAGCTGTCGATGCTGCTGGTTGGCTGGCCGATGGTAATGTCGGCACCAGCGATCCTCTCAAAGGCATCAGGTCTAAACTCCATCATCAGCAGGAAGCCGCTTCTCACATACGAGGTGGAGTCGCCATGGCCAGTGCCGGTTGTGCCGTCAACACGACCAGAGTAGCTGCCCGGGCCAAGTGGCATGACGTCAGCAACGACGTTTCCAAACGGCGCCATCTGCTCCTTCCTAATTCCGTACTGCTGGGTGGCGTACAGGCGAGAGAACCCGGCGGTGTCCAAGGAGCCGTGGTTTGAGTCTTCGCCAGTAGGCAGCGTGGGGTTGTATCCCCAGTTATATGCCGTGTTGCTGGCCTTGTCGGTGTAGCTGCGCACCACCGAGAAGAACCAGTCAACCGAAGCCTGGACAATGCTGTGGTACCGGCGTGCCTTCTCCCAGTTGCCCAAGTGCTGGTGAGCAATGGCCAGGTTGGAGAACCCGTAGTTGAACATCATCTGCTGGTTCCACGGAACAGGCCCGCCGCCCATGTAGGGGTCGTTGCTCGAAAAGTACAGCCTATTCTGGCTTGTCAAGTTCAGCTGCGACTTGAGGATGTGTCCATCAACGGCAGCATCAGCCTGCTTGACGTATGTCTGGGCGCGCTCCAGATACGTCTTTCCGTAGCTGAAGGGATCGTTGTCAGGCACAGTCTGGTGCCAGAAACTAGGTGCGGCCAAGATAAGCCTTGCGCAGTAACCGAGATGGCCCACAGGGTCGCCTTGTTCGCCGCCAGTCCCATCAGTCTTGTTGGCAGTGCAAGTGACCCACACGGGGTCCACGGAGCCAGTCCATATGGGACAGCCGCCCGGTGCGAGGTCATTGCGGATGGACAGGACAGTGTCGCAGAAGACTAGCATGCGGTTGAGGATCTCGACGTCTCTGGTGATTTCGTAGACGAGGCCCAGGGCCTTGGTGCGCTCGCCGCTCTTTCCCTGGGCCCATTCATTGGATGAGGTGTTGGAGGGCTGGATGGTCTGGATGTACCTCTTGAATGAACCAATTTCGTTCTGTGTCACGGCACCAGTGAAGCTATCGGCCACCATACCGACGCTGCCGGCAAGGCATGGGATAGCCACAGAAGCAAAGAGTGCAAGATAGTGGGCAAGCATGAATGTAAGAGAGTGAAATGGTATATGAATGGATAAGCGGAAGATGATGTGAGTGGGGTTAGCATGAAGGGGGCTGTGGTGATGTATTAGTGGACATGAGGGCAGGGTAGGAAGTAGGAGATAGCGTGGCCCGTGGGAGAGCCACCAGCGCTTTTATCTACATACGATCCTGTCTCGTCCCCTGGGCTCCTGCAGCCTCCAAACTGCAAACAAGTAGGAACACAGACCACCAGTGCAGCGAGAGAAGAGCAGCATGTATGCATGTGCTAGTCGCCACTTGTGATGGCAATCTCAGATGGAATCCAAGAAGCACGCCAATGGTATCGCCGACCAGTCTATACACAGCAACCCTAGTGCCAGTTGCACTACCAAGGCTTTGCATGCACATGGAAAGACGATGTCTTGGCGTTCCCCAAAAAAGATTACCATGTATCTGCACGATATCGGCTTGCGCATCATCACACCACAAGCGCATACCTTGTTGCTGGATGGATGGGCAGCCATAGATCTGATTTGGAGACTGCTGATTGAGGGTACGGTATTAGGAAAACAAAAGTATCGCTGAAAACATGGAAAAACGGCAGGAAAAGTCCCGTTAGGAGTGTCGTCATCCAACGTGCTGCTTGGTGTTGTCATCCAAGGACAGCAGACCACCATTTCTTCGACCGCCTGTCGCTTGCACCGCGGCTGCTGCTGCTGCTGTTGCTGCTGCTCTTCTGTCGTCTCAGCCGTTGGTTGTCATTACCAGAGTCACTCGCAGCAGTTGCCCACATAGGGCGCCGAGAATGCAAAGAGCGGCCGTCATCAGACTCGTCCTCGGGATACCCACCAAGGGCATGGCTGCCTCCACCGCCACCAGCCTTTAGGTTGAGCTGCTTGAGCAGGCTGCGGCGATTCGACGATGACGAGGACAAAGGTTGATCTGCTGCCTCTGCTGCTGAAGCCCGTGCCTTTCCAGGGGAATTGGCAGCGCCAGAATTATATCTTTGCCGGTGTCTACGTCCGTTGCCATGTGGGTTGTCCCCCGCATCTCCACCGGCAGTCGTTGAAGGCGATAGGACGGATCCAATGCCCGCGATGGCATTCGTTCCTCCAGCCAACAGCGTAGTGCCCAGGAGCGGCAAGCGCTGGTGGCTGGCGGCGGGCAGGTCGTCGGTCTCTGGGAGGGGCTCTGCTTGCTTGAACGCATTTCTCGACATCCGAAGGCTCAGTGACCGGCGAGCCGCAGCTGTGAGCTCATCGGAATCAGGCACCGTTGTTTCCTCGAAGAACCCATGCGCCCGCCCAGGCGGCGGAGTGCCGGGCCGTGAGTGCGAGGGAGAGAGTGGGAATGTGCGCGCTTCAGAGAACTTGACCAGCTCCCAGGGACTGCTGCTCCCACGCCGGTTGCTGCTTCGGGAAGAAGCGCCCAGCCCCGCTGACCCGCATGGCGATCTATACCGCACATCGTCACTCAGCCGACTGCCAATAGACCCGCTCTCGAACGACTCCATGCTGCCGCGTGGCGACCAAGAAGCACCAGGTGCCGTACAGGCAGCAGCAGAGACAGCGTGTGTTGAAAGTGAAGGGGGAGCCCAGAACCCAGGAGCCCATTTGCTGGCACTCGTTTGTGCTGCAGCATCGCTAACTGTAGACGCATCGGCAGCTTTCTTTTCCTGCACAGGTACAGACACAGCCAAGGATTGGGTGGACATCCCTGACCTGAATGCCTTTGGATCAGAGCCCCCAGGCAGTGAGAGCGAACGACGATCGCGGCTGAAGCCATCGGCCGCCTCGTCCACAAAAGAACCAGGAGCAGCAGTAGAATCAAGGCTGCGAACAAGAGCGACTGGCGACGTAGAGGGGCACGAGCTACGCCGTGCAGGCGCCAAGGGGCTGCCGCCTGTCTTTATGCCGCCACTGCCAACGCTGACTCCAAGCCCTAGTGCTCCAATGCCCACGCCAGACGACGATGGTGGTGCCGATGAGGAGGGGGGTGGGTTGAGGCACTTGATTGTTGGTGCAGACGATTCACGCTGCCTCCACCTGATGATTGAATGGTCGAGGAACAGCTCCTGGTCAGTTATAAAGGAAGACGAGCTTCTGGTGTCGACATTATCGCGTGCAGGCTTCTGAGGCGGTGATAGACCAAGATCTCTGGTGTTTTTGTCCGACAGCCAGTGCGGCAGCGATGAAACCCTGAGTCTTCGAGGCTCGGCCATGTCCAAATCTGAGCTGCCCTCGGCAGCCGCTGCTGGCGAAGTTGGTGCAGGAGGTGCACCGGAGCTGTGGCTGCCTCTAAGTGTGCCGTTGAGTGCATCCAGAGTTTGCTGACGAATCGCTGCGACTGATAGTGAGACACGACCTGAATCCTCCTCGTCGCTGAGATCGGCGACATCCTCCAGAACCGATCCCACAGCGTGCTGCCCTCCTCCCTCATGGCCTTCAAGTGTCAGCTTGCCCAAGAACCTTGAGATCTCATCTGTCGAATGCGTCACCACTCTGCGCCTCCTTGCCCTCGCATCATCGCCTGCATGCACATCAGCAGCCGACTCGCTGTCGGATGCCGACGCAGAAGAGACTGCCTCGCCTCCCAATTTGGCATCGCCACCAAACAGCTGCGAAATCCATGAGCGCCTGCTGGTCAGACGCATCGACTGCGGCCTTGATGGCTCGGAAGTGGAGCGGCGCGGCTGTGGCGTGAAGCTCAGCCGACGCGAGAACCTGCTCTCTCGCCAGCGACGTCTATCATCTGCACGCAAGCCATGCTGCTTCTCTGCGTCCAGATCCGTGGAAGCTCCGGCGCCGCTGCTGCTGTTGCTGCGTGGTGCCACAGCTGGTGTGCAGCTGGCTGAAAGGCCAAGGCCGGCTGGATAGCGACCAGACGAGCAGGATGAACCAACAGAATCGGCCGACGGCTGCCGCTTTGTGCGTGCCTTCCCAGAACTCACGCGATTCTCTCCACCGCCGGCACTTGACTCAGGGTGATGTAGGATGGGGCAAGACGCAGCTAATGGCTGAGAAGGCACAGCTGCAGAGGCGTGCTGGTGGCTGCCTGGTGCATGGAGCCTCTCCACCGCGCCGCTACCAGCCGAGCCAGACGCCTCTGTGCGTGCAGCTGCCGGCCTTGAGCTGCTCAGTGAAACACTCCGCCTCTTTACATTGGCGCTCGAACTAGGCGCGCGGTCATCATTCCTGGTGGCGCTGGTGGCTGCAGAATCTGCGGGAGTGGCGGTGGTGTGGAAGCTTGGGAGACGAAGAGCGGCAAAGAACCGGCTCCGGCGCTTTGGCTCCGCAGATTTGGTGGAAGCCTTTTGCTTAGTCCACGCACGCCCAGACCGCTTGTCCAAGTCATCGGTAGCAGCCGCTGGCATTTGTGCATCCTCCATGGTCTCGCGTTCATGGTCCGAAGAGCTCGCCATTCCACTGCTCACGCTCTGAAGCAGCAGCTGCTGGTGCTGCTCTTGCTCTATGGCCAGCTTGCCAGCGATGATCTCCTCCACCGAGTGATTATCAGCAGGCGGTGCTGTAATGGCAGTAGCCAGCGCCTCCATTGAGCTCTCCATCGACTCGACATCCACTGTGCTGTAGTCTCCAGAAAACACACGAGGCAGGTGCTGCATGGGCCGGTCACTGAAAGCAAACCCAGCCGGCACACCGGAAAGCGGCCTGGCCGAGCGCTTGGATTGACTCCTAGCAGTATGCTCCACGATAGACAACTCCGCATGGCTGACGTTCTGCTGGACAGAGGACTGGGTGCGAGCGTGTGCAGCGGAACTCTGGGTAGGCGCCACATTGTCACCAGCGCTGCTAGTATCCAACCGCTGATGCGGGATGATGGTGCCCGGTGGCGCAGCATTCGAGTCGGCTAAGTTCCCACGCATCCCGGATTCCCCTTCGCTGCGCTGCGCCTGCTGCTGCTGCTGCTGTGACTGATCCTGCTGTTGCAGGGACTGTTGGGCAAGCTGCATGAATGGTGACTGTGACGAGTGCGCGTCAAATGAGAACGGCAAGCAGGTAGCCAGTTTCAGCCGCTGCTCATGAGTCAAAATGGATTCCAGAATAGCCACTCTCTGCTGCAGCTCGATATTGGCCACCTCGTACTGCTCGACCCTATCCTCCTTTGCCTGCACAACCTGCTTCAGCGCCGTAATTGCCGACCTCGCATGGCCCAAATCTCTGATCAAGTACCTATGCTGTTCGACGAGCATATGGTTCTCCACTGCAAACCGCAGCTCCCGGTTGCTTAGCGCCGCACGCACATCGTGGGCACCCATGTCAGCCGCATAGGTGCCGGCCAACGAAGCCATGGGTGCAAGCATGTTGATGTCAGGCAAGGTGGGACGGGTGGCGCGCGGGCGGCTGCCGTTCTGAGACCTCTGTGCAGTGGCGCGGGACATGTTGATGGGCTCGTAAATGGGAATTGATGAAAGCAAACGGCTGCCCACACGCAGGCTCTCGGCCTCGTCGTCGTCGTCGTCCTCGCACCACACCGAGGAGAGGGTGTGGTCAATGACATCGGCTGCCACAACGTCGGTGTCGCCATCCAGGCTGTCCACATCGTCGTCGTTGGATGACGGCTGAGGATGGCGGCGAGAGGTGAATAGGCTTTCGTCAGAGTAGTGGTGCCGGTCGCTGGCCGAGAGATAGGAGGATGGACGCGAGCTGACTTCGCTCTCGCTCTCGCTGCCACCGTCTGAGCGACTAAAGCTCTGGAGTGCCTGCATCTGCTGCTGGTGGTGGAAGTGCTGGAAGGAAATGGCCCTCTGCGATTCAGGGGCGCCAAAGCGGGGGCTCGAGCCAGCGTCTCTTTGCATAGATGCAGCGTGGAGAGCAACGCTAGGAGAATGCTGCTGCTGCATGGCCTGGGTATACTGTTGCTGCTGGTGATCAGTGACTCTCTGTGATGGAGATGACGCAGGGACAGACATCGCGTAGCGTGGATTCCCAGAGGCCGTGTGAGGGCTCCTGTCGTGCTGCTCGGAAACTGCGCCCGATTTCTGCGAGGGTTCTGCATGCGGGGTTGCCAGGGTCCGCGACTTTGAGTGGCCTGCACGCAAGAGCTGCGAAATGAAGCCGCCAGCCTTGCCGTCGCCACGGAACGAGTGTCTCTTTTTGCCCGACCGCCTAATCTTGCTCTGCAGCCCATCCAAATTGCCATCTGTGTGAGGGGCAGGCGGCAAAACGCGAACCGACGGTCGCCGCTGCGGCTGCTCTAGTGATGGGCTGCCCTCTTGCTGCAGTTCAAGGTCGCCTGTACTGCCGCCAGCCATTGCCGAGTTGGTGTGCGCTCCCTGTGTCCCCGACACGTTCACGACATGCTGGTGGCGAATGGAGCCAGATGAGCGCGAGTGCGCCAGCAACGTTCTCTCGCTCCTAGAGTCGCCTCTGGACGAGCTATCCGATGAGGTGGGCGATGATGTCGGCGATGAAGACACTGCGCTTGATTGCTTGAACCGGCTCAACAGGGTGGATGAGCCAGAACGCGCATGCTGAGGCTTGTGCAGGGGCAAGGAGGAAGGTTTGGCAGGGGAGACATTGGATGCAGTGGCACGCATGCCGTGACTCCTGTTGTTTTTATTATTGCTGGCATTGTTGTCGCTGCCCCTAAGCCCCCTTCTCTCCACAGTGGTGCTCGGTTGGTCAGCGTCGCCGTTACAGCCCGCCGAGTGGCCGCTATATGGAGCAGCGCCCTTTGCGCGAGTATTGAGGGCTTCTTGGTATTGCTGCTGCTGCTGCTGCTGCTGCTGCTGCTGGTTCCAAGTGTACGAGAGAAGGTCGCTATCAACCGGCTGCTGTTGGTGGAGGGAGTACCGCTGCTGCAATTGCATATGCGGGTGATAATTAGCTACTGCCCCTTTGGCGTGCGAGTTGACAGACTCGGACGACGCGGTGGTGTCGATGGCTAGGGGGGAGTAGATGGTGTCGTCCGAGTACGTCGCTGGGTAGCTGTAGAGAGAGCCCTCACGCATGGCAGGCGGCTAGCTGTAGACCACACGAAGCGAATAAGGAAATAGCAAGATGCAAGCGGTGCGTATGATGCGTGCAGACTAAGGGGGCAGTGGTGCTGCAACTTCGCGTAAACAAGACAGAAAACAGTGTGCTTCAAGCAGGTGCTCGCCGACAGAGTGTGTGGTGCAGGAGTGAAGCTGAAAAGGCGGAATGGATGTGGTATTTGGCACGGTGGGTGTCTGGATAATGGAGATATAGAAAAATGCAGTTGATATGTCAAGTGCGCGAGTGGAGAAGAGAGAGGAGTAGAGAGTGAGCAGGCATTCGTGAGCAGCGCTGTTGTTTTGTTGCGCGAGCGTCGCAGTGTCGTCGGACCAGCTTCTTTCCCGCTACTCAGCCACCGCTGCCCGCGTTCAGAATGGGGGAATTGTTGGCTAAAGCAGTGGTCTCTTTTGAGTTTCTGGGTTCGCTGGGTTGATTTGTGCGCGCTGCTACTGGCAAAAAGATGCTAGGAGCACGGGGACGGGAGGGAAAGGAGTGTTGTAGTGTTGCTGTCGCCAGCCAGGCTGCATGCAGAGGCTGAATAGACAAATAGACTAGGTTGTCACGCTGAAGATAGGGAGGAAGGGGATGGTAGGGATGCGTGATGTCAGCCAGGCTGGGTCTTGCAGAAGGGATGAGGGATGCTGACCCACTGAGCTCTACAAACGGCCACAGCTGAACATCAAGCGCCCATTTTCGATCATCGTTGTTGCCCAGATTTCAGTGCGAGGCTGTGCGTGCTGAAGCAGTCGCTCCAATCGTAGCACTCATATTCACCCCGTCAAGCGCCTCCTGCTACATTCGCTCTACTAGCAATATAATAAGAATCCGCTGCCGTTTGTTGAAGATTTTGCTACTATTCGGGAAAACAGCATGGCAACAGGAAAACGTTGGGCTTCTCCCCCATGTTTAGCATCCAAATAGATAGCACAATGGAGAAGCTGCAGAACAACGACGTCGTTTTGAGAGACAAGGCAGATGGCCACTTGTTCCTCACAATGGACAGCCACAAAACACATTCCTAATTAACCATCACGCTTGCGCGCTCTTGCAAACACAGCACCCCCAAGCACTGGAGCCGGGAGGAATATCGTAGCCGTGGACACCAGTAGAGCTCCGAGTAGATATGAAGACGCATCTGCTACTGCCACCTCTGCCAAATAACGAGAATCTACACAATGGCTGCTTGGGCAGTGTCACTGTTTGACTGGCCATGGCGTCTGCGCAATCTCACTAGCATCCCATCCGCATTCAGAACATGCCAAGTCTAGCAGCTTTACTTATTAAACACTATTGTCTATGCTCTTTTACCGGCACACTCCACACCATGGAAAGCCTAAATAGCTGCCAGCCGTCCGCTGATGGCATCCCTTCACCACCCAACGATCTTTTGCTGCAGATCGTACATCATCAGGGCGATTCCAAACAGCGGCGCCATGGTCAGGCATCTGGGCACTGTGCCCTTGAAGAACGCCCCGGGTCCCTCAGCCCTCATAATCCTCGTAGCACAGTCCGCCAGACCACGGTAGGGCGGCGAGGGCTGGGATGACGACTGCAGCCGGGTCTTGATGACATCCGCGGGAGTCACCGCACCAGCAGCAAGCACACCAGCAAGCGTGCTTCCGGCCAGAACGCACAGCGTGGACGGCTTTCCTTCACTGCCATACACACGCGCATGGATCTTCTGCGAGAACAGCGCCTGAGCAGGGAAGAACAGGAACGAGAACGGCACATCGCGCAGCAGCGTGGCCGCCGTGCCCTTGTACAGCCCACGAATTCCGAGCTGCCTCACAATGCCCATCGCCGTCACCTGCGTAGCTGCTGCGGCTGCAGCGCCATTGCCCGCAACAGCCACCGTGGTATTAGTGGCAGCGACCTGCATCTGAATCTTCACAATCTCCATGGGGTTCGTAGCAATGAACTGGCACAGGCCAGCAGTGGCTCCAGCAAGCGCACCGTCCATGACCGACAGCTTCTCCGGGGTAGTGCCCGATCTCTTTGCCAAGTAGCCGCGCATCATGTCGTTGACAGCCAGCTTGATCGCCTTCTCGGGCGTGATCCCGGCCAGATTCGGCACGAGTCCGCGGTACAGTCCACGCACGCCTTCGTGGCGGAGGATGGATTTGAAGCAGTCGAGGCCGCCGGAGTATGGAAGCTTGCCATGCGCGTTGGGCTTCTGGTTCTGCAGCCGCGTCTTCACCATGTCCAAGGGGTAGATGATCGATACGCCAGTGATTCCCGCCACTGCTCCATTTCCGAGCTTTGCCAGCAGCCTAGACAGAAAGAAGGAAGTGCTGCAGACAAGAGAGCCGGCTATTGCAGTTAGCAAGACGCTGGAATTCAGGCACTAGTAGAATGTGGGAGCGGGCCACTGGTGGTCTGGTGAATTATATTGCTGCTGGCCCACTTACCGTACGGCTGGTGAAGGCCCACTGTCAGCACTGGTTCCTGCTGTCGCCTCTTTACTGCTCATGGCCATGGTGTATGTGTATGTGGTGTATGCGCAAAGAGTAGGAAAAGAATGCAGATAGCAAACTAGGAAAGGAAGCAGACGAGCGAGAGCCGTGCTAGAGATAAGCAACTGTGGGAAGCACAAGACGAAAGAAGAAGGTTGCCTTTCAATGCTTCGGCCACCCACCCGTGCTCCTTCCTTGTTTCGCAGGACCATAAAAGTGTGTCACCTACGCCCCTTGCTCAATGCGGGCACCCGCTTGGTGGCAGGCCTGTGAGAAAAAAAATATGCGGAGCTTGCAGCCCAGCTTGCTTCTCAGCTGGCGAGCAACCGGGCCAGCTTTGCGAACGCCCCCACCAAAGAAAAAAATTCTCCTATCAGCAGCAAGGTTTAGCACCAGCCCAGAGGGGCAAGCCCCCGCCTTTGCCACACTGCCGCTTCAGGGTTGCTTTGCCCGAAGGCTGTGGCCAACCAATTTGAAGCAGAGCAACAAACACAGACATGCGGCCAAGAGAGACTAGGAGCGGCGCTCCCGCATGCTCGCCTCAGGATTTCAAGGAATGCTGCGCATCTATGCTGATCGCATACGTGTTAGCCGCAACACGCAGTGTTCGGGAAAACACTCGCAACCCGCTAAGAAGGATGGCGCACTGTCTACTGCAATACAAGCCACAGCTACACGGGAGAAGGCCATCGATAAGAAAGGCGTGTATTCGAGTGCCAACAGAAAAGAACAAACAGCAGCGGGAGGCATAACCACATCCTCCCGCTCTTCCCAGCACCCCTCAGATGGTCTTCATGAGCAGATACAGCGTATCACCGACAACGAGGTTCTGCAGGTGCCGGATGTCGCCCTCAAGGCACATGAGCAGGCCGCCAAACGACGCAAAAGCCGAGACCTTGGCACCCGAGGCATCGTCGTAGCGGTAAACGCGGCCAAACATCACATAGTCGAAATCATCAGCCAGCGATTTCTCATCGCCGTTGACGTAGGCGCGCCAGTTGGCCTCGCCCTTGCCAAACGCTGCGGGCTCCTTGCTGTCGCTCAGGGAGAGAGAGGATGCAAGGGTGAGCTTGAACTTGTCGCCGGCGTCAAGGGGGTACAGCTCGCTGTTGATGTCGAGGATCAGGCTCATGTCATGTGTTTGGCTGCGTGCGTCGATGCGCGACACGCGATCGAATTTTTTGCCCTCCTTGTCGACGTCCTTGACATCGAATGTATCGTGGAACAGAATGTTTTCGTGCTTGTCCATATTTCGTTTTCCAGTGGCCTGCTCCTTCGCTCCTTCTTCTGTGCAGCTAACGGCAGGGACAAGAGTAGGGGTGGAGGGAAAGAAAAAAAGGGCAATGTGCAGAGGCAGTGTTGAAGAGCTTTGCTTTTTCATGGGCCGGCTTGCCAAAATTTTCGCGCTTCAAGTATATACACAGCTAGCCCAGCCCACCACGCGCAGTGTATGGCTGCATCCACGTGACAATTACTAGATTACAATCAGCACATCAAAGTTTTGCGTGTTGCACAAAAGCCGCTACTTGAGGTTTGATGCGGACCGCGAAGAGCCCAGCGATGGCGACGCCTCGGGGTGCTCGGCTGGCGAGGAGCTGGTGGCTGGCGGGTTCAGCGACGCATGGACGATCTCCAGCGTTGCAGCAACATCCAGCATGTCCCGCTCAATCACCTGCGCCCAGTTCCTCACGTCGCCCAGCTCCTTCAGCGCACCGTTGAACTGGTCGACCAGCTTGGTCCACTTGGCTGTGCTCCTGGCATGCTGCTGGACAAGGTGGGCGCTGTCGCGCGCGAGAGACTCGATTTTCTTCTGGTTGTCAAGAACCTGGCCGACCTGCGCAGACAGGGATGTGGTGGCGGTGTCGCAGAGATCGCCAATGTCCTGGACGGCCTCCTTGCGCAGCTGCTCCGTGGTGCGCCTCTGCTCCAGCTGGCTTGCCTGGTGGTCGCGCAGAATGTCGCTGAGCGATGATGCTGATGAAGCCATTCCGAGGGCTAGATGAGGAAGATGTGTGGAAAATAGCAGTGCTAATTTCTGCCACAAACCACGGGGCCGCTTCTGTGGACAGCGAGTGGCTAGGAGCACTTATTCGGCTTGGCCGGTGATCTCCGCTGCGCGCCACCCAGATCACCAACGGAAAAAAGACGAAAAAGCTGAGTGACTCATAAGAGCTGCTCCCGTCCCTGCCGCTTCTGCTGCTGGCAGAAAACCAGGGGGAAGCACACCGCTTCTTTCTCCGCTGCTTCTAATCAGCTATTACTTTCTTTTCAAATCCCGTACCCTCCTCGAATTTCCGTTTGGCTTAGGGAAGAATGAGCACCTTTGGCAGAGAGTTCCGTGTCACCACGTACGGCGAGTCGCACTGCAAGTCCGTCGGCTGCATCATCGACGGCGTTCCGCCCGGCCTGGCGATCTCCGAGGACGACATCCAGACCCAGCTGACCAGGCGTCGTCCTGGCCAAAGCAACCTAACGACACCGCGTAACGAGAAGGACCGCGTGACGATCCAATCGGGCTGCGAGTTCGGATATACGCTCGGTACGCCGATCTGCCTCACGGTGCAGAACCAGGACCAGAGACCCAGAGACTACAGCGAGACCGACTTCTACCCCCGTCCGTCGCACGCCGACTGGACCTACCTGCAGAAATACGGCGTCAAAGCGTCCTCGGGTGGCGGCAGATCATCGGCCCGTGAGACCATTGGCCGTGTAGCCGCTGGCGCGGTGGCTGAAAAGTACCTGAGGGAGGCGTACGGTGTGGAGATTGTTGCCTTTGTCTCGAGCGTGGGCCCGATTGAGATGCCCCTGATGAAGGAGGCTCAGGGCAGAGGCATGGGTGGCGAGGAGTTCCAGCGTCTTCTGAACACCATCACTCGCGAGGAGGTCGACAAGAACGCCGTGCGCTGCCCCGACGAGGAAACCGCCCGGCTCATGCACGATGAGATTTTGGCGTGCAGCCAGGAGAAGGACTCCACGGGCGGAGTTGTCACGTGTGTGATCCGCAATGCACCCGCCGGCTTGGGCGAGCCGTGCTTCGATAAGCTCGAGGCTATGCTTGCTCACGCCATGCTTTCGATCCCAGCCACGAAGGGATTCGAGATTGGGTCGGGATTCCGTGGAACCAGGCTCTCGGGCCACGAGCATAACGACGCCTTTGTGTCTGATGGCAACGGCGGCCTGCGCACCAAGACCAACAACTCGGGCGGCATTCAGGGCGGAATCTCTAATGGCGAGAGCATCTTCTTCCGCGTCGCGTTCAAGCCCCCGGCCACCATCTCCCAGGACCAGGAGACAGCCACGTACAACGGCGATGAGGGCGTGCTGGCTGCTCGTGGAAGGCACGACCCCTGTGTTGTCCCCCGTGCTGTGCCTATTGTTGAGGCCATGTCGGCCATTGTCGTCATGGATGCTGTCCTCCAGCAGAACGCCAGAACCGCCACTCGCCAGCTCCTGAAGCCCGTGCCCAAGGAGCTCAAGGGCATCAAGCCTGTCTAAATGCGCTCGTGTGTGTCACCACCCCTTAGTTTTTTATTTATCCTAGGCATTCACTCTAGACCATACCTGCGTATTAGGAAGAACAGCGCCAGTTCAATTGCCCTACATTCCATATATCCTGGCATTTGCTCCAGTGCTTGCCTGGCACATATGGCTCCTCAGCTGCAACCCGCATACGCGCTGGTGTGGGCAGCAGACCAGCTCACTTGATTACATATGCAAGCTCTTTGGCACGGGGTTAGCCCTTGCTGGCTTCCTCGGGCACTGTCCATTATTTTTGAAGGCATGGTATAGATGAAAGGGGATCGACGTTGCTTGCCTCCTTGCCCGCCTTCTCGGCATTCCTCTGCGAAAGGGTAAGGGGAGACGTTGCAGCTTTGGGCTGCTGTAGATTTCCCTTGAGGGACGCAAGAGCGACGGTCATCCTATTTATCCGTTTTCAACCTCACGATTTTCTCCTACTGTACTGACTTTTGGCTGCTCTAGGATAAAACCGCACAGCTGCTCGGCTTGCTGCTTCCCGCTGTCAATAGGGTATTTGTTTCGCTGCGCTCCAGCAAACATCCTACACCCAGCGGCTTGCGTCTATTTAATAACGGCTATCCTGGTGCCTGGCGCGAAACACCGTTACCACAGTCACTACCCCCCACACGGCTTTTTGTTATCTCTAGATATTCGCCAGTACTGCAGCTGCAATGGGCATCGAAAAGTTTACGGCGCGGTCCGCTGAAATCGACGACACGCATCAGCCGCCATCAATCGATGTCGAGAAGCAGCAGGCTCTGCGCACGTACCTCCGCAAGATCGACATATTCCTTCTGCTCTGGCTGTGGCTGCTCAACATCTTTTGCCAATTCGACAAGCAGGCGATCGGGTCGGCCAAAGTGGTGGGGCTAGAGAAGGAGCTGGGACTCAAGGGCAGAGATTTCAACATCGCAGCAACGCTATTCTCCGTCGGTTTCCTGCTCTTCGACCCAGTCTCGCCCTATGTGGTCAGTCGCTGGGGGGCCTCAAAGGCACTGCCGTGCATCGTGCTTCTCTTTGGCGTCGTCTGCGGAGTAACCTCCCTGGCCCACACCAAGAGAGACCTGTATCTCCTCAGGTTCTTCCTGGGCGTTGCCGAGTCGGGATTTGCTCCTGCTGTTTTGTTCCTTTTGAGCTCCTACTATCCGCGCGAGAAACTCACTGCGCGTGTTGGGTGGTACTACAGCGCGTCGCCGGCCGGCGGGCTTGTTGGCGGTGTGATGTCCAGCGGCATTTCGCACATCAAGCATGCATCGATCTCACCATGGCGCTGGATCTACATCGTCCTGGGCTGCATCACACTTACCCTGGGCCTCCTGTCGTTCTTTGTGATCAACGATAAGCCCGAGTCCTGCTCGTTCCTCTCGCCTAGCGACAAGGAGCTGATCAAGGAGGCCAACTCGCATGCACCGCCGGAACCCGTCAAGGCCAAAGAGGTAGCACGCGTCTTGCGTGACTGGCAGGTGTGGGTGTTTGGCATCACCTGCATGCTCACCAGCTGCGGCTGCTCGTCAATCAACGTCTTTGCGCCGTCGATTATCAACAACTACGGGTTCACGCCATCCCAGTCGCAGGCCCTGCTTGCTGTGCCCTCGATCTTTGGATTCTTTGCCATGGTCGGTGCCGGATACCTGGTAAGGTGCCTGAAGTCGCACTACTTGGCAACAGTTGGCACCATGAGCATGGTGGTTGTTGGATGCATCATCCTCTTGTCCACGCTCAGTGTTCCTGCACGGATGGTGGGCTTGTGCCTCATGGCTGCTGGCAGCTTCGCCAACTTTACCATCCTTCCAGGACACTTTATCTCGAACTACAGCCATACCAGGGCGCAGGCGAATGTGAGCTCCGCATTCGTCCCCATGATTGGCGGCCTGAGCGTCTTTGTGGCATCCAACGCATACACCAACAACCAGCAGCCGAGGTACCTGATCGGCCATGCCATCAATCTCACTGCTGCCTTGCTGTCCATCATCACGTCGTCCATTTTGAGATATAGCATGGCTAGGAGAAACAAGCGCAACTTGCTCAGGCACGGCGAGGGGGGCGACTACTTCAAATACATATACTGAGACCCCTTTTCCAGTTTTCTGCTTTTTCTGCCCAGGCACTGCTTTCTAATTTTAGGCTTGCATTGATTTCCCGGTGCTTGCAGGCATCCTACATCTCGGAAAAGGGCAAGGAAGAGTGCAGCAGACAAACCAGGATTTGGCCCAAAGACATGCTTCTCCCATTCAGCCTGCAACCAGCCTTTCAGCGCCTATATATAGAACCTGCACGTCCAGGGTTTCCACCACCATTTCCCCTAGGGTTTCCTCTGCCATTTCCTCTTGCCCACTGTTCTTCAAGCGAAAAGGAGACAAGGATTGCGGGTGTTTTTCTTTGGTGACGGCTGTTGCTTTCGCTGCCTCTTTTTCCCGTCTAATACAACGCTGCTACATTTATTTATACTGCTCCTGCCTAATACTCCAAGCCACTATGCTGCTGCCTTCGCGTGTCGCGTCACTATGCGCTCTGGGCATTGCTGCCGTGCTTGCAACTCCTCGCCCGGACGATAGCGGCAAGACTGTCCAGCCAGCTGTTGTGCCTCGCATTATCGGCGGCTCCCCAGCATCTAACAGCGCATTCAGCTTCACTGGCAAAATGCTGGCCAGAGATCCCAAGTACGCGGGGACGACGTGCACCGGAACGCTCATAACCCCATCGATTGTCATCACCACGGCCGACTGCCTGATAACAAGCGGGAACACTTGGTACAACTCCAACCTCGTTACTGTGTCGTTCGGCAGCACCTTGCAGGATGTCTATACCGCTCGCCAGCTCATGATCTCGGACCAGTATAACAGCAACACAAAGCACTATAACTTTGGCCTCATTTTTCTTGCCCAGTCTGTCCCTTCCTCTGTTGCCACTCCTGCAAGAGTCTACATGGGCCAGCCAGCCGCCAACACGCCTGTCATTGCTGCTGGATATGGAATGACTGCAAATACCAACGGCACGTATCCATCGCAACTGATCACAGTGGGGCTGACTCTCTCTAGCCAATCGTTCTGCGCAAGCAAGAACTCCTATTTCGACTCCAACTCGCAGATCTGCACGGACGGTGGCTCTGGTAAAGACACGTGTCCCGGCGATGCGGGCGGTCCCTTGCTTGTTCCCGTTGATTCTAGCACATATGCACTTCTCGGCGTCACCTCGGTGAGCACTATTCCTAAGGGCTCATCAAATCCGTACTGTGGACTGCCGGGTAGTGTCGGGTATTACGAGAGAATCGGATTTTGGGTCCAGTGGATGGTTAAAAACGCCAACCTGACGTCCAGCGATATATCCACCATTGGGTCGAGCCCTGGAGCGCCATCGGGTAGCTCAGGCAATGGAGCTGCCACAGATGCTGATCTTGCAGCAACCGGGGCAGGTGCTTCTGCAGGTGGGTTTACATTCACTCGTCTGAACCCAACTCCCGCTACTACCACTCCCGCTACTACCACTCCTGCCACTACTGCTGGACAAACTTCGGCTCCTCCATCATTTACAACGCAGCCGCCTAACAGCCAAGGCCCTGCACCTGTCTTGACTCAAAAGGGCAGTGGCTCTGCACTTCCCTTCAGAATTGAGTTTTCTTCTGTCTTCATGGCAGTAGTTGCCCTTCTTTTCACGCTTTTCGCGTAGCATTTGGCACATCCCCAGAGGTCGGGTGCTGTTCACCTAGCGGTTTGTTGTCAGCATGCCCCCCTACCCCCGTTTGTACTGCTGGTGAGTTTGACCAAATGGATACAGTTTAAAGAAGCATGTTGGAATACATAGAGATAGTAAGAGCAATGGAATAGAGAGAGCAACTACATGCCAGACCTGACCTACTTGGCGTACTCGGCAATCTCGGGCTCGTCGTACTCCACATACCTGCCTGAAAGCGAGTGGTCAGCTCTCAGTGCCAGGTTGCCGATGATCGCTCCTGGGAGTTCAGTCGTGATCCTGGCTTCAACAAGATCGTTCAATATATCCTGGGAACCCTCAACAACTGAGTCCTTAGCGTGGCCCACCACAGCTTCGAACATTGGCGTATCGACAACGCCTGGGTGAATGGCTACCGCGGTAATTTCAGGTTCCTCGACTGCAAGGGTTTTGGTGGCGTGGTTGATGGCTGCCTTGCCCGCTCCATAGACACCATATTCAGGGAAATTACCCTGGCTTGCAGCCGACGAGACGTTGATGATGCGGCCATGGACAGGCCTCAGCAGCGGCAGGGCCTTCTGGATCAGGCTGAATGGCGCAATAAAGTTGATTTGGAAATGGCTGGTCCACGAGCTAATCGGTGTCGACGAGATGGGGCCAAAGGGGTCGATGATTGCAGCGTTGTTAACGAGAGCAACCAGAGTACCCTTCTTGGTGGCGTGGTCAACCACTGATTGCTGGACAGCCTCGTCAGTGACGTCTCCGACAACAGGAATGAACTGGACACCGTTGGCAGCAACCTTGTTGGCCTCCTCGCTGGTGCTGCTGATGGCGTCTGCAGAGCGCGCTACGCCAACGACAGAAACACCCTTGTTGATGAGGTGGAGGGAGATGGCCTTGCCTATTCCGCGCGAGGCACCTGTGACGATGGCAACGTTGTTAGACGACATGGCTGCTTTGGGAAGTGTGATTGTGGGTGTGGTTGTAGCTATGGAGAATGGTGGGTCAAAACGTAGGTAGGAATACTACGTGCTGACAGGTGGAGGGCATTACCCGCCATTTATATACTGAGCTTCCCTATAGCGTAGCATGCACATGAAGCACCTTGGCTGTGCAAGCTTGATGATCAAGGCTGGCTTGCTTGCTTGCTTACTAGTAATGCGCTTTAGGCTGACTAATGTGACTGTTTTCCTAGTGGCTGGAAGTCGCACAGCTGCTGAGGCTATGAAGCTTGGCATATTGCGTGTTCGAAAAGCAAAAGGCGGAGACAGCCATTTCGGGGACGGATATTAGCAGAGGGCCACATGCCCCATCACTAAAATGGCATTACGTATATCCATGGATGCGGAACTGCGGTTAAAGATCGGACTTCACCAGAGAGGATTGTGTAATTTGACTCATTCGGTTCCGTGATCAGCGCTAAATCAACTGCTGTGGGCTGTATGCAGGCGCTCAGGTGAAGGGTAATGAAGAGCATAGCAAGACCACTGCTGAGGCTATGGAATAAACTTTAAAAGCAGGGCCCTGCCACTTGGTGATGTTGGTTAGCTGAGCGAAGCGAAGTTAATGAATATATTAGAAAAGAGCGAAAGGGATGTTTACGAAGCTAAGGAGCCCTTGAGAGGGAAAGCAGTGTCAGCGAAGTATTTATGTGCGCCTCTGTCCAGCCATGGCTGGCAATCCCGACAACAGTGGGTGGTTGAGTTGCATGAAATAGCGCCTGATTCCCTGCCTGCCTCACCACCTGCTAGATGCATGGAAACACCTTTTGCCATCTGATGCTATGCTTAAAGCGCAGCCAAGAGCGCATACCATGTGCACACACTATGCAGCTCGTCACTGCAATAACTTTCCTCAGTGGCGTCCCGTCACATATTTCAACATTCCTACTTGAAGCGAGTTAACAGCCTATCTCATTTTCACGTCGCCCACTGTCCAGCATTCGGTGCACTGCATCTAGGCCCCAAATGTGTTTGCTGTTTCTAGCCCTTTTGACGGAGGTAAATGGCGCCATGCCATGCATGTAGCATTCTTATTTGTATTTTCGAAAATTGATTTATAATGCATGTCATTAAATTGAATTCCCCAATTCAATAATTTTGAACAGTGCACATAGAATAAAGAGCACTCTGCTGCTGATTTCAGCTAGTTCAGTGGACAGCATGGATTGCACGGTTGCAAGATGGTTTGCCTGATGTATTTGTCCTCAGAACGTTCCACATACACGAGGATTACAGGAAGTGGAGTAGATATGTAGAGCATGTGTGGGCGTGGTGGTGGGTGCAAATCGCCAACAATAAATGGCCATGCCATGTGCGACATGTGCAACATGTGCGCAGGTGCGTGGATCTCTCCTACCGAGTCGATCATATGGCTGCCAAGCTGCTTCCCTGAGCCAGATGTCTTCCTCTTCAGCCAAGCAAAAGTGGCTAGGTCAACAAGAAAAACATCAACAAACCATGGGAAAGGAGGCGTGCATGGATGCATTTCACATATGTGCTGCGAACGACTAGCAGTCGGTGTGGCAGCATGTCACTGACAAATGGATCGGACAGGGAGCTGCTCGACCTGCTGCGCCAGGAGCAAAATGGAATGGCTGGAAAGAAAGGCCAAACGCATGGTTGGTTTGATGCCAAAAAAAAAAAACTCACGCATGATCCCCTTGACCAAGTTTATCGTCAGCTGACATGTGTGCAGAGACAGTTTTGCTTGCTTGCCCACTTACATATATACGGATGGCTCTCGGTGTTGTGTCTGGCACACCAAACCTCTCTATGAACAGCAAATGTATGTAATGACTGTGAGTAGCAGCTTTGCTGAGGGACATCAGGCATATCGCTGTAGCCATTCACAGAAAGGATCTGCCTTCCTTTGACAGTGCCCACGTACAAGTGGAATGCCGACATATATGCGTGCTTCTGTAAACATAGCGTGATTTCTATACCTCGTAGTCTGCCAAGCATGCCCTGCCACATGGCTTATTCAAATGTGCATGTTGGCGCAGCCTGTGCACCGCTGCTCGCGCACTGTCCATCTGAAACACTGGAAACATAAATGCTGATAAATGCGAAAAGTGGCCGTGGCCATGTCCACATGTCTTCTTTCCAGAGAGACGCAGAGCGCATGACGAATATTCAGGCATTCTCCCGGGTCGAAATGCTGCATCCTGCCAATGAGATGGTGCTCTTGGCAGCAACCCAAGTAGTGAGAAGTATTATGTAAAGCTGCATAAAGCAGTGGTGAGTTTTGTTCTTCCCTTGTAGATCGTTTGCAAAAACGGTGTAAAATATACTGCCATGTTGTGGATTCCGTCGCTAAACTTCCCTCCCTCATTCTCGTTTTAATCTCTTTGAGCGTCACTCATATGCAAGAAGTGCATGTTCCATTTTAAAATCGAATTGTGGAGTACAGGCAAAGGACACCTGCAGGGGGGAGTTGGCGAAATAGAACAAACAAAGACGAGCTGAGGAGCAGGCAGGGGATCTGGTCTCCTGCCTCTGCGCTGCATGCAGGATGTGGAGAGGCAGAAGCAGCAAGGGGAGGGTGTCCAGTCGAGTATAAAACGCCACAGCAACGGCATAAATTTGCCAGTTAGTTCTCTACGCACATTTCTGCTTTTCGTTCTGATATCCCACATATCCGTGGCTAATCCGCACCAATCCCTCTCTAGCAACCAACGCAACAATGAAGATCACTGCTGCTATCGGCATACTTGCCGCCCTCCCCTCCGTCTTCGCCGTCTGGCCCATCCCCACCACCTTCAACCAGGGCAAGTCCAACACCCAGGCCTACTGGGTCAACATTGAGGTGCAGGGCCAGTCCAGCCAGATTGTCAACCGCGCCGTCGAGCGCTACCGTGACATCATCAACAAGGAGAGCTTCACTGCTCCTGTCGACTACAAGCGCGGTGTCCTCAAGACCGACGGCAACTTTGAGAGCCTTGTCGTCTCCATTGAAACCAACAACGAGGACCTGAGCCTCAACACTGACGAGTCATACACCATTGACGTTCCTGTCAGCGGCAAGGCCACTCTCAAGGCCAAGACTCCCTACGGTGCTATCCGCGGCCTCGAGACCTTCTCGCAGCTCGTCAGCGCCAACGGCTACGCCAAGGTTATCACCAACACCCCCATCCAGATCAAGGATGCCCCCGTCTACCCTCACCGCGGTCTGGTCATCGATACTGCCCGCAACTTCCTCTCCGTCAAGACTATCTACCGCATCCTCGACTCCATGTCCTACAACAAACTCAACGTCTTCCACTGGCACGTCATCGATTCTCAGTCGTGGCCAATCGAGTCCAAGACCTTCCCTGACCTTCATCTGAAGGGCGCCTACAGCAAGGAGCAGACCTACCTCTACGATGATGTCAAAAACGTCATTGCCTACGCCAAGGACCGCGGTATTCGTGTCATTCCCGAGATTGACGTTCCTGGCCATACCTACATCGTCAGTCTTGCCAAGCCTGAGATCATGAGCTGCGTCAACAAGCAGCCCAACTGGGACCGCTATGCTGCCGAGCCCCCGAGCGGCCAGCTCAACATTGCCAAGCCCGAGTCTATTGACTTCACCAACAAGCTCATTGATGAGTACACCAAGCTCTTCCCCGACCAGGTCTTCCATCTTGGCGGAGATGAGGTCAACCGCAACTGCTGGAACGAGGACCCCGACGTCAAGGCTTACCTCGCTGCCCACCCTGGAGAGGACGTCGAGTCGCTTCTTGCCAACTACTACACCAAGGTTCACGACCACCTCGAGACCACCGGCAAGGACGGCTTCAGCTGGGAGGAGACTCTTGTCCACTCCAAGTACGTCCCCAAGAACAACACTATTATCCAGGTCTGGATCGACCAGGCAGCGGTCAAGACTGCTGTCGAGAAGGGATACCGCGTTGTTTCTTCCCACCACGACTACCTGTACCTCGACTGCGGCCACGGTGCCTGGCTGCCCAACAATGACGGCAACTCGTGGTGCGACCCCTTCAAGACCTGGATGCATGTGTACAACTACGACCCTGCAGCCAACATCACCAACCCTGCTCAGAGGAAGCTGATTCTGGGCACTGAGGCGGCAATCTGGGCCGAGCAGACCGACGAGACCGTCATTGACATTCGCCTCTGGCCTCGTGCTGCCGCTGTCGCCGAGACTACGTGGTCGGGCAAGACCGACTCGACTGGCCATGTCCGCAAGACCGAGGAGGTTGCCTCTCGTCTCCACGAGCAGCGTTTCCGCATGGTTGGCCGTGGCATCAGCGCCGAGCCCATGCAGCCTCTGTGGTGCGCTCGCAACCCTGGCTCTTGCAACCTTCCATAAACATTTTGGCAGCACTAGAAAGCGGAGTGTCAGCAGTAATCAATACCTTTTTGTTCCCTGACTAGTTTTGAATAAAGTTCCTGAGGTTGTTGCTATTTCCATGTGTAAAAGAGAACAGTGCTAGGCGCTCTGTGCAGTTTTGTAGCTAAGGAAATGTAATAAATGAGCAGGCTGTATGTCGAGCTGGGTAACACTGACAACCTAGGACTGGTGGACATTCAGATCGATCCTTATGAAGGTGCTCTTGCACCTCCCGATATGCGTAGAAACCATTGCCCTCAGTCTTCTTGTAGTCGCATTTCACAAACCTTCGATAGCCCTGCTTGGGGCTGTCAGTTCTCCATTTGCCAAGGCTGACAATGACAAGTTCTAGCGCACTACCCACCATGACGCTGGTGTTGCTGGCGTGCCAAAAGCAAGTGGTGCGCATTTTATTTCGGTTTTCTTAAAATTCACCGCAGCTGCTGCATGTGAAGATGAGCATGGCATTGCACAGTCCAGAGTACCAAGTTGCTGACAAGGAGATCCAGGAAAAGTGGTTGTGAAAAGCGATATCCAAAAGACTAAATCGCAATCCCCTCTTATCTTCAGGCTGATGAATCGATTTTTTGATGCACCATGCTTCTGCCTGGTAGAGCAGCACTCACCAGCGAGTCAGCCATTCATTGCTAGTCATCAGTCGTGCTCTCTTGCAAGCGACGCCTGAACCACTGCACAGCAATTGACTCTAGCCTGTGCTTTTCGGGAGTCATCTTGGGGAACGTATATGCAATGTTGAGGTTGATATTGTCGCAGCTAAAGTTGGTGATGCGCGCAAAGATAGGCAGTCCCTCCTTGGGTTGCAGAAACACGTGAGCTATGGTGACGTTGTCGTCGGTAGATGTGCCAAAGCAGCCTCTGTCCTATGATTTTGTGCGGCTCGTATCCCAGAGACTGTCTGACGCTCGACGAGACAAGCATAACAAGCATACTAGGGGGGTTTGTCGTGCGCACCGACATGCGATAAGCAGGCGATGCTGGCACCCTTCAAGCCGCGGAGTATTGCAAAACAAACTATCTGCATGGTGCAGTGGCTGGACAGGAGAGAGAAGCGTGCTTTGGGGGCTAGGAATATCTAAGCCAGTTTGTGTGTATGCATGCGGCAATGATAGAGCTTACGCCGCTAGCGACTGATGCGTATCAAGCAGAATCTGGCGATTAAAAACATGCTTACACTGCCTTTGTCGCCTCAGGCTCTCAGCGAGCTCCACTGGTCGGGAAGATCAGAGCTATCTGGGTCCGACGAGATGATTTCTTCGAGTGACATGTAGCCATCAAACCCGCTGCCAGCAGCGGCCTTTGTTTGTTCGAGCTGGCACAGGAGCAGCGCACCAGCGTCGGCGCCAATGGCCATGAACTCGACCAAAACTGATCTCGGCTGCCCGCTTTCGCCCACCGGCTGCTGCTGCTGCACCCCTGCTCCTCCCAATGGGGCATACAATAGATGCAGGTGCTCTAAGACAATCTCGGTTGTCTGGGACACCTTTTCGAGAAAGGCCGATGCCTTGACAATATCTCTGACCGACACCAACGAGAGGAACGGCATTCCCTGGATGTCAGAGGAATCAACATCGATGATTCGGCCAATTGAGTTGGTGGAAAATATTATTCGAGGGCCGCTGTCAGCGCTTGCATTATTCAAGTGGAGGCTGTCGAGGACAATGCAGGCTTGGTACGTTGTTTTGGTCGAGTACACCAAGGTCGTATCGATTGCGCCATCCTCAGCGCTCTGTGTGGATCTGAACTCGCTCCTGTTCGCCATGCTGTTGAGCTGTTGTTGTTGTTGTTGTTGTTGCTGTTGCTGTTGCTGTTGTTGTTGCTGTTGTTGTTGTTGTTGCTGCTGTTCAGCATCGCCGTTGTACAAACTACACTTGAATCCTTGCACGGTCATGGATCCCTGACTTTGCGACTCGATGGTGACGTCAGGATATGTGGTGAACAAGTTGAAACTGATGTTGTCGCAAGTAAAGGAAATCATGCGGACATATATCGGCTGGCCGATCTTGTTTTTTGCAAAGACGCTGGTCATGATAACGTTGTCATCCGTGTATCTGCCAAACTCTCTTTGGAACTTGTCCGCGTCGTCATCAGCGGCGATAAACTGGTGTGTGGATTTGCCCACCACGTCCTCTGGTTCGTACAAAAGCGCTTGGCGAATACTGGACGACACGTACATGATGCGCAACTCGGGCGTCCTGTCGTGAATGCCGATACAGGTGATAGATGCTGGTCTTGAAGCTGCCATGATACACAGTCTTTTGCGCGTTCAGAGTAGCAGAAATTGAAGGTATTCCATGGAAAACGAGGAAGAGCAGCAAGCAAGCTGGAAAGGACGTGGAGGGGAGAGATCAGCAAGGCGGGGCTTGCATGCATACCTGTATGCCTTTCTTTTGTTTGGTACCTTAGCCACCCTAATATATTGGACAATGGGTGGCGATAAGGGCAATGGTTCCCTTTCAAGTGCCCATTTTGGAAAGCCGCCTCTGCTTACCCGATTTTGCCCCTCAGCCAATGCGCAGCTTGCCACTGCCTCTTGTGTCCAGCTGTCAATACTTATTTACGCCAATGTCTATGAATGGTGTCAAAATATACAAAAGGAGCACAGTGACCACTATTGTATCAACGCAAAACTATCCGAATGTATGAGCCACGCAAGGCTTAAAACGTGAACGATGACCACTGGTCCGGGAAATCAGAGCTATCTGGGTCTGACGAAATGATTTCCTCGAGGGACATGTACCCAGGCTCATCTCTGTCAGCGCCATCCTTCTTCTGCACCTTCTGGCACAGCAGCACCGCTCCGTCATCCGATATGGCGCCAATAAGCTCCACCTGGATCACGTCCCTGCCACCGCTCTCGTCATGGATGGGGCGGCGCAGCAGATTCAAAGCACACACGTGTGGTCTTGGGGTGCTTGTCAGGGCATCCATGAACACCGCCGCCTTGGTGATGTCTGCAGGCGCGACGATCGAGAAGAACGGCATGTTGATGACCTCGTACCCATCCATATGCCCGTCAAAGATGCGGCTGATCGAGTTGGTCACAAACACGACAGTGGGTCCCAGAGTGCTGTCGCCTGGCGGACGGTCGGGGCGGCTGAGCACAAAGCAAGCCTTGTCGCGGCACGCACGGGCAGTGTGTATGTGCGCCTTTCTCAGCGTGTCCATGGTGATCCGTGGATAGCTCAAATCAACCATTTCTTTCCCCACATCCCCGCCGCCGATGGAAAAGACCGAGCCGCCATTTGCCGCCGTATCAAAATTCGATTCATGCTGCAGCTTGTACAACACCGACTCGCCGATATTCACGAAACCAAACTCCTCGTATGTGGTGACAATGGTGAAAATGTGGCCGGTGCAGTTGATGCATATGACGTGGGAAAAGATCGTCCTTCCGTCCTTGTGTCGGAGATTGTGTGGCATCAGCGTAACGCCTATCTCGGGGTTATCCGCAGGCCACGAGCAGCTGTAATGGCGTGCATGTTCGTCAGCCGAGTACTCCAGAATACTGGTGCCAACCATCTCCTCGGGCGCATATCCCAGTGCCTGGCGACAATTGGAGGAGACATAGAGGATAACCTCGGGGCCTTGGCGCTCGTAGATCACAACGTACGATTGCGGCATCGGCTGCTCGGAAATGGGTATTAAATCAGGGTGCACTAGCAAAGCGATCTCTTCATTAAGCGTATATTAGGGCTCGCGAAGAAAGACAGTGGCGTGGAAAGGGGCGTCGCATAAATAGAATAAAACAAAATAAAGAGCAAACAGCAAATGCACATGGGCTAGAGCAGAGAAGAGAGGCCGCTATTTCGCCGGCCACCCCCGTTTTCCGCGCTAGGCCCTCTTGCACATGGCTGTGGATGCAAGCAGGGAGAGGGATTGTCCTGTGGACATTGTGTTGCCAGCTGTGGTCATGAAGAGCAAGGAGCTGCGCGTCTGGCAGTTGTTGTGGCACACCCCGATGCGGGAAATAGCCCGCTGTGCAGAGGCAGCTAACAGCGTCCGCGCTCCCCTTTTGTCCAGCTCTTTCTAATGCAGTATACCCAGTGGAGCGGCAAGCCTAGTGCCTGAAGCAGGTTTTTCGCGTTTCGGAATGGCTGTTATCAGCCTTGATCAAGAGGTAGCAAATGGGTAAACAAGTGAATGGGCGAGCGACTAAATGCAGAAATGCGAATGATTAACAAGCGAAAAAAAAGCAAAAAGATGAACATAAAAGGCATGAGGATTTGCTGCGTGTGAAAAGAAAATAGAAGGCGCCTGAATGAGCAGGGGGCGAGCTTCTGGAGCACTCTTCGGCTTTACGCCCACTTGCCAATGACGGACATGGCAGCACAGCCCAGGTACATGGCGCCAAAGTACACCAGGCGCAGCGTCCTTGGGTAACCGCGGAACTCCTCTGACCCAAACTCCTCGACGAGCAGATTGACAATAGCCGAGTACATCAAAATGCCTGCCGACAGGCCGTCCAGCACGCCCATGGTCATCAAGGTGCTGGGCGATCTGGGTGCAAATGACTCTCTAATGCCAATGCCAATGACCTGACCCAGGGGAGTGGTTAGCGCAAACACCAGGGCATTGGCAGCAGCGAGGAGCACGGCATGGCGAGGGAACTTGAGTGCAGCGATTCTGGTTCCCAGCGCCAGCCCCTCAAAGAACTGGTGGAAGCTGATCGCTGCCAAAAGCGTCTTGAACTCTGTGCCGCCCGTCACCGCCAGTGTCATGCCGATGATCACCGAATGCAGGGCAATGCCCAGCTCGAGGATGTACGTCGACAGGTGCTTGCGCCTTTGATCCATGTCAATCAGCATAGCGGCATGAGCGTGTCCATGAGCAGGCTGCTTCTCCAGCTGCTCGCCATCCACAGCCTCCTCCTCCTCCTCCTCCTCCACCTCTTCTCCCTCGTCGTCGCCCTGGCACATGCTCTTGGAAACCCTAACTCTTGGGCGCGTGTTCACTGGGATGCTTTCCGGCAGCCCAGCCCCATGTGTCTTGAGCATGCGGCCCGTGAGTATGTGCTCCATCAAATGCATAGCCAATATGGCCAGCATTGCCAGGAACCCCGGCCAGCTATCAAAGTCGCCCATCCTCCCCTCCAGACAGCTGTCCTTCAACGACTCAGTGGCACCACCCAGCATGTGGATGAAGGCAGTGGAGAGGATGACGCCGGCACCAAAAAACTTGCCGATGGTAATCGCAGTAGGGCTAATGCTGAGCCATCTGACATGCTTGCACAAAATGGGGAAGAACGAGCCCAGGCTGCTGACAGCGAGGATGATGAACACGGCGCTGATTTGCAAGTTGCGGTCCCAGTTCTCGACGCCGGCAGCCATACACTCGGCCCTGGGCTCACGCGCCTGGTTGGCATTGAGTTCCGTTGAGGACTCGCTGCCCCGCGTGGCTGGTGCCTCGGAGCCGGTGGGTTCGGTGCCGAGCTCGTCGGTCTCGGACGCCTGTGGCGTAGCTGTGGGCAGGCTTTGGAAGATGATATGGCTTGCTGCGCTCCGGCTGCCACTGTTGGACGATGGCATGTCAACAGCACTTGCGAGCGAGGCGGATTGAGGCGTGGGCGCGGTTCTGGTAAGATCATCGGATGCTACCAGCAAAACGGAGCCTGCCAACAGTAGCGCGGAGACGATGGCCTTTGGCACAATCATGGTGGAAGGAGTCGGCTATGCCTGCGTATTTTGCTAAGGGGAGAGATGGGCGTGTACGTTGTTGCGAATGAGAGAAGGATGGAGAAGAAAAGACAAGTGGCGAGGGGAGGAGGAGGAGGAGGAGAAAAGAGAGATGCGCTGAGATGGCTGAGCCTGAGATGTGGCAACGGCATGAACAGCAACGAAAACATCCTTGGTGCAACCCCTTTCATTCCCTGTCGGCAAAAATGACCTTGCCCCTTGGTGAAAACTACCCGAGTAGAAAGGGAAATGGCCTGAATGGCAGAGGAGGGGCGTGCGCTGCAGGCGAACGTTGAAGGGGGTGCGAGTGGAAACGTTCGCTATTCCTACAAGTATTGCAAGCACATGGGACGAAATGCGACGATTCCTGCTACTGCTCGTAGTCCTGGGGAGGGAGGGTGGCGCCGCTCTGCACCATTCACAACGTATGAAGGCGCCAAAAATGAGCTATCCTGGCATATCGTATACTGGATTAACAGGGCGTCAAGTATCAGGTGAGATCATCACCATCGTAATCATCAGATGGACAGCGGGGCCTGTGCGAGCTTACTTAATTGGTGGATCCCATCACTTGCAAAGCGGCTCCTTGCGCACGTCCACTCGTCCCCAATCCACTAGGAGCAGCGCCCGCTATTACCTTAAGCAATCTGCACTTCTCCCTCTCTCGATCCCTTTGTATCTACCGCGACTACTGCCACCGTTTTTGAGCTAATGGCGCTGATTAAGAACAACCCGAAATCCATTCTCGCTGCATGGTAAGAGCAGGAGCCATAGCACGAATACTCACGCCTTGATCTAGACACAGGGCTTATAGCACTTGCTCGCTGTGTGCTTTTGTAGGAGCGCGATCATTGCTGTTGGGTTTGGAACCTTTGTATACGCCAAGGACATTGTGAGCAACGAGCGCCGAGCCGACGAGATCCGCAGAATCAAGCGCGACCGCAGACAAGGCGCCTACAGCGACTACAACAAGCTCCACGAGAACCCCAACGAGGACACCAAGCAGCAAGAACAATAGCTCCTCTCTGCAAGGCAGAAGCAGAGCTGGCTCCCTGGCTTGAGTAGAATAAATAAATCTGCGCTGTTTACTCTAAGATTACCGTTGTTTTTTTCTGCCAGCGCCGGCACTGCCCCTCGGACATCTTTTTTTGGGGGTGGCAAGCCTTTTTCCAGCGAGCTGTGCTTCTTTATTGCTACTGCACTTTTTTCTTTTTTCCTTCTTTCCGCTGCTTTCTCGCACAAACCTTTTCCTTCTCTCTTCTTAGAGTCCTCCATTTTCCTTTCTGAAAATCTATTTGCAAAGGCGGAGAGAATCTGCTTCGATTATGAGCGCAACTGAAGTAACCGACCACAAGCGCAAGCGCCAGGACAGCATAAAGGCAGCAGACAACGAGGAAGCAGAAGAAAGCACAACGCCGCCAACCACCGCCACCTCTACGCCCACCACCACCACCAATGATAATCCGAGTCCATCGAAAAAGCCCCGTACCAGCGTAGACGAAGAAGAGCCGAAAGACACCAATGACAAAGTAGAAAAGGAGCAGCAGGAGGAAAAGCCAAAGACCCGCGTGTTTGGCTCGGGCTTTGGCAGCGGTCTGGGATTCAGCAGCTTTGCTAGCGCTGCCAAGGTCTCCTCGCCATTTGCTGCGTTTACCAGTTCGACCAGTGGCTTCGCAAAGTATGCCAGTAGCAGTACAGCAGGTGCTAGCGGACACGAGGAAAAGACTGGGGGCAGCGAGGAGCAAGACGGTAACAAGTCCGACGAGGACGAGGACGAGAACGAGAGCAGTGAAGCCGCGGCCGGCAGCAAGACATTCGAGGACTTGCTAAAGACACAGGGTAGGGAGACCCTGGAGGGAAGTACAAAGACCAATGGCGCGGACACTTTGGCCACGGGAGAGGCCCAGGAGGGTGTGCCGGTGAGGACGTTTGAGGAGGACGAGACGTGCCTGTTCTCGACAAAGGCCAAGCTGTTTGAGCTTGAGGGAAGCAACTGGAAGGAGCGCGGTGCGGGCCAGTTCAAGGTCAACCAGAAGAACGATGACAGGGCAAAGGTCCGCTTGGTTATGCGCACCGATGCCACGTTTAGGCTGATCCTTAACGTGCCCCTGTTCTTTGGAATGAAGGCTGTCAATGAACGTAGGTTTGTGAGATTCACTTGCTTTGACGTTGAGACAAAGTCGCCCATCACCTTTGCCCTGAGATTCCCGTCAGAGGATACGGCTGCCGATGCGTATGTCCATATTGGGAGGAACATCCCCAAGGAGGAAGGGGAAGCTGCTTGCGGTGAAAGCGAACGCGAAGAGGAGGAGGATCTTTCCTCTGAAAAGAGCGAGGAAGAAGACAGCGGTGATGGCGACGAAAAGGAGAGCGACAGTGAGGAGGAGAACGATAGCAACTAAACTGCAACTGTTAAAAAAATACATTTTCAAAAACTTGCTGCTTTGCTGCTCGCCTTGCCCATCTCCGCTATTGTCCAACTAAGCTTCTATTTATGTCTACAGCAACGTGAGAACTAGGCTTGCAGGGCGCTGTCGTAGCGCGTAGCTACCATCTTTCCGCCGCCGCCCGTAAACCCGGTGCCCTCCGAATCCAGCCGAATGGCATCTTCGTCCCCACGCACCTTCTTTTGGCACACGAAGCAGGCACCTGCAGGCATAACAAAATTGCTGACGCACCGGTGGCAGATCGCGTGGCCACAGGGCTTGAGCACATCGATTTTGGTGCTGTTTGACAGGGACTTGTCACACGAAGGGCAGAGTTTTTCGCCATTGGATCCGCTCCGGAACTTCACCTCGACAAGATGCTTGGGCTTTAGTGGGTGGGGCGGTGACGATGCATAGCACTGTACCGACTGTTTCCTGGGGTCGGTGGGCACGTTTTTGGCCTCTGGAGCCAGGCTGGGGATCCAGAAACTGGGTAGCTTTGGTCTTTTGTCGCTCTCCTCTGCATCTACATCGGCAGTCTCCTTCCCCTTCGCGCGAGAAAAAACCTGCGCAGCTACAGCGGCTGTACCGTCTGCCGATGACTTGTCCTCGATCAGCAATTTCGCCTTTTTTTCGCCACCCTGCTCCTCAGCAGCATCGCCATCAGCACTGCGCTTTGCTTTGCTGCCCTGCAGACCGACCTGGCTCTCCATGTACCGCTGAACTAGCACTTCTTCCCTGCGCCTTTCACGCTGCTTCTCCTCAGTCCTCTCCTTACGCTTATACTCGTCGTATTCTGCCTGTGCGCGCTTAATTGCTTTCTTTTGCTCCAACATACCCGAAAGCACGCACTCTTTGCATGAAAGGTGCCCATTGCTGCATACCATGGGGACGCGCGCTGTGTTGAGGCACAGGTAGCATGCGTCGAAAACTCGCTTGGAGTCGCTGCCCAGTCGCTTGCTCTTCGTGCCGTAGTCCACCATCTGCCGCTCGGCGTAGGTGAACACGCCGGACGCTGTGTTGTTCTTTGAGTGGCGTACCATCCCGTATGTGCTTCTTGTTTCAAGTATATCTAGCAAAAGGTAGGATGCTGTGAGTGGGGGGCCTTCGGAAAATGTAACGGCCAATCTAAACGCGAGCTGCACACTCCTATTCGGTTATGGAGAGATGCCATATTCCATTGCAGCCAGCTCTTACCCCCGACCTGACCCGACACTGGCCTTGCAGCTGCCCGCAAGCGTTGTTATTCAACCTCCCTGTCTTAGATCGCTAGCTTGTCACAACCTCCCGCATGCTTCTACTGCAGTTGCGGTAGTGTTGGTGACACGCTGGTTCTCAGCCACATCTGCTGCCTTCCATAGCAACCTGACCATGCATCCTTCACCTGGTGTGTAAGTGCTGACACTTACTCCTCTTCTCACCGTCGGACTAACGCATAGCCAGTTCAATATTTATCCCAAAACACGTCTGCTGCAAATGCAGCCAAGTCCAGTGTGTGGAGCCATTTGTCACACAAATGCCCTTGATTGACAAATACGATTGCATACATGCGTAAGTTTCGGGGGACAGAAGCGAGTTCCGGATCAGGAGCATCGGGTCCTGTTGGCTCAGTTGGTAGAGCGTGAGTCTCATAATCTCAAGGTCGTGAGTTCGAGCCTCACACAGGGCAGCATTTTTGCCCTTCGTGAATGCGGTGGGTGGTCTGGAGGCATACTTTTTTTTTTTTTTTTTTTGCTTTCTTTCGGCGGGCACTGCATCCGCCATCTCCTGAATCTGCATCACGCCATTTGAGAGGTAGACGCTCAGGTGGAAGGGACTGTATATTAAAAGTTCTCCTTGTTGTAGTAAAACTTTGTTCCGTCGGGGCTATCGTTGGTCCACTTCTTTGCAGCCGATTTGATGGACGAGCCCAGAGCGGCGGGGCCGCAGAAGAAAACACCGACGTTGGTGCATGGGTGTGCATGAGCGACAGCACGGAAGATGAGGTCCATATTGGGGCGGCCAAAGTTCGTGGGACTCTTCAGCCCGGTGATCGGATCCACATCGCCCTTGTTCAGATGTACGTTGGCCAGCTGCATCATGCTGAGTTTTCCAGTCAAGTACGAGTGTATCTCAATCATCTGGTCGCCAGTCGCTCTCTTGAGTGAGTAGGCATGTATGTCCTCATATGCCTCCCGCCGCGCATCCTCCTCTTCCTCGATGGCCTTGAGCAGATCCTGGAACCACTCAAAGGACTTTGTGTCGCGCTGCACCCAGAAGAAATACACTTTGCGCAAGCGAGCTGCGTCCCTTGCATAGTTCAGACGATACCAGATCGATTTGAGCACGCTAGCGAAGGGAGTGCAGCCAATACCGGCGCAGAAGAGCATAGTGACCTCGTAGTCAAACACATCTTCCGAGGCCGACCCAAACGGGCCATCCACAAGGACCTGAGGAAGGATGCTAGCATGAAAGTTCGTCTCCGCAGGCTTTTCGTGCTTGTTACCCGACACTGCCTTTCCAATCGAAATTGATTCAAAACTGTTTTTCTTTAGCGAGTCCCTGATCTCCTTCGCATCCATCTCATCGATGGCTGTGGATCCAGGGCTGCTGAGGTCCAGGAACGACTTCTGCTGGTGGGACATTTGGAGTCCCGCTTCTTCTCTGCCCTTTTTCAAGTAGTACTCCTGGAGCTGCTTGAGCGACGGCACCTTGGGGATCGGCTCGGCATCGCTCGTGTGCATGCTGCGCATATGCTGCTGCTGGTAGTAGGTATGTCCAAAACTGGGCGACTGGGAATTGCCCGCTCCACCGCCACCGCCACTGCCACTGCCTCCAGAGTTGGCACCCAGATAGTACGAAATTCTGGACATGAACCCAGTATTCCTCTTCTGCGTCGGGTGCAGGCCAGCGCCATTGGGCATCATGGCTGCACCATGGCCATATCTGCCATGCGTATTATCAACAAGCAGCATGGTGTTGGGACGGCTGCTGGCGAGTCCGCTGCCTTTCTTTGCGCTTTTGCTTGGAATTGGCGCATACAGCATGGTGTCTCTGGACTCACCGCCCTTCTTGGGCTTCTCCTCCTGGCTCTTGCCCGAATCAGCACGGGATTTCTCGAGCGACCTCCAGTGCTCCGGCGTTGCCCCCAGAGCCTCCGAAAAAGCCGTGGTCCAGTCGCCACACACACGAATGTGCATGGACACGTAGTCCTCCTCAGGTGCGCTGGTCAAGGTGAACGGATGCCACTGCTGCGTGGATACCGCAGGGCAGTTGATAAAGGCATACTGGCCAGCCAGACCGTTGAACCCGCTCGGCTTGCGGAGCTGCACCTCGACGACCTTGCTGGGATGCAAGATGACCTTCTGCACCTTCATCGCCCTCGACCTTCTTTCGGCCCTGAACTCCCTAGCCAGGCGTTCGAAGAGGTAAAGCACGCCGCTGCCGACCCAGAACTTCCAGAATGACCCGCCTCTGACGCAATAGGGAGGGAGATTGTACTTGAGCAGGCAAAAGCTGCCGTGGATGGAGAACAGCGCAAAATACACAACGAAAAGGTGGTGCAGGTTCCAGAACCAGTTGAAGTGCCTTCTGCGCACCTTCTCGCGGGCCGTGTACCCCATGACCAGAATAACTGCCATCATAGTGTTGCCAGTCAATCCGTGGCCGGTGGCAAACATCAGGAACCAGTATGACACGCCAGTCGCCTTCATCACCAAGTAGTAGTTGTAGTAGTGCGATGCTGCGTGCACAAAAGTGAATAGCACAATTGAGTATCCGATGATCTGGTGGAACAGTAGGGCGTGGTCGAAGGGGATGACGCGGTTAAGCGGTGTGCGGCGGACCCATGTGATGGTAGTCCGACAGACCGGGTACAGAACCAGGGCAGTGTCTACGTGTAGAGCAAGCGCTGATGCTCTGGCTGTGAGAAACGTGGTGCCCAGCAGCTTGTGCATGTTCGACCACACTGGGTTGCCCTGGAGCTGAAAGTAGGCGATGGTGAAGAGCGCTACCTGGATCATTATCCAAACACCAAAGTAGACGTACCGCTTGCCGCCGTTGATCAGCCACAGCTCGAGGCGGTTGTACATGTTAGGCCTGCGCAGCTTGATGTCCATGTAAGTGGTGTTTTTCAAGTCAAGCATCGTGAATACCCCGCTGCCAAGTGCCTGTGAGTGCAAGTATTGAGTGTGAATCTATATGCGTAATGCAGGAATGGATGAGAGTGTTGAGTGAACCAGTGATGGTGTTTTAGAGGGCGAGCTAGCTCGAGCCTTCAAGCATCTGCCTAGTGTCCGATCTTTATATACCTCTGTCCTTGACACCATCAGGCATACCAGCCAGCTAGCTGCACGTCAAAAAAAACTACTTATTCCTTCCACCAAAAGGAAAAAAGAAAGGTTGGCTTTGGCTGAAAGCTCGCTCATTGTAGCCACTTCATTCGCAATTTCTTTGGAAGCTGCTGTTCAAAATAGATCACTCGCACACTAAGCGGTGCCACATTTCACTCGTGTCATGCTACTTGCACGCGGCACGCAACATGCGACTCAACCACACGCAAAATGGGAGCGTGGCTGTCTCTTTTGTTGGCCATTGGACTTGTCCTGCAGCAGCAGCATGTCGAGCTGGTGCGGTTTGGGGGGAGACCCACTCCACACAATCAAAGGTGTGGTCCAAATAGTCGGCACACCCACATCCATGTATTCACATGCTATCCTAGCCTACACATGCTGGGCATATGACGTCGCGCGGACCATGCGGGATGTCCACTGCAGCGAGCGCGAGGTCGGCGGTGCTGGCAGTGGCTTAGTCTACTGGCTCCTAATGGGCTACACGAACCCATGGTTCCAGGTCAGTAAAGAGAGCCAAATATATAGCATATGCCATGAGGTCTTAATAGCTGCTGCCAGGACCACTGCTAACGAGCACAGAACCCACCTAATATACCACCCGCTTGTGCACATCCTCATTTGCACTACACACCGCTTTTCTCCTATTCCAGGTTGATTGACAGTTCGTGTATGAGTAATAACAACAGTAAAATACGAGAGAAAAACCAAAGAGCTGTAGACAAGAATGATGATGCGAAAAAAAAAGCCGCAACGTGCAAGACGCAGAACTAAAAGTTCTCCTTGTTATAGTAGAACTTTGTTCCATCCTGGCCCTCGCTGGACCACTTCTTCGCCGACGACTCAATGGACGAGCCCAGCTTGACAGGGCCACAGAAAAACACGCCAACGTCTGTCGCCGGGTGTTCGTGTGCCACAGCGCGGAAGATGAGGTCCATATTGGGGCGGCCAAAGTTCGTGGGGCTCTTCAGCCCGGTGATCGGATCCAGCTCCCCTTCGTTCAAGTGCACGTGCGTCATCTGAGTCATATTCAGCCTGCCCGTCAGATACGTGTGGATCTCGATCATCTTGTCGCTCGTGGGCCTGGTCAGAGAGTATGCGTGCATATTCTCGTCCATCTCCATTCTGGCGTCGTCCTCCTCTTCAATGGCCTTCAGGAGGTCCTGGAACCACTCGAACGACTTGGTGTCGCGCTGGACCCAGAAAAAGTACACCTTGCGCAGGCGGAACGATCCCTCGGGGTAGCTCAGGCGATACCAGATCGACTTGAGCACACTAGCAAAGGGCGTGCACCCAATGCCCGCACAGAAGAGCATTGCAATCTCGTGGTTGAACACGTCCTCCGACGCCGACCCAAACGGCCCGTCCACCAGAACCTGCGGGAGGATATTTGCGTGCAAATGCGGGGCCACAGCCACCTCTCCACCCATCCCGCCGCTGGAGCGCACTCCTGAGGAATTCCTAAATGCAATCGACTCCAAGTCGTCGCTGTTCACTATGGCCTTGAGATCGTTCATGTCCTGGTCGTCGACGACCGTAGATCCCGCACCGCCGATAGACGGAGACGACGCTTGGTCCTGCTGGTTTAGCCGCTGCTGGTGTGGCATTTGGAACTCCGCTTCTCTGCCCTCTTTCAAGTAGTACTCCTGGAGCTGCTTGAGCGACGGCATCTTGGGCATTTGCTCGGCGTCTTTTGTCGACATAAACTGCTGGTGCTGCTGATAGTGGCTATTTCCGACCGACGACGCCCGCGACTGGCGCGCTGCACCCCCCGCACCACCGGGATTACTGCCGCCCAAGTAGTACGATAGTCTGGACATCAGCCCGTTGGTGTTTCTCTGCATCGGGTGCGGGCTAACGCCATTCGGCATCATGGGCATCTCATGGTCATACTCGTCCGTCTGGTCGACCAGCAGCATCGTATTGGGGCGGTTGGCCGACAGGGCGGTGTTTTTCCTCGTCCGCCTCCGCGGAATCGGCGCATACGACATGCTATCTCTTCCGGGCTCAGCGCCGCCAGTCGCCGGGCGCTCGTTGACCTGGGACGCTGTGCGCGGCTGCAGGGCCCTGTTCGACCTCTGCTGCCTGTTCCTGGCCTCAGCATCGCCCAGCGACGCCTCGAGTGCCTTCCAGTGCTCTGCCTTGGCGCCCAGGGCATCCGAGAACGCCCTCGTCCAGTCGCCGCACACACGAATGTGCATGGATACATAGTCCTCCTCCGGCGCACTTGTCAAGGTGAACGGATGCCACTGCTGCGTGGATACCGCAGGGCAGTTAAGGAAGGCATACTGGCCAGCCAGGCCCTTAAACCCACGGGGCTTGCGAAACTGGACCTCGATGACCTTTCCGGGGTGCAGGATGACCTTCTGCACCTTCATTTCGCTCGACCTCCTGTTGGCCCTAAACTCCCTGGACAAGCGCTCAAACAAGTAGACGACGCCGCTGGCAATCCAGTACTTCCAGAACGAGCCCCCGCTGGTGCAGTACGGCGGTTCATTCGGCTTCAGCAGGCAGAAGACGCCGTGGATAGAGAAGCACGCAAAGTACACGACAAACAGGTGGTGCACGTTCCAGAACAGGTTGAAGTGCTTCCTGCGCACCTTCTCATACCCTGTAATCCCCATGGCCAGGATGCATATCATCATGATGTGTCCCGTCAGCCCATGCCCCGTGGCGAAAACAAGCTTCCAATACGGCGTGCCGGTCTGCTTCGACACCTCCCAGTAGTTGTGGTAGTGCGAGCCCGCATGCACCAGCGTGAAGAACACAATCGAGTACCCAATGACCATATGGAAGAGAGTGGCGTGGTCAAAGGGGATTACTCTATTCAGGGGCGTGGTGCGGATCCACGAGATAACCGTCCGGCAAATAGGAAACAGAACAAGGGCTGTGTCCACATGTAGGGCCAGGGCCGCCGACCGAGCGGTGAGGAACGAGGTGCCGAGCATGTTGTGCGCGTTCTGCCATTGCGGATGGTAGTTGTAGTTGACAAAAGCCAGGGAGTACATGAGGACCTGGATGAGGATCCAGAACCCAAAGTACACGTACTGCTTGCCGTCGTTAATCATCCATAGCTCGAACCGGTGCAGCAGCGTGCGCTTGTGTGGCCGAACATCGGCGTATGCGGAATTTTTCAAGTCAAGCATCCTCCTGTGCAGAGCTCACTCAGCAAATGTGTGTTTATGCGCGTGTAACGTAAACAAAGCGTGCAATTTTTGTGCGTAGGTATAGTGGTGACTGCCTCCAGCGTTCAGGAGGGGATATGTGCGTGCGAATGAGGGGTGGGGTGCTGTCCGGGGTGTGCTGGCTTTTGAATGAGGCAACCGAAGTGAAGTGCAAATAAATGTGCTGGAAAAGAGAGGTCGTTTAAGGTTAAACAAAGATGCAGGTGTAGAAGGTGCTGTGGAAGTGGGGAAGGAGAGAAAGGGGCGTGCACTAAGAAGCGAGCCAAAAAGGGAACGAAAGAAAAACGCGGTTGAGGAGCGAGGAAAAGAGGAGAGAAGGAGGCACTGGCAGCGTTGTTTTGTTGCCAGAGCGGAGCGGTGGGTGGAAAACGGTTTGGGTCACGCAGGTAAGGGCTGGCTTGCAGCCAGTATGAAACTATAAATAATAGTACCGAGTGTGCTGCGAACGACGAAGAGGGAAGAGGTGTTTTTTTTTTTTTGGAAAGGAAATTCGCTCAGGTCTTTCAAAAGGCACGCTGTCTATTTTTAATGCCCCCGTCCAGCCTGGCTCAGCCCACCTGCCGCTGCAGGCCAAGCATGCTGATATTCCGCCACCCAAAGCGAAAAGATCGTCGCTTCTAATTGGAAAAGGCGAGGCATTCATTGTGCCGCTTCTTTTTTCATTATCCACCTGGCCAAACTGCAGTAGGAGGGTATTGTCGTCTGCGTTGCTGGTGTCTCTGCTCGCGGACAAACCACGGAGCGAAAGTGGAGCTTGCTCGGCCGGGGGGCCGCTGCTACTGCTTATTCATTGGGTGAACACGAGCGGGTGTGTGGGTGGGCAGGCGTACCTCGGCACTCAGGAGCCAAGAGTCAGCGGGCTCGTGCAGTCGCCCTCACTCATGCAGAGATCCACACTGCCCTCATTGAGTAGGCAAGGCAGACGGGCGATTGGGTGATCTGCTCCACATGCTTCAGCGGACGCTGTCCAGAATAATCAGCGCCATGCATTTTGGAGCATGTAGAAAGAACAGGCCACTTGCCGAGATAGAGGCTTTTGCGCGGGGAGCCAGCATATGGTCGCAAGTGTGCAGCCGTAGCACCAGTCCGTCTCCCCAAGCAGACAGGCAGGCAGACGTGCGAGGGGCAGGCAGGAGTATATGGAAGGCCCGTCTGCAAGCGCGAGGTCGCCAGGGTCTCTTCGAGGCTGCAGATCCCGCCCAGGAAACGGCGTGCAGCCTGCTCTTTTGTTTTTGCTTGATATGCAGCTTGCAAGGAAAAGGGCCGGCAATCCCTCGGCCGCCTGCCTAAAAGGACGTTGTGGGATGCTGGCATTGTTTTCATCTCCAAGAAAAAACATACAGAAGCACGCATGTCTGCAGCGTGGACAGGTGCGGCCTGAATGACGGACGGTCGAGCGGGGCCGCTTGGAGACGATCATCCCACAAGGAATTCAGGGACATCGTCGTCCACCAGCATGCTCTCCTCAGCAGCGCCCGGCGACCTCGCGGTAGTCGCCCCCGCAGCCTTGACTCGCTTGCTCTTTGCCGCAATGGTGTCGCCATCGCATGCATCCTGCTGTGTGGCACGCACACGTTTCCTCGTTTCTCGCACCGCCACGCCTTGGAGATCGCTCCTGCTATTGGACGCCGCAGCTGTTTGCAGCACTAGAGACGATGGCGGTGACATGGCGCTGCTGTCGCTCATAAACGACAGCGACAGCTTTGGCCTCCACACAGATTCGCCGGGATATGCGGAATCAACCACACTCAGCGGGTACTCCTCCTCATCAACAAGGGCATCCCATCTGCTGGCCAGCCTGCTAGTGCGCTCCCCAGCTGTGCCCGCTTCAGCGCTCATCGCTGTGACACTACGCAGCGCTGCCGTGTCACTGCCAATGGGCTTTGCTGCTGCCTCGGCCAAACATCCAGCGCTTTCACTCGTCGCTGCCGTAGCTGCCGCCAGATCTGCCCGCACATACCGGCCGATCCTTTCTTGCTGCTCAGCCAGCTGGGACCGTAGTTTCTCAAGCTTTGCAATACGCAAGCTCTGCTCTCTGGTGGCCACATCAAGGTCCTGCAGCCTGCCACTGACATCCGGCAGCTCGCAGCCATCGGCCGTGTCACCAGTGGACCCTAGCCCTAACGCCAGGCTACCATCGTCACCGCCTTCGCTGTCCGTAAGGTTCCTCCGCAGTGTCTTCACGCAAGCGGCAGCCATCCTCGCGACTACCTGCAAATTAACGTCGGCTCCCTTGAACGGCACCGCCTGGTTATCTGCCAGCCACCTCGTCCACTCACTCGACATCTGCGCCGGTGGAGCCAGCCTTACGTGTCTCTTGCCCTCCAGCCTGGTTGAATTGGCCCTCCTCTCCACCACCGCCTCCACCATATCCACGACTCCCTGGTGCTCTTCCACCCAGCCCGCAGTCTCTTCCCACAGCTTCTTTGTGCTGTCGACCAGGCCCTTGAGCGTCTTTTCGACACTGCCAGCAGCGGCGTCGACATCCGGAATCTCCACAAACGCCGTCGCGGGGCCACCAATCTCCGCGGCCAGCCTCTTTCTGCATACCCTATACTGGGCATGCACAGCGTCTCTCTTGCTGCTTGCTCTCTCTATCCGCTCTTCCAGTTCCCGCTCGCTCTCCCGCCACACTTTCTGTGCCTTCACCCGGTCCCTCGTCCGCCTCTTGTACCGCGCCTTGCAGCTCTCGAGTGCCCTAGCCACAGCCACCAAGTCTCCGCTCTCAAATACCTGTGGGTATTTCAGGTACTTTTTCCACGCATGGCCCAGCAAAAACTCTGCTGTGTACATGGTCAGTGTCCACAGGATCTCCTCGAACCTCAGCCCCTTGCACTCATCCACGTACGACCTCCTGACAGGCACCTCTGGCGACCATTTCCCATCCCTAGCATCTACCGAATCCTTGCGCAGCTCCTCGAGCCACTTGAACGAGTGCGCGCGAAAGTCTCTGGCTTGCTTGGGTTCGCCGATGGGCCAGCAGTCAAAGTACTCGCGTTTGAATCTTGTAGGGTCCAGCTTTGTGAACAGAAACTGCAGGATCAGCTCGGCTGCTTTCATGTGGTAGATTCCGCGGTCAAATACGTGCGGATCCAGGTCGATTCCAGAGTATGTGCCTGTGCTGGCAGATCGTGGATCAAAGCCAAGCGATAGGAGCGTCTGCCAGAACTCATGTCGCCGCGCATCTGTTGACACCTCTGCCATACTATTTTGCGTATAAATGTGTGCGATGATGTCCCTAAGTGCGTGCAAGTGTTAATGAGCAGAGCCTGTACCAGGCGCGAGCGTGTGCTGCTTGTTAGTCTACGTGGCTGGCACCACATAGGAGTGCAAATGTGGCTGCAAGTGCATTGGTCTCAGTAGATTGAATATTGCAATTTCAAATTGGTTCTTGGAGAAAGCCAAGGAGAGCCGGCGAGGTTGCCTGATTGACGCGAGAAGCCCAGTGCGAGAGAAACAAAAGAAGCCAAGCACGAGATACAGCGCCGCCACCCATCTGATGCATGTTACATGTCTCTGCACACAAACAAAAACGCCAGGATGCGCAGGAGAAAAAGGAACGCCCTGGAATGCCGCAAGGAGAGTGCACATGGATGATGAAGGGGATGTGTATAGGCAATAGACAAATATGTAGGTGGTTGCCTTTACGGCTCTCAATCCTCCTTACTGCCAAGCTGCGACGACTCCTGCACGAGCAAGCAGCCGTCGCAAAGGAGTGAGCCGCCTATTAAACCACCAGATGCACCCGCTCCTCTCCCGCCCCCTTCCCGCATCCGCCATCCTTTCTGCACGCAGCTCAGACACGTAATCGAGCAAACTCCTCCACTCCCACTCCCTGTCTAAGGACCAAGGGTGCTTATTCGCTGACAGGGACGCAGGTGTGTGTCGGAGGGCCGGTTGGTCTGCTGGCGCTGCAGAGAGAAAGGATAGAGTGGGTCTGGGGAAGGAAGGGAAATGCGATGGTGCGTTGCTTTTGGGTTCTCTACTAACACACATCGCTAGGATACATGTATAGCGCGTACACGATGCAAGCGCCATAGCCTTTTGTCGCTCATACCATATGTGCGCCCCTAAATGTGAACCCCCTCCAAACACACCCCACAGTTCACCCCAGCTGCCTCTCTCCCTTGCTTAGCAACACCCCAAAGTTGTCCCCGCATTCCTGCGGTTGTCCCGGCGCGTGTAGTTTGGGCAAGCATAAACTCTGCCACCAGCGTGGAGTGGGTGCCTCCTCTGCTTCTCTCGCTCCGCCTTTGCTCTTGCCTGTCATTCTGCTAAATCCCGTCAGGTTGCCTTTGCCCCACCAAGTGCCAATCAACCCTTTTACTAAAATGAAGCCATCAGTGACCGGGGCTATGAGGGACTTGATAGAAAGGGTAGCTGGAATTGACGTACCGAATGCTGTGGAAAATTAAGATAAATAAGCGTAAACAAACAAGGCATCAAATGCAGGCGTCACCAGTAGCGGCAAGACAGGCTTTTTGCAAGCAAGCACGGCGGCTCACCAAGCCAGAGCCATGCGAGCCGCTATAGATCGTGGCTGCCCACTCGGCTTGCATAATTTTGTTCCGGCCTCAGCTGTCGCTTTGACCATGCGCGGATCGGAGCCGTTCTTGTCGCCGCTTTCCACCCATCCGGTATTGGGTGGACAAGCCCAAAACGCGCACAGCTGGGTGCCCGGAGAAGGCCGACCAAGCTACATGGCCATTTCCGATTGACTGGAAGCAAGCGGAGCACAAAATGCAGAACACCGGGGGCCGCGGCTGCCTTAGCGGATGACCTCATGGCTGCGCCTTAGGCCAGCAGACGACGAAGCAGCCACTGCCTGAGCCCTATTCTGCAGTAATCGCGACGGAATCGCTGCCAATTCTTGTGATGTCTCGCCGACAGGGGGCGTTGTTTGCCCAGTGTTTGGCGTTGCAGGCACATGAAACCCGCCAGCGCCTCCACTTGAGCACAGACGAGGTGGATGTTTGTGCATGGCCAGCACTCTCCGGGTCGATCCCCCTTCCAGCGGCAGCCAATGAACTGGGGCATGGAGATGAAAGACGCAGCTTCACGGGGGACCATCAAGCCCGGATCACACGAACTTTTGCGCCGGGCGGCGTCTGCTTGTGTCTGCGAGTGCATGTGCCCACCCGCCAATCTGCCGTTGCTAGCAGGCAAATTAACGCCTCGTGCTTTCTTGCCCGGCCTGCTTGGTGTGTGCGGGCGAGGGGGAGATGCAGTCTTGGATGTGTGTAGGAGGGCGGAGAGGAGCCGTCCTATCGAATTAGTGGGCGTATAATTGGGACAATGACCGGAAAGTAACGCCTGGCTGCTCACTGGGACGCCATGCGGCCACCCAGTCGCGCGCCTTAAATACGCCCACCCAGCCTCACCTCCCTCTCTCTTCCGAGCGTGGCCCCACTTGTCTCTATTTGCTCTACAACCCACACAGGCTGCTCGCATTCTCCTACTGGCTTTATAGGTCGTCGCGTTGACGCCCCCTTGCGCTTTTCCTTTCTCCCTGAATTCTGCTTTTGCGCCTTGTATTTTTTTCTTTTTCTTTCCTGCTCCACAGCTGTTTTCTCTTTCTTAGTGGCCGGACACCGAGATCAAAAGGACCATACAGCCAACAATGAAGTCATACCTGGTTCCAAACTCTGCCCAGCCCGGGTACTCGCCCATCATGCGCCACCGGGACCACAAGGACGGCAAGCTGACACACAACTACGACGGCGTCACCACCCTGTACGAGTCCTTCCAGCGCGCCGTCAGGATTAGGGGCGGCAGGCCGTTCTTGGGCACGCGCAGGTTCAACCCGATCACCCAAAGGTTTGGTGACTACGAGTGGATAACCACCACCGAGGCTGCCGAGCTCGTGGAGCACTTTGGCTCCGGGTTGGACCACGTGTATGAGAAGTACGCGCCGCATGCCGACAGCACCGGGCAGCAGGCTCTGGGCATCTACTCGATCAACCGTGCCGAGTGGGTGCTGGCCGAATTCGGCGGATTCAGGGGCCGTCGCTACTCCGTTGCCCTGTATGACACGCTGGGTGTCAAGTCCGTCGAGTACATCATGAACCACGCCGAGGTCTCGGTCATTGTCTGCTCGATCGACAAGATCCCCAGGCTGCTGAAGATCAAGGACGCCATTCCCGGGCTCAAGGCCATTATTTCAATGGATTCGTTCGACGAGCATGCCAAGAACCCAGTCGCCAGGCCTTTTACGGTCAACTCGATCCGTGTGCTCCAGGAGTGGGCCGAATCGAAGGGCGTGGCGCTTTTCGACGTGAAGCAGGTCATTGAAATGGGCCGTGCCAACCCCACTGTTCCCAGATTGCCCACTGCTGCTGATGTCTGCACCATCTGCTACACCTCGGGAACCACCGGAAACCCTAAGGGCGCCATATCGATCCACGAGAGCTACGTCTTCTCGTCCATGTCTGCGCACCACGCGATTCCCACCAATGACCCCATCTACCTCTCCTTCCTCCCGCTTGCTCACTGCTTCGAGCGCAACCTCATCTACGTTGGTCTGCTCGGTAGCGGCTGCGTGGGGTTCTACTCCGGCGATGTTCTGAGGATCGCTGAAGACGCGCAGGTGCTCCGTCCAACCATCATGATTGGCGTCCCGCGTCTGTTCAACCGCATATACGACCGCATCACTGCATCGACCATCTACGCGCCTGGCCTCACCGGCATGATTGCGCGCAAGGCCATCAGCCAGAAGCTCAAGAACCTCGAGGAAGGCAAGGGCGTCAAGCATGCGTTCTGGGACCGCCTTGTGTGCAACAAGATTGCGCAGTTCTTTGGCGGCCGCCTCGAGATGCTCGTTTCGGGAAGCGCGCCCATCGACGCCAAGGTTCTCAACTTCCTCCGCGTGGCGATCGCCTGCACTGTCCTGGAGGGCTACGGACAGACTGAGGGCAATGCCTCGGCCACAGTCTGTCTCATTGACGAGAACACTGCCGGCCACGTCGGCGTGCCCCACCCCGGAGTCGACATCCGCCTGCGCGACGCTCCCGAGATGAACTACCTGACCACCGACAGGCCCTGCCCCCGCGGCGAGTTGATGGTCCGCTGCCCAAGTGTCTTTAAGGGATACCACAAGGACGAGGAGAAGACCAGGGAGACAATGGAGAACGGGTGGCTGCTTACGGGCGACATTGCCCAGTTCAACGAGGACGGCAATATCAAGATCATCGACCGCCGCAAGAACATCTTCAAGCTGGCTCAGGGCGAGTACGTGGCTCCCGAGCACTTGGAGACCGTGTACAGCAAGCACCAGCTTGTCCAGAACATCTACGTGCACGGCGACTCCCTGCAGTCGGAGCTGGTCGCTGTTGTGGTGCCTGACCCCGAGACGTTCCTCCCTTGGGCTCGCAAGATCGCTGGAAACAAGTCGGCTTCGCTGGAGGAGCTCTGTGCCGATGCCCAGGTTGTCGGCGCCCTTTTGGTGGAGGTGCGCCAGCATGGGCGTGAGGCAAAGCTGCAGGGATTCGAGATTGTCAGAGATATCTTCTGCGACCCCGTGCCGTTTGACATCGAAACCAACGCGTTGCTCACCTCGACATTCAAGCTCAAGAGAAACGAGGCCAGAACTTACTACCAGGAGCAAATCGATGCAATGTATGCCAAGATCAACGCTCGCAAGTAGTGCCCAAATGTTTATAAACGACTCTTTTGTTATTGCTTTTTCTTATTGATGTTGGTGCCGACATGTTTCCAACAAACTTAACTGAGCGACAAAAAGCTAGAAAGCGCCCCCGTAGTGAGGTCGGTTAAGAAATATAGGAAACCATGTCGCTGGAGCGACAGGAAAGTAAGCAAACACATTCTGTCCCGTACAGGTGTCCAGAAGGCATCCATGAGTGATAGCCATTGCAAATGAAAATCTGAGACATCCGGGAGAGCCCGTGAATAGAACTAAGGCACTGTTGTGAGTCCTTGCTGCTGACCCAGCAACTTGGACCTGCAAAATCCCCTGATCCTTTAAAGGCCCTTTTGAGCATCTGTCTATACTACCATTCACGTTCGCTGCAATAGCCTAGAGCCATCATTAAGGGTTTGACGATGAAACAGCAATGTCTGCTGGGCTGAAAACAGCCGACCCACCGTACCTCCTGCTCTTCACTATCTTTCCTCTTTATATTCTGCTTTGTTTCAGTTCCCCCTCTATCTTGCACGACATCCCTCTTTGACATCGGTATCAGACATGCTGACAGAGTCGATTGCGCAAAACATGCCTCCTCATATAATTGAGAGCATCCTAAGCTACACACTCAGTAAAACGAAAACGGCACGAAAGGGCAAGCGTAGACTGTGGCCCCCACGGGATAGGGCGCTGCTGCGTTTTACTAGACTTTGCAGACAGTGGGGAGCGGTCGCGATGTCGCTTTACCATAGGACGGGTACTATCGTATGCATGCACTGTCCAGACTCAGATACGCCCTACGTGGTGAACACTAGAGGTGTTTTGAGCATTACGAGGGTTGTAGCGCTCAGCATACCTCCAGGGCTGATTATCGACGGTGACCTACATGCCATTATGGAGGGGCCACCGTTGGCCAATGCAGTATTCGCCTCAGTCAGTTGGCTGGACCTACAATTTTGGGAACCCGAAATGCCCATAGCCGACCTAACAGCAGAGCTGGTGGAGCGACTAAAGTATTTTTCCACCCAGTTGCGTCGTCTGTTCCCAAACGCCTCGACGATTAGGCACCGGAAACAATTGAGCTTTAGCACCTCGCCGGAGCTCGCCAAGCCTGCAGTTGAGGGAATTGTCAGACTAGTATGGTTACATGAATTGTATGTTAGAGATCGTCTTAGCGATCTGGTGGAAGAAGCGCCAGCCGTTGGCCTGACACGTATCCACCTAGTAGACCGATTCGCACCGGTTGAATTTCTGGAGATTGTTCGTCGGAACGCGCCAACGCTTGTTGATCTTTGCATATCCTCGATGTACAGAAATATATACAAGGATGTAGTCCTAGATTCGGAAGGCGCTGTCGTTGTCTACCCAAACCTCAAAAGGTTTGAAGCTTCCGTAACCGTGTACTTTGGACCCACTGAACTTGCGTCGCAGCCATCCCCTGAAGGAGTGCTGTTTCCAGTGCTCCAACATCTGTCGGTGCTGGGCAGTTATCTGTTTTCCAACGATCTGCTCTTCCGAGGCAACAACACTACGCTGGAGTATCTCACACTCGGGATAGATACTAATATTTTGGAGACCATCGAGACACATCACCTGTTCAAGCCAAACAGCTATCCGCAGCTGCATTACCTTGACTTCCTATCCCGGAATATCGAACATTCAGCAACAGAACAAGATGCACAGGCACTGTTAAGGACCCCCTTTAACCTCGGACCTAACCTTCAGGTTGTCAAAATAGGCACATCCGTTTATCAGCTTGGTCCAACAATCTTGAACTGTGTCCAACAGTCGATGCTCAGCAGCGAGATCCAACACCTCGATATTGGCGGCATTTTGCTTTCACTGAACGACGCTGTCAGCCTCGTAAAGGTCCTTCCCAACCTAACGATGCTCGGTTGTGGACTCCACATAGAGATTGAGGGTCAGACAAAGTACCTCCGGGCTAAGGATGTCAAGCAGCTGTATACCGACTACTTCCCCGTCCGCAGTCGTTTATGGTACCTCAAAGCCGAGGGTAATACTCGCAGACCTTTACGGGTAATGGGTGAGCTCGCCTGTGTGTTTGCCATTCTGGTGCCCTCGATTTACCGCATAGGCTTCCAGAACTACGCTGGCGAAAACAGATCATATATATGCAAACAGGCGTATAAGCGACCTGCGTTTAAGAGATACGCCGATCGATTCGATGCACTGAGGTTTGACTGATTAGTCTAGGGATTACTACAGCACAGTAGCTCTTTTCACTTCACGTAGCATAGTTCATAGATCTCACCCCTCCTGATGGTTGTTTATATTTGCTCTTTAAGTAGCGAAAACGGGCCAGTAAAATTCTTCTTATTCTTCATGTCTGAGCACCAGCATGTCTGAGCACTGCAGAATACACACGATACACATGATATGTGGTGATGGGCACATGTTCTGCTTGGTTTTACACTAGAAAGAGAACAGAAAGCAAAGGCTAGCAGCGGCAAAGAGGACACCTACTTGTTGTGTGTCGTGGTATACAGGGTCTTGGTCTCGGTATAGAACTCCAGACTCCACTGCCCGTGCTCGCGGCTGGTTCCCGAGGACCCCATGCCGCCAAAGGGCATGCGATCGTCCCAGTTGAGCCAGCTGTTGCCCCACACGCTGCCGGCATTGAGTTGTCTCTGCACACGCACCAGCCTGTCCTTGTCCTGGGTCCACACCGAGGCGCTAAGGCCATACTGCGTGTCGTTGGCCAGGCGGATGCCCTCCTCCTCTGTGTCGAATGGCAGGATGCAGACAACAGGGCCAAAGATCTCCTCCTGTACCACGCGCGAGCTCTGCTTGACGTCGGTGATCAGAGTTGGCGCAATAAAGTACCCACCCTCAAAGCCAGCGATGGTGAGCCTGCCGTCGTCCGAGATGCTCTTGACGTTGGGGTCGCTCTCGTTGACAAGGAACTCGACCTTTGCGCCCTCCTGCTGGGCAATGCGGATGTAGCTGGTGACCTTCTCGACGTGCTGCTGGCTGATGACTGGGCCGTAGAACGTGGTGGAGCTGCTGGGGTTGCCGACGACGATCTCACTGCGCACCTTCTGGCGGAACCTGTCCACAAAGGCGTCGTAGAGGTCCCTCTGCACGTACACGCGAGACGCGCACAGGCAGATCTCGCCCTGGTTCTGGTATGCGCCGCGGATTGATGTGGCCACCGCATAGTCAAAGTCGCAGTCGCTGAAGATCACGCTGGGGTTCTTCCCGCCGAGCTCCAGCGACACGCGCTTGAACTGCCCGCTAGCTGCCGCACCAACCTTTGCGCCAGTAGCCGACCCGCCAGTGAACGAGACAAGGCGCACACCACGGTGCTTGACAAGGGGCTCGCCGGCATTGATGCCTGTGCCAAACACCACGTTGACCACGCCCTTGGGCACGCCAGCAGCGTGGAGGATGTGAGTGAGCAAGTAAGGCGTCACGCTGGTCAGCTCGGTTGGCTTGATGACGCAGGTGTTTCCGACTGCGATGCACGGCGCCAGCTTCTGGCACACCATAAGCAAGGGTACATTCCACGGCGTGATCAATGCAGCAACGCCTGCAGGCACGTGCTGAGTGGCCGAATTGAGCTCAGCCACCTCGAACTTTTGGGTAGATTCAGGGGTCACCATTGTATCGGATTTGGACTCGATTTCCTTGATTCCCTCAACGGCGTACTCGGCAAACTGCCTGAAGTAGCTGGCGCCGAAAGGGATTTCAAAGTTGGCCAAATTTACCGTTTTGCCCTGGTCCTGCGACTCAAGACTAGCCAGGGTTGCAGTGTTTTCGTCGATGAGGTCGGCGATGCGGTGGAGAATGGCAGCACGGCTGGTTGCAGACTGGCCGGACCATCCAGGGAATGCGTCCTTAGCTGCCTGGACGGCGTTGTCAACATCGGCAGCTACAGAGTCGGGGATGGGGGTAATCAGCTGGCCAGTGGCGGGGTTGTAGTTGTCGATGTACGATCCGGTAGAGGCATCGACCCACTCGCCGTTGATGTAGTTCTGGATCTTGACGCCCTCCATGGTGGTGGGGAGGTCGAGGGTGCTGGACTTGGTCATTGTTGAAAAATTGGTGGCTGTTGGTGCTGGTGAAAGTAGGTAGAGAGCTGCTGTGTTGTGAAGAGTAGAGAGGCTTGGATGGTGTCCCGCCTCCGGCATTTTATAGCTTGTCTGCACGAGGAGCTCCTCTGCACCCCATCGGCTTTACAGTAAGCCACATGCTCATACGTAATCTAATAGCGTGCCTCCGAGTCCGTCTCCCTCTCCGACAGCAGCTAGAATGGCATGCACCTGGTGTATTGTGCCTACTGCAGGTCTCCATACCTCTCACCCCTTGTCTGCCCTGAAGCAAGCACACGCATGGACAACGCGTGGAAGTCCGCGATGAAGGGTGATCGCTGTATGTAGTGCAGCTGCCATGTGGCCATTGGGCCTGAAGGAGGATCAGGGAGGGGATCTCCTGTGTCCGCCGCAGCCTGCATGAATGCACCCACCAGCTGCAAGTAAAGGAGAGCCCACGCTGCGTATACAAAGGGTTGATCGGTGGCTCTTTGCAAATGGCACACAGTAAGCACCCGCTGGGAGCGATTCGCCAAGAAATAATACACACGAATTGCTACGTGGCACCTGCTTGGAGTGCTCTACAAAGAGTGTGCAGCACTAGATGCCGTTTTCTATCGTCCGTTAGTCTCCCCATTTTCCAAAGCACTGCGCTGCATGCAGGAGATGCCCCACAGCTCCGGGATATCAGCAGCAAGGGCGGAAAAGAGGCACTTGCAAACGCCTTTCTCCCATGAAATTCCTCCTTGCCACCTGCCAGCACGGCCTACTTGGTCTTTGCTAGTTCCGTTAACGGCAATGACACATTGCCGTTTTGTGCGCTTTCCAGGGAGAAAAGATCCCAGAGCAGGACGCCTGAATGCCAAGCGCCTCACTGCCCACCATGGCTATTGCTCGCCCACTTATCGGCACAACTGCAAGTGCAATGTCCGATGATAGAACTGATGTATTTTCCAATGAGCCTAGCTGAGTGCCAAGAAACTAGAAAAAGTCCCCATAGCGGGGCCGGCTAAAAACCATAAGAAACCATGTCGCCGCATAATTTTGTGATAGGCACCGGGCGGGATAGGGGAGCGGAGGTTTCGGTTGATTTGTAGCTTGTTGGCCAACTTCACAGAGCGGATGCGCAGCTACACGGAGCAGCTAGTTGTACATGTTCCCCGACGGGACAAGGTACCGGCCGAGGATGCGGGTTCCATCGTAGACCGGAGCGATGTTCGTGATTTCCTTCCTGCCGTTGGGGTCAAGCCAGGTGAGGGGCTGCCGTGATTTTGCTGTCCTGCAGATGTAGATGATCACCGTTTTGCTTGGATTGACCTGGAGACCAACCATCTTGCACCAGTCAGTCACCGCCTCAGCAGCTTGCTGCAGCTGCCAGCGGTTGGGCGCGATCAGCGACACGTCGTCTGCCATGGCCACTGACGCCATGCGGATTGGGGGCCAGAGGATGCATGCGGGTAAAAGGCAGCGAACCGCCGATTCACCTCTACCAGCAGCTCATCGTAGACGATCAGCCAGATGAGCGGGGGCAGTGAGTCCCCCTGCGCCAGGCCGCACTTTTGGGTGAATGGAACAGGCTGGCGGTGCGCCGTGAGGACCGAGACCTCGCGGTGTTCGTGGAGCGCCATGACGAGGCGAGTGATCTGCTCCGGGATACCAAGCCGCTCCATGGAGGTTTGAAGCAGCTTGGGGGACACAGAGTCGTACGCCTTCGAGGTGTCAAGATCCAGGATCTCCAGGGGCTTTCTCGAGAAGCGGCAGCACTTGGCCAGGGTCTGTTCCAACATCATGTACGATAAGTCATGCGTAGTCAGGAGGCAGCTCTTTAGAAAACATTTCCAGAGTATCTAACGTTCTCGAGCCCCTGTGGTTGAACATATCCGTGTCCAATGTCATGTACCCAACTCAGATACTTGAAATACATGTACAGATCAGTTTCCGAATTAACTTCATAGCTCCTATATGGTACTTTGCTTGTATTAGGTGTGTGCGCTCAGTGGGCACTCCTTGCTCCCTGTCAACCACGGCATCCATTGTCATATTTTGACAACATTAAATGAATGTCAAACAAGCACTCTCTGTGCCATCCAGCGGGGTGTAGGTCCGCCGCTTGCATTATGTTTATATACAAGAACAGTGGAAACCTGTTTTGACAAGTATCCACTATTGTGTTGGAGTGTATCATTTGACCTTACAGATAGGGGATGTGCTGCTCTCTGTGACATATATAAGCTACATGTTAGTATTGTTAGAAATTGACATCTCTCTCAAATACAACATGTTTAGTTAGCTATGCGATAAACTGCTGGCCAGGGGGGTATAAAAACATTCGCTCGATGCTCGCTTTTCCTTTCTCCATCTCAAAACACCCACACAGCCTACCTGGAAGTATAGCCTTTCCCCATTTTCAAGCATCAAACATACCCATTGAAATACAAGATGTGCTCTTCTGTTGAAACTACCGCTCTGAAGAACGATGGCAACAAAACAACTGTGGTTATCATTACAAGAACAATCGATTGCAACAAGTCAACTTGCTCCATCTCTAGCAGCTATTCGCCACCGACCAAGACTAAGACTGAGACCAAGCAGCCAACTCAAAACTACCACTAGGGGGTTGCGAATAGCTAGCTGGGGCAAGGTTTCTAGCCCTCGTACTTCTTGTAGTTTTATTTTTATCTCCCTTATTCAGAGGGAGGTTTTTTCTACATTCACATCAGGCAATAAAATCACCATAAAGCAATTCAAATCAAGCAAGTGATGCTTTCACTTGAACAACGAGAGTACTTGCACTTCAGCCCCCAGGAGGCAAGTGAGGTGCACCTGTACTGGAAGGACTCGCAGGGGCGGGTGGAGATCGTGCAGAGGCCCCCGCCAGACCAACCAATGTGCATCCTAGGACAGAAGCTGGTGGCGAATGGATTAACATCCCTGCTGATTGCAGAGATGAAAACATTTGTCTAGGACTTGGTGGCATCAGTGTTCCGCAAGTGGCTCACAGATCGGGTTGGGCAGATGTACTGTCGTTCAGTCATCCTGACAACCATCGTGTATCGGTTCCTGGGACAACCGCTGCTGCAGACAAAACTAAATAGGATAGAGAGCCCAATGATGAGATCCCCGAAGCATACATTTCAAGTGCCCGCAATGACGCCGAGCTCGTTTTTCCACTGTTGTCAGGATTACCTGCAATGCCTAAGCAGATGCGCACATAAATACTTCGATGATCCTGCTTTCCCTCTCTGGGGCTCTTTAGCTTCGCAAACACCCCTTTCGCTATTATTATATTACACTCGCTTTACTCTTCGCTTCGCCCACACACATAACTGTGGTGTGTAGGGTTGAAGACTGAAACTAGAGGGGTGAAGACTGAAAACTAGATGAAAGGTAAAGAGAGAAAGGGGAGAGATTGAACTGGGTTGAGGGCAAGTTAAATACTCAGATGAGGCAGTCAAAGACCAAGCCTCGACATGCCACACAACACTATTAAACGCTAGGAGGTAAGTGGTGGGCTATAGGATATATTTCATTAAATATTGAACTAAAGCGAACATGAAAACGAAGACAAGAAACTAGTAGAAAACATTGGTTTAGAAAGCGTTCATGCTGGGAATGTTGTACGCGGAGGTTAGGCGTTCGTGTACGATACATATACCACAGCTACTTGCTCAAATCGCCTCATGTGCTGCGCGTCTAGTCTTATCTCACCACTCGCTTGTTTGCTCTCATCACTTTCCCTAGGAGGATCCAGCACCGCAATGCGCTTCCCTATCTGACGCACTAAACTGCCCAGATCAACGGCACTGCCCTCGACGCCGGTCCCAGGTGTGCCCTGCGGCCAGGAGATCAGCAGTGGCATTCCTGTGGTCAATAGGGATGCCAGGGCTGCCCCTGCAGCCCCTGTGCCATGTGCACTAAGTAGGTATAGATCTATGTCGTGTGATAATCCCTTGAGCCCAAAACCCTTTATGTAAGGGCTGTGAGTCTCGTATACTGGTTCCTTGACAGGGCGGCTACTGCCGTCAATTCCAGCTGTAATACAAGGAGCGGCATTGAGAAGGTCAGCCACTGGCTGCAGCCTATCCACTTGAGCAGTCCGAAGCCAAGATGAGAAGAAGCCCGACCCATCTCGAGGCATCTCTTGAGGATGAGCCACGCTGCGTCGGAGTGTGTCAGTCAGTAGCACATTTCGCTGGCACGAGCACACAGGTGTTAGAAATGCCCAACTACCACTGGCCTCTGGCCCCTGGGCAACAGTGGCAAGTGTGCTCTTGGCCTCTGTGAATCGCATGTTACGGGGAATCTCAGAAGTGTACACGAGCACAGTACCAGCTTCCCCTGCCACTTGAGTAGAGGTTGTCCAATTAGCAACTTCCGGGTATATGGGCAGCAGACCAGCGTACGCGGCACAAGCTCCCGCTGTTCGTGGAATGAGGTATCCGTATATACTAATCTCTGCGCTGCGTGAGCCGTGTGATCCATCCATGGCGCCGTTCTCCCAGCGGAGCTCGCCCCTCAATAGGTGCCGACCGTAGCCTGAGTCATGTGCACGGCTGTGCTCCGGCTCCTTAAGATCCATGCGCCCTCCGGCTACTTGGTTATCCCCGATACCACCCTTAATGCGAGTGATTGGATTGGGTTGCAGCCCCGGTGGTGGCACAATCGGATATGCGAAACTCCCCAGGCGACTGTGGCCGCATTCCACCCACCCAGGAGCGGTTACAGCGCTGCCGACGTGTGTGCCTGGGATAATCAGGGAACACCCAGCTGGCTGCAGACCAATTGTGAACGCTAGGCCAGAGGTTGGCCACACCATACCACCACCCATGGCTATGCCAGCACGGAGCTCCCACGCCGACTCAGAACGCATCCATGAAGCATTCAGCTTATCCGCTCCACTGAGGAGGCGGAGGCACGCGCTCAACCCTGCAACGCTACCCACTATGGCCATTGGGCGCAATGCAACCAGCCAATCTCCGTCGGTAAGAGCCAAGCGCGATATTAGTTCGGACTGTGATGCTCGAAGCGCGAGTAGATACTGGCCATACCACGCGCCTGCCCCTTGTATATCCCGACTACCAGATGGACGCGCTAACATACCCCTGACAACGCCAACAATAGGCCGTGTGAGCGCAACAACCGCACTAGTGTATACTGCAAGCCACAAACCTTCGAGAGCGACCTCAGACAACCCACTTGATTGGCTTCTGCTAGTACCAAACCATTTGCCTCCTCTATACCTAGGGGTGACCACACCTTGTATAACCGCCTTCAGTGCAGCCGTAGTGTCAGCATCATCCCACATGCAGTCGTTCTTGTCGACTGTTGCAGCCATCCCACAGCAGCGTATGCAGTCGCACCTAGCCGAGCTGGCCAAATCCTGGAATATGGCGGCTACTCTTTGTGTCTCCCGGTTGAACGTTCCACTCATCGTGCGCATGCGGATGATATGGTCAACCAAAAGTAGCAGCCGGGATCTGACCTTTTCGTATTCTGTGAGTTGCAGCACAGCAGCGAGCTGTCCGTAGATAGGCGACCACTTCGCAGACACTAGACTTGCCACACGAAGCAGCGGTCCGCACAGGGCTGCTGCCGCCAGCTGGCTGGTATGGAGCGCAACCACGCTGCTCATCTCCAAATCGGACACAGGCCGGCTGTCACTCCTGTCACTCACATCGGGTGTACCATCCTGCATTTCATGCCAGCCTGTGGAGAAAGGAGTGAGTGCCAGGATAGGTGCTTGAGTGCCACCACCAACACGAATTGGGACTAAGCAGCCAGCCATGTCTTCTACCCCGAAGAGTAAGTCAGTAACAGAAATGCCCGTGGGGTTGATGCAGCCGCTGCCCCCCACAGTAAAGTCGCTCGGCACAAACTCAGCACCCCAGCTGAACTGCGTGAATACGGATGCCCGAGGAACCGCCACCAGCCGTCCCTCAGCTAAGTATGGATTTAAGAACCAGACCCACGGACAGTCTGGCACAGGAGTGCCCATGCCGAGGCCAGCCAGCCAGTCTTTTGCTTCTGAGGTGCTCAGCAGTGGCTCTGGATACGTATAAATCATCTTTCCTGCACAAAGGCGTATGTCCGCCGTGTCCTCTAAGCCGCGCCACGCGCCATAAGCTTGCAACACCGAGTCCTCTGTTGCCAGCCCATTCCCTACCAAGCAGGAAGCTACACTACCGGCCATCACCATCGCCACCCCAAAAGCCTCACCAGCCAGGTGGACCAACTGCTCGCAGCCAAATGCCCGACCAACTGCAGCATTCAGTCCACTTGACCGTGCCAACATCTCGGTTTGCAAGATGCGGCATTGCCTGCACATGCAATAATGTGCGTCCACAAACAGCGGGGCCAGGCTAAAGGCAGTGGGCACTGCAACAAGTTTGGCAATGACCAGGTCGTCCCGCAGTCCACAAAGGCTAGCATCCACTGCTGGCAGCCTGGTAATGGCATGGGCCTGACTCGCTTGCACAAAAGTCTGGACACTAGCCGATCGGGGAATCGCCTCTCCAATCGCCTCCAACGCTGCTAGGCTGTATAACTGCTGCTGGGACACTGTCTCAGATTGCATTTCCACGCCACGTGCACTTCTTCGTCTGTCAGCTATGCTTTTGCAAGCCTGTCGATACAATTCTATGCCATCCTTGATGCCTGTCACTGTCTGCCCAAGAGCAGCGGTGATGGTGAACCCTGCCAAGACTGCGGTAAGTGCCATGTCAGATGGATGCGCTGTGAAGCTACTCTGGCCCAGATAACGGTTGTAAGCTCAAAAGATGTAGGTAAAAATGAGTAAATGCCGCAGGAGTAATGTATGTGTGTTTGCCAAGGGATGTTGGTCCGAAGGTTTCCTACCCTTTTGGCAAATAATGAGAATAAGAAGCAATTTGTATGTTTGCGAAGCTAAGGAATACCCAAGAGAAAAGCAAGCCCGAGAAAGTATTTATGTGCATCTCAACCCGGGCATTGCTGACGTTTCTAACAAAGTAGCATCCGATCCCGCCAACACTCAATGGCTCTTTGGCTTCCCAAACAACCACATCACTTATGATTCCAATCAATTCACTTTTGCCCCTCGCTTCGCTTGCCTAGTCAATGTGAGAAGCGGATGCCACCGCTTGGGCAGTTGTCAAAATGGCAAACATCAGAATATCAAACCACAAGAACAATGTCCATCTGCAAGCACCCCTTGGCACATGCACTCTTTCTCTTTCCCTTTTCTACTTTCCTTTATTTGTTCTTTTCCCTTTCTCTCTTTCTCGCTATTGTTTTCGCTTTGCTTTGCAGCTGCTTTCCCTTGGCTTCTTAATAAATGCGCTGACTGTGGAATGAGCGCAAAGGCAGTTTGGAGTGTGATAGAGGAGCGAGTTTAATAGAAACAGCAACATAGCAAGAGGAAAGAAGAGAAAACGAAACAAGGCAGACTTGGCACTGTTTCAGTGGAGCTTTGGC